>CM046447.1:42549046-43029014 GCA_025506515.1 Flaveria trinervia
TCTCTTTCTTCTCTCACATCCTCTTCCTTTTTGCTTTCACGGACTGATCTCCCCCTTTTTGGTTGCATTGGTTATAAGGTTTTGATTGTCAAAAGCTTTTTGCTCACAACGTCCTCTATCAAGGGGTGTAATTAAGGGAAGCCTCTCATCAAGGGTTTTGATCACTATATCAGTGATTATGGGTGTATGAGAGGTAAGGAGTGTTGAAAGATAGCAGCTATTTGCTCAGGGGGTTCTGTTCTGAGAAATAGTGCCAGAAGCAGATGCAGGTGGCTGAAAATTTGGGAGTGGCTCTGTGTTAGGAGACCTTCAGATGAAGGTGCCATCTGTGGGGTTTGAGAGGCAGATGGTCTTTGACCCTTCAAAGTTTTGGCAAGCAGCTCTTTGAGTCTGCTCACCTCCTCTTCCAGGATGGTGTTTTGGGCTAAAACATCATAAAAGAAGCCATGTCATCATCAGTGGGTACTGAATCACCTGACCTCCTGATAGAATCAGGATGAACATGCACTGAGTGTAGATCAGTTGTAGCATGTGCCCCTTTGTCTTGGAACTGGGGACTTCCTGCCTCAGGACTACGTCCTTCATCAGCAGTTGCCTCTGGTAAGGTCTTAGTAATGGTACCAACTACATCCTGAGCATATGCTGAAACAGGATAAGTGGCAGCCTCACCAGAAATTCCAATCTCCTTTTCTACACTAGGAAATGGAACATTGTAACCCCTATGCTGTGGGTTATCAGATGCACTTGATCCTCCCCCTCAATGGTGAGAGGTATGCCCAGTTGTAATTGGTATCTGGGGAGGGGGTGAGGAGTGCAACTGACTCAGCACTTGTGCACAATTATATAGGACTTTGGGGGGCGGTTGCATTTGGTGATTGGGTAGAAGCGGATTGCACCCGGGGTGAATGGTGCTCTCAATGGTAACCTCTCAAGTGAGATAGGTTCCAGCAGTGTGGGTTCCCCAATATTGGTTGCACAGGATCCTTTTGAGAGGATACCTGTGCGGCTGTGTTGGTTGAGTCTTTGACACAACTGGGGGGTTAATACCAGTATGTGTTTCCTGCGTTTGTGGTACAGGGGCATCCTCAGGGGACTCATCTCCCTGAGTATCCGTTTTGTGCTTTTTGGATTTTGGCTTGGGTGGGACTCTGGTTCTGAAGTGGTGGTGGGCTTCCAACTGCATGGGTTTTCGCAGTTTGGCAGCCTGTTTCAGTGTGTGCAGAGTTGTGCCTGGGTATACTTCAGGCAATACAGCCATGCAGGGACTCCAAGGCCACAAGTCCCTCAGCTTTCAGCTGATTCTCTATTATGGCCATAATGTCGAGGATATAATATCCATCGTCAGAAATAGATTTTGAGGCCATATCCTTAAGTTCAAGAAAAATGATTTCAGAAAAGTTTAAGTCTTGTTGCTCAAGGATAGAGAATAGTACCTGCTTCCATCTGGTAGACATTTGATCCCAAGAGGATGTCTTAGGAGCTAACAAAACATTTACCATGTGAAAGATAAGACGTTCTGCATCATGGAAATGTTTCTTCAGAATGGTAGAGGCACTAAGGTTTCCCTGATATCCATGGTGGGCAAAGGATAAATCAGTTGTGCCCTTTGGATACTCAGCAGGAAAAGTGGCATCATCCAGGTTTAGGGTTTGGCGTAAGATTGCCGGAGTGATGACCACTTGATGGTTGTTGACGACCGACTGGAGAGACTCGGTGTTGTTCTCCCCAGTGATAATGGTGACGTTCGTCCAAAACTGGTGAAGGGATTCGGCATGAATGGTGGGATTTAGAAGGAAGGCTGTTTTGTAGGGACTGGACCATTATCAATGGCGTTATCGAACTTTGTCCAGAAAGGCGATTTGGTGAGGTAGGCTACACAGTTGTGTCGTGGTTTGAGCTGCATGATCACCATTAATGAAGAGAATGTTGGAGGTTTGAACATTAGGTTTAGAAATGAAAAGCTCTGAATGATTAGGTATGAGGTATTTATAGGGTAAGGGTTAAAAACAACTGAAGGGTTTGGTGTTAATCATCAGTAGTTTTAACGACGGATGATGGTATTACCCTTTCAGAAGTTGAAACAACTGAAGTCTTGTGTTAGGCATCATAGTTATAAAACTACTGAAACCATGGTTTGGACTTCAAATGTTTGAAAACAACTGAAGACTTGGTTTTAGTCATCAGTAGTTGTGAAACTACTGAAGACATGGTTTTGTCTTCAGGTGTTGTAAACACTGAAACTTGATTTAGTCATCAGTAGTTGTGAAACTACTGAAGACAGGGTTTTGGTATCAGTTGTTGAAACAGCTGATGACTTGGTGTTAGTCATCAGTAGTTGTGAAACTACTGAAGACATGGTTTTGTCATCAGTTGTTTAAACAGCTGACTTTGTGTGTGTTCATCAGTGTTTAGGATGAACAACAGTGTAGAAACAACTGAAGAGAGAGTTCTCATCAGTAGTTTTCGTCAATTCATAGCCTTTCAGCTGTTTCATACTGTCCTCAACACTTACTCATCAGTAAAAGGTTGTTTTCAGTTGTTCATAGGACATCAGTACTTATCTGTTTTTACTGATATCAGTAGTTATAACTACATCAGTAGTTCTAACTTGATCAGTTGTTTTAAAGAATCAGTACTATCTATGATATGGTTACTAATGATTATCAGTACTTAGTTACTGAGATCATCAGTAATTATCACTTATTCTAGCTGCAGCATACCAAGCCTTAACACAAGGTTTTGGAAAGTTGAACTATCCAAAGGCTTAGTAAAAATGTCTGCAAGCTCATCAACACTAGGCACAAACGTAGGATCAATCAGAACTTTTTCAAAACAATCCCGAATAAAATGATGTCTGATCTCTATATGTTTGGTCCTAGAGTGCTGGACTGGATTTTTGACAATGCGCAGAGCTGAAGCACTGTCCATTAATAATGGAGTCTTAGTCTCTGTTATGCCATAATCCAAAATTTGGTTCTGAAGCCAGAGTACCTGAGAAGTACAACTTGCAGCTGCAATGTACTCTGCTTCAGCAGTGGATGTAGCACAGATGTTTGTTTCTTACTCTGCCAAGAAATCAAACAGTTGCCTAGGAATTGACATCCACCAGAAGTTGACTTTCTAGTTAACTTGCACCCTGCATAGTCACTATCTGAAAAAGCAACTAATTTGCAAGAGTGTCCAGTGGAATACCATAATCCTAGAGATTGTGTACCTTGCAAATATCTAAAGATCCTCTTGACGGCAATCAAATGAGACTCTTTAGGAGCAGCCTGAAATCTAGCACAGAGACAAGTAGCAAACATGATATCTGGTCTAGAAGCTGTTAAGTACATCAAGGACCCAATCATACATCTGTAAAGTGTTTCATCAGCTTTACCTTTCTGATCTGCATCCAGTTGTGTGGTGTTGCACATGGGAGTAGAACAGGGCTTACTATTTTGTAAATCAAACTTATTCAAAGATCTTTTGTATATTTGGACTGATGAATAAAGGTGCTATCAGCCTTTTGTTTGATTTGCAAGCCTAGAAAGAACTGTAATTCTCCCATTGCACTCATTTCAAACCTCTTTTTCATTAATTTGGTAAAATCATCACACAACTGGGGATCAGAGGATGCAAAATGATATCATCAACATAAATTTGAACAAGTAGCTTATCTGATCCACCTTCTTATAAACAAAGTTTTATCTATGGAGCCTCTAGTGAAATTATTCTTGAGAAGAAAAGTGGAAGTGTCTCATACCAGGCTCTAGGGCTTGTTTCAACCCATAAAGAGCCTTATCAAGTTTATACACCCATTCAGGATGTTTATTATCCTCAAAACCTGGTGGTTGACACACATAAACTTCTTCTTTTATTTTGCCATATAAAAATGCACTTTTGACATCCATTTGAAAAACTTTGAGATGGTGGAATGCAGCATAGGCTAAGAACAATCTAATTGCCTCTAGTCTGGCTACAGGGGCAAAGGTTTCATCATAATCAATACCTTCTTCTTGTGAGAACACCTGTACAACCAGTCTAGCCTTGTTCTTACAATAAGCCCATTTTCATCAGTTTTATTCCTAAACACCCATTTAGTGCCTATTGCACACTTACCTGGGGGTAGAGGAACCAGTTCCCACACTTGCTGTTTCTTGAACTGAAGTAGCTCAAGCTGCATGGCTTCAACCCATCCATTGTCTCTTAAAGCAACATGATAGTTCTTTGGCTCTAGCTGACTGATGAAGAGAGCATAGAAGCAGAAGTTAGACAATTGACTTCTTGTTGAAACTCCAGCATTGATATCACCAATGATTTGAGACATTGGATGATTCTTCAGCTCTTGATAAACAATGATATCTGTGCAAGTGTTTGTAGAACCTTCAGCAGCAGCAGATGTTGATACAGACTCTTGAAACCAAGAATTTGATGGTAACTCAAAAGATGTAGAGGAATCAGAGATCTCATCAGCATTTGTTGTGGATGGAACTGCTGAAGCTACAGGAACATCAAGTTTAGCAGACTCAGGCAGTTGGTCACTAAACTTGAATAGGTGAGTATTGATATTATCATCATCATCATCAATACCACCAGGTGGAAGACATGCTACAGAAGATGATTTATCCACATGGTCTGCAACAATTGGAGGTTGAGAAGGAACATATTTCAGTATGTCCAAATCAAACAACTCCACAGGGTTTTGTGGAATCTTGTCCGTTGGAGATTCATTAAACTTCACATGCAAAGTCTCTTCAACTATCTTTGTTCTGCAGTTGAAGACTCTGTATGCTTTGCAAGTAGATGAATAACCAACAAAATACCCTGCATCCACCTTAGGATCAAATTTTTGGAGTTGATCCTTTGTGTTGAGAATAAAACAGGACACCCAAATGCTCTGAAAAATGAAATTAGAGGAGCCAAGTGATGTAGAACTTAATATGGAGTCTTCATCAACCTCTGATTTACTAAGGCTCTATTCTGCACATAGCAAGCTGTGTTAACAGCTTCAGCCCAAAAGGTCAGTGGCAAACCAGAGTCAGCCAACATAGACCTTGCAGCTTCAATTAGGGTCCTGTTCTTTCTCTCCATACTCCATTTTGTTCTGGAGTCCTTGGATGCTAAACTGCCTTTTGATTCCCTTTGAAAGATAAAATTCATCAAGTGTATGGTTTCTGAATTCAGTTCCATTGTCACTCCTTATATACTTGACTGAAAGGGAATACTACTTCTCAACATACAACACAAAGTTGATAATCTTCTGAGCAACCTCATCCTTTGAATACAAAAAGAAAGTCCATACAAATCTGGAGTAATCATCCATAATTACCAGACAGTATTTCTTCTTTGCCATGCTCATCACTCTCACAGGACCAAATAGATCCATATGCAGTAATTGCAAGCAGGCAGTGGACTTAGGCTCTTCAATAGGGGGAATGAGACTTTGTGTTGTTTTCCTTTTAAACAAGCAGTGCAGGTTTCATCACAGTGGAACTCCTTTATTGGTAAGCCTCTCACTAAACTATTGTGGATCAGCTGATTCATGTTTTTGAAATTAACATGACCTAGCCTTCTGTGCCACAGTTTAGATTCCTGAGGAGAGGCTTTGGAAAATAGGCAAGGATGGCCTCTGATATTTATTTTCTTAGAAAGATCTAAGGCATACACTCTTCCTGTCCTGTTGGCCCTCAGGAGAGTGTGATCATCCAACACCTTATCAATCAAATTCAGAATTTTGGATGATAGAATCTGGCAGTTCTGACTGGTGAAAAGAGCAACATGGCCTTTATCACACATTTGACTGACACTCAAGAGATTGTACTTGAGATTTTCCACATGGTTAACATCATCAAACTTTATTTCTCCATTGGAGACAAAGCCTTTTCCAATGATGTAACCCCTAGCATCATTGCCAAAAGAAACAACCCCTTCTTTCCTTAAGAGTAGTCATGAAGAAGAGAGCTGTTCCCAGTCATATGCATAGATCCCCCACTGTCTACATACCAGATGCTACTTTGGCATGTTGAAGAACCCTGCAATCAAAACAATTAGTTAGTTTTTGAGACCCAAACCTTTTTGGTTTTGGGTCTATTCACATCAACAGATGGTAAACTAACAGACTTGCTATGAATAACACCATGAGGGATGGAGATGGTGAAGAAGAAGATTCCTTTGGCATGGATTTTCTTCTCTGTGGTTTCAACACAGGAGCATCTAATTGGTTGACTCTTCCCAATAGATGTTGAACCATCATAACAAGTTGTGTCTGATTTTGTGATAAAGCCTTCAGCTCATCAGACACATTAGTGCTTGAGTTAGAGGGGTTCCTGTGTTGTACTATCTCTCTTTGAGCAACCTCAGCTGTTGCCTTTTTAACCCCTTCTTTGTGGATTTCTTTTTGGATTTTGGGGTTACAGGTTTTGATGTGCTCGTACAAATTGATTTCAAACTCAGTTTTCATTTTATCCATTTTCTCTTTAATGTTTTCATTATGTTTGAGTTTGGAGCCCTTTTTATACCA
Organism: Flaveria trinervia; assembly: GCA_025506515.1. NCBI lineage: Eukaryota > Viridiplantae > Streptophyta > Magnoliopsida > Asterales > Asteraceae > Flaveria > Flaveria trinervia. Next base: position 42,555,549 of record CM046447.1, read on the forward strand.
GCAATCATCAGTCAGATGATTGAATAAGCCACATATTTCACATGACTTTTTTCTCATCTTAGTTGATCATCTGCTGAAGAAGATGAAACTACTGAAGACTTGTTCTTCAGCAATTTGCTATCAATACAAGTTTTCTTCCTTTAGTACCTGCTTTCTTGATATCTTCTTCAGTAGTTTTCTCACCCTTACTGCTTGCAGTTTTCTTCTCTTTAGTACATACAATAGTTTGGGTTTGTCTTCCAGGTGTTATGACATTCACTTAGTACTTTCAGTACTTTGTGAAATACCACCTGGAGTGATCAACTTTTTGATCATGTGAGTGTCAGCATTTGAACCATTAACATTAGCTGATAGGTTCTGAGAGGACTTAATGCTGACTTCAACCTCTGATGGTGCTGTATCAGATAGTTGATCACATGACGAAAAGGATTGATTATTGCTTTCTCCATCGGATTCTACCTCTGCTCTGGAGTAAAATCTGTAGGAGGAGCAGTGTGATTATAACCAATGCCAAACCTCACATTGGAAGCAGATTGCTTACTAAGAAGCATTTCAAAACCCTTGCAAGAATTTACCCATCGATTACACTCTACTGGGTAGTTGCAAGTGTTTCTTTGAGTCTCTGTACCTTCTCTAGAAGTACCTCTTCCCTAGCCTTATCATCTGTGATTTGGCATTTAAGTTTGTAAATCTCATCATTCTTATCATTAAGCACAGACTCAAATTCAGCTTTCTTTTGGAAATTGTTTGTTCTAGCTCAATGTTTTGTTAATTAAAGCTACATTTGCTTCTCTAATAGATGCAAATGCGGCTATGCATGTTTCAGAACATAACTTGGCTTTTGCCTCAGAGGATACCTGTGATACCTGTGGTGTAGATGCATTAGAGGATGAAGTATCAGCAGACTCCAAAGCCATAAGAGCTAGATTTCCAAAGGACTGTCACCACCATGTTGACCAGCACCAGAGAACAGTTGTTCATGACCAGACAAATCATCTGGTAAACTGCTCCAGTCAACAACTCCTGGAGTGAAAAAGCTATGTTGTTGAGGTTGAGTTTGTTGATGAGATTGGGAAGGTTGTTCAGGTAATGCATTTGTGGTTGTGTGCAATTGGAGCTTGAACCGGATTTGACTGAGGCAAGTAATAACAGGGAAAAGGATATGACATTGGACCCTGGGGGACAAAGTATGCAGAGATAAGGGTGTGATTGATGACCAGAACCAGCAGGATGTTACCTCTGTTTTGTAGACTAGTGCTAGGAAATGTCACAAAGGGTGCAGAAGAGTTAGATCCAGTTGATCTACATTCTCTTGCAAAGTGTCCAAGCCTTTGGCATTTGTGACACCTCAACTTACTCTTGTCAAAACCAACTTTGGTTTTGCCAGAGAGTCCAGGAAATTTCCTGCCAGTTCTCTTGTAAACTTCGGAGATCTGATATTAACTAAGGCCATTTGACTTAGAATATCCATCTCTTCTAAATCATCATCAACAATCCCTTCAGATCATCCATGATGAAGCATAGATTGTCACTATTACTGCCAGAATGACTATCAATACCACAAATGCATGATCAGAATTGGTTGAAGAGAAATCAATATGCTCATCATAATTGCTTTCAGATGCAGCATATTCTGACTCATGACCAACCAAGGCAGTGTTCCCTGGTACAAAGTCATTAGTGAGCTTTCCTGATGATGACAGTTTCCTTTTCTGTTCTATCTCTCTTTTGAATGTAAGCAGTTTCCCATGAAGTTGGGTGAGAGATAGGCTATCCAGATTTGCACTAGAGCGTAGGACAATAGTGTATGTGTCCCATCTCTCAGGCAGTGATCTGAGAATCTGTTATTCATCTGGCTGTTGGTGTATTCCTGTTTCACCATTTTCAGCTCAGAGATCAAACCGGAAAAACGCTCAAACTGTTGAGTCAGTGTCTCACCCTTTCTATGAGAGAATGTCTCATCATTGTTGGGCGAGGATTTCTCTGTTGTTTGCTAAGACCTCATCAGTTCCAGCGAATTGTTCCTTCAGTGCATTCTAGAGGTCATGAGCAGTTTCATGATGCATAAGCCCTGAATAGATTTCATTCGGCAGTGCCATGGCCAGAATTCCATGGGCTTTAGCATCAATCTCAAACAGTTTCCGATCTTCATCTGAGTATTGTTCCTTCTTCTTCGGAACCATTTGATTGGTTTCCGGATTGTTCACCATAGGCTTATGTGGTCCATGTGCTACAGATGTCTAACAACCTGAACTGTTAACAGACAGGTGATGAAGCATCCTTCGTTGCCATATGTTATACTCAGTCCTAACCAGCATCGAGGCTTGGTTGAAGAACCAGTATTGTGAGGGTCATTAGAAGGAGTAGTCATCTCAGATTCAACCAAATTCAATTAAGCTATAAAGATTTAGAACAAAACACAACAAACCAAATTGAACCAAGAGAGATCTCAAAATGAATAAACGAAAGCGGCAGAAATTCAATAATCTATAACCAGTTTTTGCAAATAAGCTAATTCAATCAAACATAGACATCAATAGCAGTTTCAATGATCACTATTAAATCGATCATGATTACCCTGCTCTGAACCATTTGTTAGGATCAGTGATCTGCGTTTGATTGATTTGAGAGTATAGCAGCGGAGAACAAACAATGAATTAGCAAATTCACAAGAACACAAAGATATTCAAAGTAAGAACAAACAGTTATAGACAAAGAGATTCTGCAAATATATTTCATTCAATATCGCTTTCTTGTAACCGAATGTCACACATACAATTAGGTCAACATCTCTTATATAGAAGATGTGACGTCTGCTGATGTCACTTGATAGTGACATCTAACAGAATTTATTCAAACTACTAATAGTTAACACAACTACTGAAGATGTCAAACAGCTGACATCTTCTAACAAAATGCTAAGTGTTAACTATACTACACTACTGAAAAGACACTACTGAAACTACAACGACTGAAGAACATGCTCTTCAGTCGTTTTATCAATACTAAAATAAAAAGAAAACTATTGAAAAGAAACCATCACAAAACGAAGAATGCTCTTCAGCTTTGTAACAAACTCTGAAGGCTTCAGTACTTGTACTTGAACTTCAGCTGTTGTCATCAGATGATGTCTTCAGTCTTTGTGTTGGACCAAAAGACCAATGAGCCAAGATCAGAAAACCTCTAAGTTCCACACGGTATCACAACAACTGCTGAAAGCTCATCAGTAGTTTGACAAGTGCTGAAGACTTCAACAGCTGAAGATCAAGTGCTGAAGACCTTAACAGCTGAAGAACCAAAGTGCTGAAGTACAACAGCTGAAGAACACAAGTGCTGAAGCTGAAAGACCAAAGTACTGAAGAACAACAGCTGAAGAGTTCACAAGTGCTGAAGATCAACAACTGATGTACAAAGTCTGAAGACAAAGACTGAAGACATCAGCTGATGATATCTACTGAAGTCATCAGCTGATGAAACGCCTGAAGGTCAAAGTCTGAAGACCAAGTACTGAAGCCTCAGTAGTTTGTCACAACTGCTGAAGAGTACTTCTTCAGTAGTTGTGATATCAGTAGTTTTTGTTTTATGTTTCAGTAGTTTTGTAAAACGACTGAAGAGCTTGTTCTTCAGTCGTTGTAGTTTCAGTAGTTTTATATTTTGTACTTAACTTGCTGATATGTTCTCAGTAGTTGTGAACATTTCAGTAGTTTGTTAAGATTAGTTATTTCTGTATTGGATCTGCCAGTTGTCACTTTCCGTGAAACTGCAGTGACTGTTGCACTCTATATAAGGAGTGACACCCATTGTAACATTGAGCGATATGAGCATTGAATGGAATGTTTGATTGATTTGATTAGAAATATTCTCCATCTATAAACATTCCTAGAAATCAGAAATTCATATTCTCTCCCTATAACCGTATGCGATCTTAACGCTTACATATATTGTTTGCTTGCTACAATTTGTCTAATTCGTTTGTGTATTCCGCTGCTTTATATTCTGATACATCAAACTTGTGATCACTGATCCTGTCAAATGGTATCAGAGCAGGTTAATCATTGATCGATCTAATAATGATCATTGAAACTGCTATTCAAGATCAAGTTTGATTGAATTAGCTTTTGTTTGTGCAAGAAACGGTTATAGAGATTGAATTTTTCTGTATTTCTGCTCATTCATCCTGAGATCTTTTCTTGGTTCTCATTGAGTTTGTTGTGGTTTGTCTAAAACTTTTTTAAACTTGAACTAAACTGTTTTTGAACTGAAAATGACCACTCCCTCCAATGATCCTCACAATACTGGTTCCTCAACCAAGCCTCCTATGCTGGTTAGGAATGAGTATAACATATGGCAAAGACGTATGCTCCATCACCTGTCTGTTAACAGCGCAGGGTGTTGGACATCAGTGGTACATGGTCCACACAAGCCTATGGTGAATAACCCGGAAACCAATCAAATGGTTCCGAAGAGGAGGGAGCAATACTCAGATGAGGATAAAAGTTGCTTGAGATTGATGCAAAAGCCCATGGAATTCTGGCCATGGCTTTGCCCAATGAAATCTATTCTGGGCTAATGCATCATGAAACTGCCCATGACCTCTGGATTGCTTTGAAAGAACAATTTGGAGGAACTGATGAGGTCTTGGCAATAATAGAGAAATTCTTGCCCAACAATATGAGACATTCTCTCATAGAAAGGGTGAGACACTGACTCAACAATATGAGCGGTTTTCTTGTTTGATCTCTGAACTAAAAATGGTCAAACTTGAATACACCAATATTCAGATGAATACAGATTTCTCAGATCACTGCCTGAGAGATGGGACACATATACTATTGTCCTACGCTCCAGTGCAAGTTTGGACAAACTATCTCTCACCCAACTCCATGGGAAATTGCTCACTTTTGAGAGAGAGATAGAACAGAAGAGAAAGCTGTCTTCATCTGGAAAGCTCACTGAAGACTTTATACAAGGCAACACTGCCTTGGTGGGTCATGAGTCAGAATATGCTGCATCTGAATGCCAGTATGATGAGCATATTAATTTCTCTTCGAGCACTTCTAATTCTGCATTTGTAAGTGTTGATGGTCAGTTTACTGGAGTAATAATGACAATTTATGTTTCATTATGGATGATCTCAAGGGGATTGCTGATGATGACTTAGAAGAGATGGATATTTTGAGCCAAATGGCCTTGATAAATATCAGATCTCAGAAGTTCTACAAAAGAACTGGAAGAAAATTCCCAGGACTCTCTGGCAAAACCAAAGTTGGTTTTGACAAGAGCAAGTTGAGGTCACAAATGCCAACGGCTTGGACACTTTGCAAGAGAGTGTAGATCAACTGGATCAACTCTACTGCACCCTTTGTGACTTTTCCTGGCAACAGTCAACAAAACAGAGGGCAACATCCTGTCACATCTAGTCATCATCCTCAACAACAATCTCCGGCATATTTTGTTCCTCAGGGTCAAATGCCTTATCAGTACCCTTGTTATTACATGCCACAGTCAAGTCAAGTTCAAGTTCCTATGACACCACAACCTCATGCATTACCAGAACCTCAGCCTTCCCTATCTCATCAACAACCTTCATCTCAACAACACAGCTTCTTCACCCCAGGGTGTTGTTGACTGGAGCAGTTTACCAGATGACTTGTCTGGTCATGATCAACTGTTCTCAGGTGCTGGTCAACATGGTGGTGACAGTCCCTTTGGGAATCTAGCTCTTATGGCTTTGGAGTCTGCTGATACTTCATCTTCCAATGCCTCTACACCTCAGGTATCACAGGTATCCTCTGAGGCAAAAGCCAAATTATGTTCTGAACAATGCATAGCAGCATTTGCTTCCATTAGAGAAGCAAATGTAGCTTTAATTAATAAGAACATTGAGCTAGAACAAGTAATTTCCAAAAACAAAGCTGAGTTTGAGTTTGTGCTCAAAGATAAAAATGATGAGGTTTATAAACTGAATTGCAAAATAATTGATGATAAGGCTAGAGAAGATGTACTTTTAGAGAAGTACAAAGATCTCAAAGAAACCCTTGCAGTTACCCAGGTCGAGTGTGATAGATGGGTACAATCATGCAAAGGTTTTGAAATGCTTCTTAGTAAGCAATCTGCTTCAAATGTGAAGTTTGGAATTGGTTACAATCACACTGCTCCACCTACAGATTTTACCCCAAGAGCAGAGGTAGAATCTGATGGTGAGAGTGATAACCAATCCATCAAGTCATGTGATCTACCTTCTGATACAGCACAATCAGAAGTAGCAGTCAGTATCAAGTCCTCTTTGAACCTATCAGCTGATGTTGATGGTCCAAATGCTGACATTCACATGATCAATAAGTTGATCAACTCAGGTGTCAATCCTGAAAGTCCTGAAAGGACTGGAGAGCAGGATTCAACTCCTGAAGTTCAAACTTCAACTGCTGTCAGTACTGAAGAGAAGAAAACTGGCAGTAGAAAGAGTTTGAGATACTACTAAAGATGCTGTCAAGAAAGCAACCAATGCTTCACCATCTTTAGTTGACGATCAACCTAAGATGAAGAAGAAACCATGTGAAGTATGTGGTTTGTTCAATCATCTTACAGATGATTGTTGGTACAAAAGAGGTTCCAAACTCAAACAAAAGAAGAAATTAATGAGAAAATGGTAAAAATGAAAACTGAGTTTGAGACCACATTTGTATCAGCAACATCAAATCCTGTAACCCTTAAGTCCTTAAAGCAATCCAAAAAGGAAGGAGTTAAACAGGTGACAGCTGAGGGTGCTCAAAAGAAGAAGGTGCACATAGGACCTTATCTAACTCCACTAGCAATGTGTCTGATGAGCTGAAAGCTTTATCACAAAATCAGACACAGCTGGTGATGATGGTACAACATCTGTTGGTAGAGTTAACCAACTAGATTCTCCTATGTTGAAACCACAGAAAAGGAGGTCTAAGCCAAAGGACTCCTCTTCTGCACCATCTTCTTCCTCTCAGGCTGTTGTTACAAATAAACATGCTAGTTTACCATCTATTGATGAGACCAGCCCAAAACCAAAAAGGTTTGGGTCTCTAAAACTAACTGATTGTTTATTATTGCAGGGTTCTTCAACATGCCAAAATAGCATCTGGTATGTAGACAGTGGGGGATCCATGCACATGACTGGGAACATCTCTCTTCTTCATGACTACTCTCAAGAAAGAAGGGATTTGTCTCTTTTGGCAATGATGCTTGGGGTTACATCATCGGTAAGGGCTTTGTCTCCAATGGAGAAATCAAATTTGATGATGTTAATCATGTGGAAAATCTCAAGTACAACCTCTTGAGTGTCAGTCAAATGTGTGATAAAGGCCATGTTGCCCTTTTCACAAGTCAAAACTGTAGGATTCTGTCATCCAAAGTTTTGCCCTTGATTGACAAGGTGTTGGATGATCACACTCTCCTGAAAGCCAACAGGACAGGAAGAGTGTATGCCTTAGATCTCTCTAAGAAGATAGATCTCAAAGGTAATCCTTGCCTATTTTCCAAAGCCTCTTTCAAGAATCTAAACTATGGCACAGAGGCTTGGTCATGTTAATCTCAAAAACATGAATCAGCTTAGCCACAATAGTTTAGTCAGAGGCTTACCAATAAAGGAGTTCCACTGTGATGAAACTTGCACTGCTTGTTTAAAAGGAAAACAGCACAAGGTCTCATTTCCTCCTATTGAAGTGTCCAAGTCCACTGCCTGCTTGCAACTACTGCATATGGATCTATTTGGTCCTGTGAGAGTAATGAGCATGGCAAAGAAGAAATACTGTCTGGTAATTGTGGATGATTACTCCAGATTTGTATGGACTTTCTTTCTACATTCAAAGGATGAGGCTGCTCAGAAGATTATCCACTTTGTGCTGTACATTGAGAAGCAGTATTCCTTCTCAAGTGTATTAGGAGTGATAATGGAACTGAGTTCAGAAATCATACACTTGATGACTTCTATCTCTCAAAGGGAATCAAAAGGCAGTTCAGCATTCCAAGGACTCCGGAACAAAATGGAGTAGTGGAGAGAAAGAACAGGACCCTCATTGAAGCTGCAAGGTCCATGCTGGCTGACTCAGGTTTGCCATTGACCTTTTGGGCCGAAGCTGTCAACACAGCTTGTATGTGCAAATAGAGTTTTAGTAAATCAGAGGTTGATGAAGACTCCATATGAAGTTCTCCATCATTTGGCTCCACTGATTTCATTTTTCAAAGCATTTGGGTGTCCCTGTTTTATTCTCAACACAAAGGATCAACTCCACAAATTTGATCCTAAGGTGGATGCAGGATACTTTGTTGGTTATTCATCTACTTGCAAAGCATACAGAGTCTTCAACTGCAGAACAAAGATGGTTGAAGAAACTCTACATGTTAAGTTTAATGAATCTCCAAAGGACAAGATTCCACAAAGTCCTGTGGAGTTATTTGATCTGGACATACTGCAATATGTCCTTATCAAACTCCTGCTGTTGCTCCTGTCAACAGTTCACCACCTGGTGGTACTGCTGATGATGATGATGATTGCAGTACTCACCTCTTCAGGTTTAGTGATCAGCTGCCTGATTCAACTAGACCTGATGTTCCTGTAGCGCCAGTAGCACCATCCACAACAAATGCTGATGAGATTTCTTCGAATTCAACTTCCTTTGAATTACCATCCACTGATTGGTTTCAAGGAAATGATTCTTCATCACCATCTGTTGCTGCTGAACCGGCTACAAACACTTGCACAGATCTCATTGTGTATCAAGATCTGAAGAATCACCCCATGTCTCAAATCATTGGTGATATCACTGCTGGAGTATCAACAAGAAGTCAATTGTCAAATTTCTGCTTCTATGCTCTCTTCATCAGTCAGCAAGAGCCAAAGAATTATCACATTGCTTTAAAGGACAATGGATGGGTTGATGCCATGCAGCTTGAGCTTCTTCAGTTCAGAAACAGCAAGTGTGGGAACTGGTTCCTCTACCTCCAGGTAAGTGTGCAATAGGCACTAAATGGGTGTTTAGGAACAAAACTGATGAAAATGGCTTATTGTTAAGAACAAGGCCAGACTGGTTGTTCAGGGGTTTGCACAAGAAGAAGGTATTGATTATGATGAAACCTTTGCCCCTGTAGCCAGACTGGAAGCAATTCGATTGTTTTTAGCTTATGCTGCTTATCAAAAACTTAAAGTCTTTCAATGGATGTCAAAAGTGCATTTTTGTATGGAAAAGTTAAAGAAGAGGTTTATGTATGTCAACCTCCAGGCTTTGAGGACAACAAACATCCTAATTGGGTGTATAAGCTTGATAAAGCTCTTTATGGGTTAAAACAAGCTCCCAGAGCCTGGTATGAGACATTATCAAACTTTCTTCTGGAAAACAATTTCACTAGAGGCTCCATTGACAAGACTTTATTTATTAAGAAAGCTGGGCAGCATAATCTACTTGTTCAAATTTATGTAGATGATATCATTTTGCATCCTCTGATCCAAAGTTGTGTGATGCCTTTACAAAGTTGATGCAACAGAAGTTCGAAATGAGTGCCATGGGAGAATTACAGTTCTTTCTGGGGTTGCAAATCAAACAAAAGGCTGATGGAATTTTTATTCATCAATCCAAATATACAAAAGATCTTTTGCAAAAGTTTGATTTACAAAACTGTAAGCCCTGTTCTACTCCCATGAGCAGCACCACACAACTGGACTCAGATCAGAAAGGTAAAGTGGTTGATGAAACACTTTACAGATGTATGATTGGGTCCTTGATGTATTTAACAGCTTCTAGACCAGATATTATGTTTGCTACATGTGTTTGTGCTAGATTTCAGGCTGCACCTAAAGAGTCTCATCTGATTGCAGTCAAGAGGATCTTTAGATATCTGCAAGGCACTCCATCTCTAGGCTTATGGTACTCTACCAGACATTCTGGTAAATTAGTTGCTTTTTCTGACAGTGACTATGCAGGGTGTAAGTTGACCAGGAAATCAACTTCTGGTGGATGTCAATTCCTAGGCAACTGCTTGATTTCTTGGCAGAGCAAGAAACAGACCTCAGTTGCTACATCCACTGCGGAAGCAGAGTACATTGCTGCTGCAAGCTGTACATCTCAGGTACTCTGGCTTCAAACCACCAACTTTTGGATTATGGCATTACAGAGACTAAGACTCCATTGTTAATGGATAGTGCTTCAGCTCTTTGCATTGTCAAAAATCCAGTCCAGCACTCTAGGACCAAACATATAGAGATCAGACATCATTTTATACGGGATTGTTTTGAAAAAGGTCTGATTGATCCTAAGTTTGTGCCCAGTGCTGATGAGCTTGCAGACATCTTTACTAAGCCTTTGGATAGTTCAACTTTCCAAAACCTGGTGTTAAGGCTTGGTATGCTGCAGCTAGAATAGATGACAACTACTGATGATCTCAGTAATTCATATTGATGATCATGAGTGTCTGTCACATATAAGTACTGATGAGCTCTTTTAACCTCAGTACTTTTTATAACTACTGAAGGCTAAAAGGTCTCACAAGTACTGAAGTACTTCATCTGCTCTAAACTACTGAAGTAGTTACAACTACTGATGTAGTCATAACTACTGAAATCAGTAAAAAAACAGATAAGTACTGATGTCCTATGAAACAACTGAAATCAGCCATAAAGACTGATGAATGTGTTGAGGATAGGTTGAAACAGCTGAAAAGCTAAGAATTGACGAAAACAACTGAAGAGAACTTTCTCCTCAGTCGTTTGTACCACTGCTGTTTCATTTTAAACAACTGAAGCAAAACCACGTCTTCAGTAGTTTTATAACTACTGATGACCAAACCAAGTCTTCAGTTGTTTACAACAGCTGATGACAAAACCACTGTCTTCAGTAGTTTCATAACTACTGATGACAAACACCATGTCCTCAGTTGTTTCAATCACCTGAAGTCAAAACCACGGTCTTCAGTAGTTTTCTAAACTACTGATGCCTAACACCGCGACTTCAGCTGTTTCAACGTCTGAAAGGATAATACCATGTCAACGGTCGTTTAAAACTACTGATGACTAACACACATCCTTCAGTCGTTTCCTCACCCGTACCCTATAAATACCCTTAACCTGAGCTCTCCATGCTTTATCTTCTTCAAACCTAACGTTCCTCTCCAAAACACTTCCATGGCGTCTATGCAAATTAAACCGCGACACAACTGTGTTGCCTACCTCACAAAATCGCCGATCTGGACTAAGTTCGATACTGCTATCGATCTTATGGTCCAGTCCCAATACAACAAGGCATTCCTTCTGAACCCCGTTTTACATGCCGAATCCTTGAACCAGTTTTGGATGAACGTTAATGTTACTACTGAGGAGAGCAACACCTTATCCCTCCGGTCAGTCGTCAACAACAACGAAGTAGTGATTACTCCTGTAACAATCCGTAAAATTCTTCAACTGAGTGATGCTACCTCTCCTGCTGGATATCCGAAGGGCACTATAGATCTCTCATTTGCTCAGCATGGATATCAAGGTGATCTCAGTGCCACCACCATCATGAAGAAACATTTTAATGACGCTGAGCGCCTGATCTTTCATATGGTCAATGTATGTTTGGCCCCTAAGACATCGTCTTGGGATCAAATGTCCACCAAATGGCAGCAGGTATTGTATTCTATCCTTGAGCAACAACCACTGAACTTTTCAGAATTAATATTTTCAGAGCTCAAAGATATGGCTCAAAAACCAACTGCCAACCGTTGGATACTTTATCCACGGTTCATAATGGCCATTATAATAGACCAGCTTAATGCTGAGGGACTTGTTGGCTTGGGAGTCCCTGCTACGGCTGTTTTGCCAGAAGTATACTCCCGGCACAACTCTGACCGGACACTCAAACTGGCTGCCAAGCTGCGAAAACCCACGCAGCTGGAACCCACAGCCACCACCTCCAAATCCAATGTCCCCACCAAACCCACCAAAAAGAAACCCAAAAAGGCTACTCAGGGAATTGAGTCCCCTGAGGATGCTCCTGCACCACAAACGCAGGATATATCCACTAGTCCAAACCCCCTAGTGGATACAATGACTCCTCCAGCCACAGCCGCTCAGGCTTCCTCTCAACAGGAGCCTGCAGCAACCCAAGGGGCACCTACTTATCTGGGATCTTCCTCACTTGAGGATATGACATTGGACCCTGGGGGACAAAGTATGCAGGAGATAAAGGGTGTGATTGATGACCAGAACCAGCAGGATGTTACCCTCTGTTTTGTAGACTAGTGCTAGGAAATGTCACAAAGGGTGCAGAAGAGTTAGATCCAGTTGATCTACATTCTCTTGCAAAGTGTCCAAGCCTTTGGCATTTGTGACACCTCAACTTACTCTTGTCAAAACCAACTTTGGTTTTGCCAGAGAGTCCAGGAAATTTCCTGCCAGTTCTCTTGTAGAACTTCGGAGATCTGATATTAACTAAGGCCATTTGACTTAGAATATCCATCTCTTCTAAATCATCATCAACAATTCCCTTCAGATCATCCATGATGAAGCATAGATTGTCACTATTACTGCCAGAATGACTATCAATACCAACAAATGCATGATCAGAATTGGTTGAAGAGAAATCAATATGCTCATCATAATTGCTTTCAGATGCAGCATATTCTGACTCATGACCAACCAAGGCAGTGTTCCCTGGTACAAAGTCATTAGTGAGCTTTCCTGATGATGACAGTTTCCTTTTCTGTTCTATCTCTCTTTTGAATGTAAGCAATTTCCCATGAAGTTGGGTGAGAGATAGGCTATCCAGATTTGCACTAGAGCGTAGGACAATAGTGTATGTGTCCCATCTCTCAGGCAGTGATCTGAAGAATCTGTTATTCATCTGGCTGTTGGTGTATTCCTGTTTCACCATTTTCAGCTCAGAGATCAAACCGGAAAAACGCTCAAACTGCTGAGTCAGTGTCTCACCCTTTCTATGAGAGAATGTCTCACATTGTTGGGCGAGGATTTCTCTGTTGTTTGCTAAGACCTCATCAGTTCCAGCGAATTGTTCCTTCAGTGCATTCTAGAGGTCATGAGCAGTTTCATGATGCATAAGCCCTGAATAGATTTCATTCGGTAGTGCCATGGCCAGAATTCCATGGGCTTTAGCATCAATCTCAAACAGTTTCCGATCTTCATCTGAGTATTGTTCCTTCTTCTTCGGAACCATTTGATTGGTTTCCGGATTGTTCACCATAGGCTTATGTGGTCCATGTGCTACAGATGTCTAACAACCTGAACTGTTAACAGACAGGTGATGAAGCATCCTTCGTTGCCATATGTTATACTCAGTCCTAACCAGCATCGGAGGCTTGGTTGAAGAACCAGTATTGTGAGGGTCATTAGAAGGAGTAGTCATCTCAGATTCAACCAAATTCAATTAAGCTATAACAGATTTAGAACAAAACACAACAAACCAAATTGAACCAAGAGAGATCTCAAAATGAATAAACGAAAGCGGCAGAAATTCAATAATCTATAACCAGTTTTTGCAAATAAGCTAATTCAATCAAACATAGACATCAAATAGCAGTTTCAATGATCAACTATTAAATCGATCAATGATTAACCTGCTCTGATACCATTTGTTAGGATCAGTGATCTGCGTTTGATTGATTTGAGAGTATAGCAGCGGAGAACAAACAATGAATTAGCAAATTCACAAGAACACAAAAGATATTCAAAGTAAGAACAAACAGTTATAGACAAAGAGAATTCTGCAAAATATATTTCATTCAATATTCGCTTTTCTGGTAACCGAATGTCACACATACAATTAGGTCAACATCTCTTATATAGAAGATGTGACGTCTGCTGATGTCACTTGATAGTGACATCTAACAGAATTTATTCAAACTACTAATAGTTAACACAACTACTGAAGATGTCAAACAGCTGACATCTTCTTACAAAAATGCTAAGTGTTAACTATTACTACAACTACTGAAAAGACACTACTGAAACTACAACGACTGAAGAACATGCTCTTCAGTCGTTTTATCAATACTAAAATAAAAAGAAAACTATTGAAAAGAAACCATCACAAAAACTGAAGAATGCTTCTTCAGCTGTTGTAACAAACTCTGAAGGCTTCAGTACTTGTACTTGAACTTCAGCTGTTGTCATCAGATGATGTCTTCAGTCTTTGTGTTGGACCAAAAGAACCAATGAGCCAAGATCAGAAAACCTCTAAGTCCCACACGGTATCACAACAACTGCTGAAAGCCTCATCAGTAGTTTGACAAGTGCTGAAGACTTCAACAGCTGAAGATCAAGTGCTGAAGACCTTAACAGCTGAAGAACCAAAGTGCTGAAGTACAACAGCTGAAGAACACAAGTGCTGAAGCTGAAAGACCAAAGTACTGAAGAACAACAGCTGAAGAGTTCACAAGTGCTGAAGATCAACAACTGATGTACAAAGTCTGAAGACAAAGACTGAAGACATCAGCTGATGATATCTACTGAAGTCATCAGCTGATGAAACGCCTGAAGGTCAAAGTCTGAAGACCAAGTACTGAAGCCTCAGTAGTTTGTCACAACTGCTGAAGAGTACTTCTTCAGTAGTTGTGATATCAGTAGTTTTATGTTTTATGTTTCAGTAGTTTTGTAAAACGACTGAAGAGCTTGTTCTTCAGTCGTTGTAGTTTCAGTAGTTTTATATTTTGTACTTAACTTGCTGATATGTTCTCAGTAGTTGTGAACATTTCAGTAGTTTGTTAAGATTTAGTTATTTCTGTATTTGATCTGCCAGTTGTCACTTTCCGTGACAACTGCAGTGACTGTTGCACTCTATATAAGGAGTGACAACCCATTGTAATCATTGAGCGATATGAGCAATTGAATGGAATGTTTGATTGATTTGATTAGAAATATTCTCCATCTATAAACATTCCTAGAAATCAGAAATTCATATTCTCTCCCTATAACCGTATGCGATCTTAACGCTTACATATATTGTTTGCTTGCTACAATTTGTCTAATTCGTTTGTGTATTCCGCTGCTTTATATTCTGATACATCAAACTTGTGATCACTGATCCTGTCACTTTGTACTTCAGCAGTTGTTCTTCAGTACTTTAGACTTCAGCTGTTGATCTTTAGACTTTGGTCTTCAGTTGTTGATCTTCAATACTTTAGTTCTTTAGCTATTGATCTCCAGTACTTTAGTTCTTCAGCTATTGATCTTCAGACTTTGATCTTCAGCTGTTGATCTTCAGTACTTAGTTCTTCAGCTGTTGATCTTCAGTACTTTAGTTCTTCAGCTATTGATCTTCAGACTTTGATCTTCAGCTGTTGATCTTCAGTACTTTAGTTCTTCAGCTGTTGATCTTCAGTACTTTAGTTCTTTAACTGTTGATCTTCAGACTTTGATTTTCAGCTGTTGAAGTCTTCAGTACTTGTGCTTCAGCTGTTGCTCTTCAGACTTTATGAAACAGCTGATCAAGTCTTTAGCAGTTGTTGTGATGTCTGTGGGACTCAGAGGATTTTCTGATCCGGCTCATTGGTTCTTTTGGTCCAACAGAGAATTTTTATTTTCTTGTTGAGTTGATTTTCTATTTCATTTTGGAAGACTTTGAACATTTCAAAAGCTTCATCTTTGTGTCTTAACAAGTACACATAACCATATCGACTATAGTCATCGGTAAAGGTAATGAAGTATCTTTCATCGTACCTAGTCATTGGCTTAAAAGGACCACATACATCCGAATGTATGATGCCTAATAAATCTTTTGCCCATTCGGACTTGACATTAAAAGGTACCTTAGTCATTTTACCTCGTAAACAAGATTCACATACATCAAATGAATCATATTCATTTGCTTTTAAAAGACCGTTCTTTTGAAGTGTTTGTTTGTGCTTCTTTTTTATATGACCAAGACGGCAATGCCAAAGATAGGTATCACTCAAATCCATTTGAGTTTCTTAGTGTTGGTTTGGTACAACGGGCTATCATATAATTTGTTTTCACGAACCAATTCATAAATACCATTAACAGGAATAGCTTTAAAATAAAATGTGCCATTTAAATAAACATGAATTTCATTCTTAATAAATGACAAAACATAACCATATTGTCTTAATTAGGCAACAAAAATAATGTTCCTAGTCAAACTAGGAGCATATAAAATATTGTTCAAAATTGCTTCCAAACCATTTGGAAGCTTCAAGATGTGGTCCCCCCAGCCTTTAACTTGAACCTTTGCCCCATTCCCCATGTAGAGGCTTACATCCCCTTTCTTGAAGTCCTTACTTCTTTTTAACCCCTGCAATAAGTTGCAAATATGAGTTCCACATCCGGTATCCAATACCCATGTGTTAGCGGATATTAAATTTAGATCAATATGGATCATGAAGATTGTACATGAGGTTTGCCCGACATCCCTCTTTGCTTGCAACTCTTTTAGATGGACTGGGCAATTTCTTGCCCAATGTCCAATCTCTCCACACTTAAAACATGGGTCATTTGAAGCAACCTTTTGCTTCTTCTCCATTGGTTTTAGTGGTGGCGCTCTTACCACTCCCTTTCCCTTCCCTTAATATGCCCTTTACTCTTGGCAACATTTGCCTTGGGTGCGGGGTGAGGCCTCTTCTATTTCCCACCTTCATTAATGGTGAGAATGGGTAAAACCATTTTACCCATGGCCGCCTCAGCAGTTTTGAGCATAGAGTGAAGCTCACTTATGTTCTTGTCCCACCCGTTCATGTTATAGTTCATGACAAAGTTGTCAAACCTTTTTGACAAAGAGTTAAGGATCAAATCCGTAGCCAACTCTTTCGAGACGGGACAGTTCAGCCTTTCGAGGCGGTCGATGTGGCTTTTCATCTTAAGTACATAAGATGAAACAAATTGGGTGTCATCCATACGACACACATGGAGTGCTCGAATCATTTCGAAGTGCTCAACCCGTGCTTGTTGGTTGAACGTTTCCTTCAACTGGGTTATCATGTCGTTATGCTCCATGATGTTCATACTCCTTTTGGAGATCTGGAGTCATACTTGCCAACATAAGGCAAGACACTTGGACCGAGTGCTCAGTGTATTTCACCTAATTATTGTAGGCCTCCTCATCATCCTCACTAGGTTGATCGGGAATCGGATCGTCTAATATGTATGATCATTTCTCTTGCTTGAGAACCAATCAATAAAATTATTATGGTTTAGACGCTCCTTTTGGAGAATGGTCCTTAGGATAGTGAGTGAGCAGTCAAAATTTCATTGTTATCATTATTGTTGGTGGCCATCTACAAAATATACAAAGTTCAATTTTTGTAATTTCAATATTGTTCATATTTTAATAATTAAAACCCCTTTAAGTGTCTTACACAATTTTAAAATCTCGAATCCAACGTTACATTTAAATAGTGGTTAGTTGACCTTTTTTTCTATTATTTAAATTAACAAGGTAGTCTATGTTTTGACAATTGCAACCCTTTGCAACTTCTAGGGTATGGGATCGACTTTAAAACATCATATGTATAGTCGACATGTTTATCCCATCAACACCTTTGTAAACCATATTGTAGGTGATCCATTTAACACAGTTTGCAAATCAAGTTACCCTACTTGCACACATATGTGAGTTTTCCAACATAAGTGGTTAGGTGACCTTTATCCCACAAATATGGTGTCCCCACCTCAAGTCACAAGTTCCCTCAAAACGGTTAGGTGACATTTATCCCATTAAGAGTTTCCAAATGACTCAAGTGTTGTGCAAAAGGACGGTGTTAAACTTGTTTATAAAAGAAATTTAAAGTTTTCATAATCTTAGTTTAGAAAACTCTATGTACCTTATATTTGCATGCTTTCAAATACAAGGTACCCTATGGTTCACTTTTAATAAAACCTCTTTTATTAAAACCATTAGTCCTTTTAATAACATTTTATTAACCATTTAATGATAAAGAACCATCAAATTTTCAGCTTGTTAAGTTGTTAATGAGTTTGTAATGCATATCCAAATATCAACCAAACAATTAAACAACAAACATCCAAATAAGCATAAACATACAAACATGAGTGCATAACCATAGCCACTAAGTTGACCACACTTGTTTTCCATCACAAGTGTTTTCATAAGGACATTCCTAAGGGTGGAGATGACACATCAAAATGTATCAATGAACTCCCACTTGAAACCACATCCAAAAGCTTCAAGTGTCCATGTCTTTTGTGTCCTTCTTTGAGTCTTCATCTTGTGCATCTTCTTTTTTCAAAAATCATATCCTAATACAATTTTTCTAATAAAATAATGCACCTAATTTATTTACTACATAACCAAATGAATAAATAAATTACAACCCAGGATACAAAACACAAATTACAACCCTTACAAGAATCAAAACCAACATGACATACAACAATCAACCAAAACCAAACACATAAGGCCAAGGCTATGTTATGCACCATAATGAGAAACATATTCAACATCCAAGAACAACAAAGAACCCCTTATTTCAGCCCTAAAGTTTCAGCCAACATAAACTAAAACTTTAAGGCTTGTCCAAACAAGACAATCAACCATTTGATGTAAATCTTTCAAGGTTTACACTAAAGCATGCAAGATTAAACCTTGAAACATAAGGGATTCATAAATCCACAACAAAACAGACCCTAATGGGTTGAAAAAGTCCATGAAAACTAATTTTTCAAGACCTTTTGAAGCACATAATCCACATAACCGGCTCTAGATGCCATTGTTGGGTTTTGTCACATGTAAAACAAGCTAGTTTAACCATTTAAACTTGAAAAATTGCAGCGGAATATAGGTTTAACATATGATTAGTAATCTGAAAATTTTAACCATTTAAAACATAAACAAAACCCAAGAATAAGGATCATATAAACATATGTGAAATAGTGTGCTATCAAACAAAACATGACAACCATAGGGTGTCAAAGATACAACCTTTCTTGTACAAGTTGTTGTAGATGTATAAGATTAAGAAGATGATGTTCTTGAGTTGCTAGCCTTCAAAGGAGAAGACCTCAAGCTTGTAATACCCACAAGCTCTTCAAACACTTAGCTAGTTAGGGAGCTTTACAGCAAAACTCTACACCAAGGCACCTTCAAAATCCGAAATTTCAGCCATGTTGTAGCTGAAATCCGATAAAAATATTCAGCCTTGCTGAGAGCCTTTTTTTGCTTAAGTGTGTGTGAGAGAAAGGTGAGATGATGGAAGAGTGTTCTAGTGTCAAATGACTTGCAAAAACAAGACAAAAGGGGAGTCCTAATACACACCTTGGGCGGCTGAAACATGGCCTCAAAAATGGGTTTCTCCCCATTTTAGTTTTTTATATAATGTTACACTCTTACCCTTCATTTTTTATTATTTAACCAACTTAAATAATGAAACATACAATTTCTCATGAACAAATTATCCACATAATGTTGTTCTTTTACAAAAGCAACGTTTTAGAAAAACCCATTTTCTAAATTGGTGTCGGTATTTATTGTTTGATCTTATCAACAAATAAATACTATTTGGTGTGTGTATAGCTTGTTATTGGTATGACCCGACTTGGATCATAACGTACTAACCACATTAATCTTGTATGTGTCTTGGGCATATAAGGTCCAACACTAGTGATAGACAAAGGATGATGAGCTTCTTCAAGCTGTATGGATTCCCGGAAGGAGACTTGGCCCCATGTCTCTATCCACTATGGATGAGCATATAAGTGTGATATTCAAAGAGGAGAACTAGTTGACTTACACTCCCCACCAACTCAGGTCCCTCAAGAAGTAGAGTTTAAGGTTAAACCATTTGAGAAAACACAACCTAAATGTTGGACCAAAAGAACCAATGAGCCTGATCAGAAAAACCTCTAAGTCCTACAGACATCACAACAACTGCTGAAGACTTGATCAGTTGTTTTGACAAAGTCTGAAGACTTCAACACTGAAGACTAAAGTACTGAAGACTTCAACAGCTGAAGACCAAAGTCTGAAGATCAACAGTTGAAGACTAAAGTACTGAAGACTTCAACAGCTGAAGACTAAAGTACTGAAGACTTCAACAGCTGAAGACCAAAGTCTGAAGATCAACAGCTGAAGACTAAAGTACTGAAGACTTCAACAGCTGAAGACTAAAGTACTAAGACTTCAATAGCTGAAGACCAAAGTCTGAAGATCAACAGCTGAAGAACAAAGTACTGAAGATCACAGCTGAAGTACAAAGACTGAAGACATCAGCTGATGACAACAGCTAAAGTTCAAGTACAAGTACTGAAGCCTTCAGAGCTTGTTACAACAGCTGAAGAAGCATTCTTTAGTTGTTGTGATGGTTTCCTTTTAGTAGTTTTCTTTTTGTTTCAGTATTTGTAAAACGACTGAAGCGCATGTTCTTCAGTCGTTGTAGTTTCAGTAGTTTCTTTTCAGTAGTTGTAGTGACAGTTAACACTTAGTATTTTTGTAAGAAGATGTCAGCTGTTTTGACATCTTCTGTAGTTGTGTTAACTTTCAGTAGTTTGAATAATTCTGTTAGATGTCACTATCAAGTGACATCAGCAGACGTCACATCTCCTATATAAGGAATGCTCCACGATGACATTCCTATATAAGGGATGATTGACCTGATTGTAAGTGTGACATTTTGCCACCACGAAAGCGCGTATTGAATGAAATCTTTGATTTGCAGAATTCTTTCTATAATCGTTTGTTCTTACTTTGAATATCAACTGTATTCTTGTGAATTGTCTAAATTCATTGTTCGATTTCCGCTGCAACACTCCCTAATCAATCAAACGTAGATCACTGATCCTAACAATTGGTATCAGAGCAAGTTCATCATTGATCGATCTAACAATTGATCATTGAACTGCTAATCGATATCTGCATTTGATTGAATTGGCATATTTGCAAGAATTGGTTATAGTTAAATTGAATTTCTGCTACTTTCATTTTATTGCTTTCTGTTTTCTCTTGGTTCAATTTGGTCTGTTGTGTTCTGTTCTAAATCTATTAAAACTTAATTGATTTGGTTGAATCTGAGAATGATACTCCTTCTAATGACCCTCACAATACCGGTTCCTCAACCAAGCCTCCGATGCTAGTTAGGACTGAGTATACATATGGCAACGAAGAATGCTTCATCACTTTCTGTTAACAGTTCAGGTTGTTGGACAACAGTGGTGCATAGTCCACATAAGCCTATGGTGAACATCCGGAAACAAATCAAATGGTTCCGAAGAAGAAGGAACAAAACTCAGATAAGATCGGAAACTGTTTGAGATTGATGCTAAAGCCCATGGAATTCTGGCCATGGCACTGCCGAATGAAATATTCAGGGCTTATGCATCATGAAACTGCTCATGACCTCTGGAACGCACTGAAGGAACAATTCGGTGGAACTGATGAGTCTTAGCAAACAACAGAGAAATCCTTGCCCAACAATATGAAACCTTCTCTCATAGGAAGGGTGACACACTGACTCAACAGTTTAAGGTTTTTCCTGTTTGATCTCTGAGCTAAAAATGGTCAAACATGAATATACCAATAGCCAGATGAACAACAGATTCCTTAGATCACTGCCTGAAAGATGGGACATACACTATTGTCCTACGCTCCAGTGCAAATCTGGATAAACTATCTCTCACCCAACTTCATGGGAAACTGCTTACATTTGAAAGAGAGATACAGCAGAAAAGGAAACTGGCATCATCAGGAAAGCTCACTAATGACTTTGTATCAGGGAACACTGCCTTGGTTGGTCATGACTCAGAATATGTTGCATCTGAAAGTAATTATGATGAGCATATAGATTTCTCTTCAACAGTTCAGATCATGCATTGTTGGTGTTGATAGTCCATCAAGCTGTAATAGTGACAATTTATGTTTTATCATGGATGATTTGAAAGGAATAGCTGATGATGATCTAGAAGAGATGGATATTCTGAGCCAAATGGCCTGATTAATATCAGATCTTAGAAGTTCTACAAGAGGACTGGCAGGAAATTTCCAGGACTCTCTGGTAAAACCAAAGTTGGTTTGACAAGAGTAAGTTGAGGTGTTCACAAATGCCAAAGGCTTGGACACTTTGCAAGAGAGTGTAGATCATCTGGATCTCTACTCCTCTGCACCCTTTGTGACTTTTCCAAGCACTAGTCCACAAAACAGGGGGCAACAACCTGCTAGTTCTGGTCATATTACAACCTGTTTCACCTGCATATCTTGTCCCTCAGGGTCCAATGTCATATCCTATCCTGCTATTACATGCCTTAGCCAAATCCAATTCAAGTTCCTACTGCACAACGACAACAAGCATTACCTGAGCCTCTACCCATCTCATTCACAACCTCATCACAGCTTCTTCACCCCTGGTAATGTTTCTGGAGCAGTTTACCAGATGATCTGAATCTTCTGAGGCTAAGGCCAAGCTTTGTTCTGAATCTTGCATAGATGCAGTTGTCTCTATTAGAGAAGCAAATGTAGCTGTAATCAAAATCTAGAGCTGGAGCAAACTATTTCCAAAGAAAAGTTGAATACGAGTCTGTCCTTAAGGACAAAGATAATGAGATTTATAAGCTTAAATTCCAATTAAATGATGAAAGGCTAAGCTAGAGGTCATTCTTGAGAACCATAAGGAACTCAAAGAAAAACGTGCAGTTACCCAAGTTGAGTGTGACCGCTGGGTGTCATCCTTCAAGGGATTTGAAATGCTGCTCAATAAGCAATCTGCTTCGAATGTGAAGTTTGGAATTGGTTATAACCATATTGCACCTCCAACAGATTTTACTCCAAAACCAATAGTAAAATCTGAAAGTGAAAGCAATCTCCAAACCACATTATCATGTGCATCATTCACAAGTGATCTTCCGAAACCACAAGATGAAATAAGGGTTGATACCTCAACAAGTCAATTGGCTGATGGGTTAACTACTGATAAGCACATGAAGCTGAGTATTTCAGATGTTGTCCTCAAAGTAACTTAAGTACTGAAGGGCAAGTTACAACAACTGAAAAGCATTTCAAATCAGCTGAAATAAATGGATTAACAACTGTTGACAATAAACAGCTGAAGAACAATTCTTCAGTTGTTACAAATTCTTCAGTACTGAACAAAATTACTGAAAGGAGGAAAGTACTAAAGAGCACACCTTCAGTAGTTTCCTCATCAGCAGTTGATCAATCCAAGATGAAGAATAAGCCATGTGAAATATGTGGTAAATTCAATCATCTTTCTGATGAATGTTGGTACAGAAAGGGTTCCAAACTCAACAGAGATAAGCTCATTAAAATCCAGATGGATGAAATGAAACTGAGTTTGAGACCAAGTTTGTACCGCAATCATTCCATTGTGATAAACCCAAGCCCTCAACCAAATTCAAAAAGAAGGATAAGGTTAATCACAAAACAGCTGATGGTGCTCCTCATGATAAACATCAGACTAAGTCTGTTATTTTAAGGGGAAATGTGGATCACAGGAACTCATCAAACACAAGTACTGATATGTCACAAGAGCTGAAAGCTTTGGCTACAAATCAGACACAACTTGTTATGATGGTTCAGCATTTGTTGGGGAGAGTTAACCAATTAGATGCACCTGTGATCAAATCACTGAAAAGGCATTCCAAGCCCAAATCCAAGGAATCCATTTCAGCACCATCTCCTCCTTCAGCTGTTAATCATAAGAAACAAGTTATGGTTGCATCTGTTGATGAAAACAGACCCAAAACCAAAAAGTTTGGGTCTCAAAATCTAACTAGTTTTCTTTCATGCAGGGTTCTTCAACATGCCAAAGGAGCATCTGGTATGTGGCAGTGGAGGATCTATGCATATGACTGGGAGCAGTTCTCTATTAATGACTACTCTCAAGGAAAGAAGGGATTTGTTTCATTTGGAAATGATGCCAGAGGTTACATCATTGGAAAGGATATGTGTCTAATGGACAAATCAGGTTTGATGATGTCAACCATGTGGAGAATCTCAAGTATAATCTGCTGAGTGTCAGTCAGATGTGTGATAAAGGGCATGTTGCACTTTTCACAAGCCAGAACTGCAGGATTCTGTCTTCCCAAGTTCTGAGGCTGATTGACAAGGTAATGGATGAACATACTCTCCTGAAGGCCAACAGGATTGGAAGAGTGTATGCCTTGGATTGTCAAAGAAGATTGATTTGAAGGGTCATCCATGCCTGTTCTCCAAAGCCTCTCTTCAGGAATCTAAACTATGGCATAGAAGGCTGGGTCATGTCAATCTCAGAAACATGACCAGCTGATCCCAAATCGTTTAGTGAGAGGTTTATCAACAAGGAGTTCCACTGTGATGAAGCCTGCACTGCTTGTTTGAAAGGAAAACAACACAAAGTCTCATTCCCTCCCATTGAAGAACCTAAGTCCATTGCCTGCTTGCAGTTACTGCACATGGATTTATTTGGTCCTGTGAGAGTGATGAGCATGGCAAAGAAGAAATACTGTCTGGTAATTGTGGATGATTACTCCAGATTTTATGGACTTTCTTTCTACATTCAAAGGATGAGGTTGCTCAGAAGATTATAAACTTTGTGCTGTATGTTGAGAAGCAGTATTCCCTATCAGTCAAGTGTATAAGGAGTGACAATGGTACTGATTCAGAAACCATACACTTGATGATTTTTATCTTTCAAAAGGAATCAAAAGGCAGTTTAGCATCCCAAGGACTCCAGAACAAATGGAGTAGTGGAGAGAAAGAAAAGGACTTTAATTGAAGCCGCAAGGTCCATGTTGGCTGACTCTGGTTTGCCTTTGACCTTTTGGGCTGAAGCTGTCAATACAGCTTGCTATGTGCAGAATAGAGTGTTAGTAAATCAGAGGTTGATGAAGACTCCATATGAAGCTCTACATCATTTGGCTCCTTTGATTTCATTCTTCAGAGCCTTTGGATGTCCTTGTTTCATTCTCAACACAAAGGGTCAACTCCACAAATTTGATCCTAAGGGGATGCAGGGTATTTTGTAGGTTATTCATCCACTTGCAAGGCTTACAGAGTCTTCAACTGCAGAACAAAGATAGTTGAAGAAACCTTGCATGTGAAATTCAATGAATCTCCTAAGGATAAAATTCCACAAAACCCTGTGGAGTTGTTTGATCTGGACATACTGCAATATGCTCCTTATCAAACTCCAGCTGTTGCAGATCATGTGGAAAATCATCTTCTGCAGCAAGTCTTCCACCTGGTGGTACTGAAGATGATGATGATATCAGTACTCACCTTTTCAAGTTCAGTGACCAACTGCCTGAGTCTGCTAAACTTGATGTTCCTGTACCTTCAGCAGCTCCATCCACAACAAATGCTGATGAGATTTCTGATTCCTCTACATCATGTGATTTGCCATCTAATACTTGGTTTCAAGAATCTGAATCAACATCTGCTGATGCTGAACCGGCTACAAACACTTGCACTGATCTTATTGTGCACCAAGAGCTGAAGAATCACCCCATGTCTCAAATCATTGGTGGTATCAATGCTGGCGTCTCAACCAGAAGTCAATTGTCTAACTTGTGCTTCTATGCTCTCTTCATCAGTCAGCAAGAGCCAAAGAACTATCATGTTGCTTTGAGAGACAATGGATGGGTGGAAGCCATGCAGCTTGAGCTACTTCAGTTCAAGAAACAGCAAGTGTGGGAACTGGTTCCTCTACCCCCAGGTAAGTGTGCAATAGGCACTAAATGGGTGTTTAGGAACAAAACAGATGAAAATGGGCTTATTGTTAAGAACAAGGCCAGACTGGTTGTTCAGGGGTTTTCACAAGAAGAAGGTATTGATTATGATGAGACCTTTGCCCCTGTAGCCAGACTGGAGGCAATTAGATTGTTCTTAGCCTATGCTGCATTTCACAATTTTAAATTTTTCAAATGGATGTTAAAAGTGCATTTTTATATGGTAAAATAAAAGAAGAAGTTTATGTATGTCAACCACCAGGTTTTGAGGATAATAAACATCCAGATTGGGTATACAAGCTTGATAAGGCTCTTTATGGGTTGAAACAAGCTCCTAGAGCCTGGTATGAGACATTATCAAATTTTCTTCTTCAAAATAATTTCACTAGAGGCTCCATAGATAAAACTTTATTCATTAAGAAGGTGGATCAGCATAAGCTACTTGTTCAAATTTATGTTGATGATATTATTTTTGCATCCTCTGATCCCCAGTTGTGTGATGACTTTACCAATTTAATGCATAAGAAGTTTGAAATGAGTGCAATGGGAGAATTACAGTTCTTTCTAGGATTGCAAATCAAACAAAAGGCTGATGGGACTTTCATTCATCAGTCTAAATATACAAAAGATCTTTTGAATAAGTTTGATTTACAAAATTGTAAGCCCTGTTCTACTCCCATGTGCAACACCACACAACTGGATGCAGATCAGAAAGGTAAAGCTGTTGATGAAACACTTTACAGATGTATGATTGGGTCCTTGATGTACTTAACAGCTTCTAGACCAGATATTATGTTTGCAACGTGTGTTTGTGCTAGATTTCAGGCTGCTCCTAAAGAGTCTCACTTGATTGCAGTCAAAAGGATCTTTAGATATCTGCAAGGTACACAATCTCTAGGTTTATGGTATTCCACTGGACACTCTTGCAAATTGGTTGCTTTTTCTGATAGTGACTATGGGTGTAAGTTAACCAGAAAGTCAACTTCTGGTGGATGTCAATTCCTAGGCAACTGTTTGATTTCTTGGCAGAGTAAGAAACAAACATCTGTTGCTACATCCACTGCTGAAGCAGAGTACATTGCTGCTGCAAGCTGTACTTCTCAGGTACTCTGGCTTCAGAACCAACTTTTGGATTATGGCATTACAGAGACTAAGACTCCATTAATGGATAGTGCTTCAGCTCTTTGCATTGTCAAGAATCCTGTCCAGCACTCTAGGACCAAACATATAGAGATCAGACATCATTTTATTAGGGACTGTTTTGAAAAAGGTCTGATTGATCCAAAGTTTGTGCCTAGTGCTGATGAGCTTGCAGACATTTTTACTAAGCCTTTGGATAGTTCGACTTTCCAAAACCTAGTGTTAAGGCTTGGTATGCTGCAGCTAGAATAAGTGATAACTACTGATGATCTCAGTAAATAAGTATGATGATCATTTGTAACCATATCACAAATAAGTACTGATTCTGTTACAAGAACTGATACAGTCATAACTACTGATATAAGTACAAACAGATAAGTACTGATGTCCTATGAAACAACTGAAAAACAGCCAAAAGACTGATGAGTAAGTGTTGAGGACAGTATGAAACAGCTGAAAAGCTATGAATTGACGAAAACTACTGATGAGAATTTCTCTTCAGTTGTTTCTAAAACTGCTGCTATCTTAAACAACTGATGACAAAACCACGTCTTCAGTAGTTTCACAACTACTGATGACTAATACCACGTCGTCATGTTTACAAAACAACTGATGACAAAACCATGTCTTCAGTAGTTTCACAACTACTGATGACTAATACCACGTCGTCAGCTGTTTACAACAACTGATGACAAAACCATGTCTTCAGTAGTTTCACAACTACTGATGACTAACACCACGTCGTCAGCTATTTCCAACATCTGAAGCTAAAACCATGGTCTTTAGTAGTTTATAACTACGGATGCCTACAACCAAGACTTCAGTTGTTTCAACCTCTGAAGGTTAATACCACGTCATCAGTCGCTTAAAACTACTGATGACTCATACCAAACCCTTCAGTTGCTTTATAACCCATACCCTATAAATACCTTGTCTTACAGAGCTTCATCATCTCAAACCTAACGTTCAAAACTCAGAACCTCTCTCACATCAATGGCGAACATGAAGCTTAAACCACGACACAACTGTTTGCTTACCTTACCAAATCATCCTTCTGGACAAAGTTTGATAATGCCATTGATCTAATGATCAACTCTCCATACAAAACGGCTTTCCTTCTAAATCCTACCATTCATGCCGAATCCCTCCATCAGTTCTGGACGAACGTCACCCTCGTCACTGGGAGAATGACACCGACTCTCTCCAGTCGTTCGTCAACAATCGTCAGGTGGTCATCACTCCAGAAATCCTTCGACAAACCCTACAACTGGATGATGCCACTTTCCCCACTGGGTATCCAAAGGGCACCACTGATCTATCATTTGCCCAACATGGATACCAGGGTAACCTTAGTGCCTCTACCATCCTGAAGAAACATTTCCATGATGCGGAACGACTAATTTTTCATATGGTGAATGTATGCTTAGCTCCTAAGACTTCTTCTTGGGATCAAATGTCGACGAGGTGGCAGCAGGTATTATTCTCTATCCTTGACCAACAACATTTAAATTTTTCTGAAATATTATTTCTTGAACTCAAGGATATGGCCTCCAAGCCTATAGCTAACCGATGGATATTATATCCTCGGTTCCTAATGGCCATTATAGTAAACCAGCTGAAAGCTGATGGACTTGTTGGCCTTGGAGTCCCTGCCACGGCTGTATTGCCTGAAGTATACTCCAGGCACAACTCAGACCAGTCACTCAAACTGGCTGCCAAACTGCGAAAACCCACGCAGCTGGAACCCACAGCCACCACCTCCAAATCCTTGTCCCCACCAAACCCAAACACAAGAAAGCCAAAAAGGCTACTCAGGGAAATGAGTCCCCTGAGGATGCCCCTGCAACACAAACGCAGGTTATATCTACTGGTCATAACCCCCCAGTAGATACACGGACTCACTCACCCTCAACGCTCAGGTTTCCTCTCAACAGGAGCCTGTAGCAACCACTCTGGGGCACCTATACATCTGGAACCTTCCTCACTTGAGGAGGTTGCCATTGAAATGCACCACTCTCCCCGGGTGCATACTGCCTTCACACCCTCTCCCACTGCAACCGCCCCCCAAAGTCCACTCATAATTGCCAAAGTGCTGACTCAGTTGCACTCCTCACCTCCCCCCAGATACCAATCACAACTGGGATAGCTCCAACCATTGAGGGGGAGGACCAAAGTGCTTCTGACACCCCACAGCACAGGGGTTACATATTCAATCTCCTAGTGTAGAAACGGAGATTCGAATTTTTGGTGAGGCTGCCACTTCTCCTGCTTCAGCATATGATCAGGCTGAAGTTGGTAACATTCATAAGACCTCACCAGAGGCAACTGCTGATGAAGGACATGGTCCTGAGGCAGGAAGTCCCCAGTACCATGACCAAGGGCACATGCTACTACTGATCTACACTCAGAGCATGTTCATCCTGATTCTATCAGGAGGTCAGGTGATTCAGTAAACACTGATGATGACCTGGGCTTCTTTTATGATGTTTAGCCCAAAACACCATCCTCGAGGATGAGGTGAGCAGACTCAAAGAGCTGCTTGCCAACATTTCTCAGGATCAAAGACCATCTACCCCTCACAACCCACAGATGGCACCTTCCTCTGAAGGTCTCCCATACACTGAGCCACTCCAAAACACTCAGCCACCTGCCTCTGCTTCTGGCACTATTTCTCAGGGACAGAACCCCCTGAGCAAATAGCTGCTATCTTTCAACATTCCTTACCTCTCATCACATCAACTATCACTGATATGGTCCTTAAAACCCTTGATGAGAGGCTTCCCTCAGTTATACAACCCATGATAGAGGATGTGTGAGCAAAAGGCTTTCTGACAATCAAACCCTGCAACCAATGCAACCAAAAAGGGGAGATTCAGTCAGTGAAAGCAAAAAGAAAGAGGATGAGCAGATAGGAAAGAAACTGAAAAGGAGAAGGTGAAGGATGCTGACATGGAGAAAGTGACTGAAAGTACTAAAGACTTTCATGTCACATACAAGAAAAGAAAGAATGAGAAGGAGACTGACTTGGAGACAATGGTGAAGAAGGCTGATGCTGAACACAGCCGATCAATGGATAACATCATTGATCAGTTGTTTAGGCAAGGTCACGACACTAAAAAACTTGACTCAGAAATCAGAAGACTAGAGATTGAAGAAATTCAAGCTAGATGGGTAAGTTATGATGTGTTGGAAAGGGAAAGGTTAGAGATCATGATCAGGTTCATAGCGAAATATCTGGGTAGATCATTGATTGAGATCAAGGCATGGTCTAGGGACAGCATCTTGGCAATAACCACCAAGATCTGTTCGTCTGAAGTATGCACAAAAAGATTGGTTATTGAAGCCTTAAACGAAGCTGGTGCTGGGAGCAGGACTGAACTAGTCAAGCAATCTAAAGCCGACCTCACATCGAGAATGCTAGAATAGCCTGTCAACATTCCCACACCAAAACCACCACAACCACAACCCACCAAACCAACTCCTCTACCCTCAAAACCAGTAGCCGATGAAGTACCCTAGAAGAGGAAGAGAAGGGTACTGAGGCTAGAAGAAGATGATAAAGATAATGATGAAGATGAAGATAGGCTGCCACTCTTAGCTGTTATATAGTTGTCGAAGGCCACAAGTCACTCTCCAACAATTACTCCTGAAACTCAAAGACAAATTGTGAAAGTGAAGCTAGAAGAAGAAGAGCTTCACAAAAAACATGATGAGGAATTGTTGAGGAGGGTTGACAAAGCATATGCTGCCACATCTTCAATCATCAACATGAAGAAGCATGCTCTCAGATTATACACTCTTAAACATACATTTCAATATCAAAAGGAGAGAGTGAGGATTTGGCCTGATCCCAGGGTGTCTCATAGGATTCACAAGAAACATTCCACAGAGATACATTGGCCAGGTGAAGAAGATTGTAGATGAAGTGATCTCACTGGTCTTTGTAGTATCACCCTGGGAAATCCTAGATGACTTCAAGAAAGCCTATAAAGCTAACCTGACCCACAAAAGATGCTGGAAAATAAAATGGTGAAAAGGGGTTAGTATATAAGAGGCTTGAGGAAGTCAGAAAGAATGAGCTCCAGTTGTTTTTAGAGGGTAATCACCCTGATGAATTGCTTATAGAGTAATAACAACTGTGGAACTCAAAAATGGGAAACAGGTCAAATACCTATCTGAATATTATGGGCCAGAATCACTTTTTGAAGGAGGAGCTGAAGAACTTACCATGGAGGAACAGATAACCTTCCTTGAGGCCTATACAAGGGAGTCATACAGACTCATTGTTGGGAAGTAGATCTCATGGATGGGGTAACAGCTCTGTGTCCAGTTCCCCAAGACAGAGTTCCCATTCATCCTTTGCCAAACAGATCATTGAGACTTCTTCCCAGGCCTATGCTTATATGGGTCACTTCTGAGCTGATCTAGAAGACAAAAAGACCAAATCTCTCTGCCATAATAAGTGGGACATCTTTAATAAGTTTAGAGGTTTTAGCTGCATTGGTTCAGGGGGAGTTTGTTGGACCAAAAGAACCAATGAGCCTGATCAGAAAAACATCTAAGTCGTACAGACATCACAACAACAGCTGAAGAATTGATCAGCCATTTTGACAAAGTCTGAAGACTTCAATAGCTGAAGACTAAAGTACTGAAGACTTCAACAGCTGAAGACCAAAGTTTGAAGATCAACAGCTGAAGACTAAAGTACTGAAGACTTCAACAGCTGAAGACTAAAGTACTGAAGACTTCAACAGCTGAAGACCAAAGTCTGAAGATCACAGCTGAAGACTAAAGTACTGAACTACAGCTGAAACTAAAGTAGTGAGTCTTCACAAGAAGACCAAAGTCTGAAGATCAACACTGAAGAACAAAGACTGAGATCAACAGCTGAAGTACAAAGTCTGAAGACATCAGCTGATGACAAGCTGAAGTTCAAGTACAAGTACTGAAGCCTTCAGAGTTTGTTACAACAGCTGAAGAAGCATTCTTCAGTTGTTGTGATGGTTTCCTTTCAGTAGTTTTCTTTTTGTTTCAGTATTTGTAAAACGACTGAAGAGCATGTTCTTCAGTCGTTGTAGTTTCAGTAGTTTCTTTTCAGTAGTTGTAGTGACAGTTACACTTAGTATTTTTGTAAGAAGATGTCAGCTGTTTTGACATCTTCAGTAGTTGTGTTAACTTTCAGTAGTTTGAATAATTCTGTTAGATGTCACTATCAAGTGACATCAGCAGACGTCACATCTCCTATATAAGGAATGTTCCACCATGACATTCCTATATAAGGGATGATTGACCTGATTGTAAGTGTGACATTTTGCCACCACGAAAGCGCGTATTGAATGAAATCTTTGATTTGCAGAATTCTTTCTATAATCGTTTGTCTTACTTTGAATATCAACTGTATTCTTGTGAATTGTCTAAATTCATTTTTGATTTCCGCTGCAATACTCCCTAATCAATCAAACGTAGATCACTGATCCTAACACTTAACCTCCTGCTAAGCCTCACAAGCTCACTTTTGATCCATAGCCGATCAAACTCCCTCTCGTTCTGAACCCTATAGAGAGGAACACTCACTGAGCAAGACAACTAATCAACAAGGTGCTTCAGATCAACATGTGGAAGAGGATGGCTTCTAGACCTAGCAAAGAGAAGAAAGTCTAAACCATCTACCTCCACACCTCAGGTGAGTTAGATCCCTGAGGAAGTACATAAAAGGCAGCCAGTCAACTCTAATCCAAGTGGCTCCTCTAGCATCAGGAGACCCATCTTGTCCTGGACATACACTACAAATCTAGAAAGATGGCATGTTATGAGAACCAAGTGTGTTGAAGATGTCTACAGATGGCAAGACATGTTCAATCAACCTCTGTTGATCTCTTTGATATGAGAAGACACTATGGGAGTCTGAATGATCTTGATCATCTTATGAAGAAAGGGATGATCATTGTCATGATGAGGATTGTTGATATCTAAAGTCTTCAAGTGTTTAGGTAGAATCAGTCTAGGGGAGTTTGTAAGGTTTCATAAAGGCTGATGCAACACAAAACATCCAAAGTCCCTCCCGCATGCATGCACTAAGTTACTAAAGTAGAAATACTTCGGAAATTCTACACCTCACATCAGAAATATTCTAAGTGTAAAATCTTTCGAAGCCAAGACCAATATCTTCCGAAGCCAAAGTTGAAGTCTTCTGAAGCTTTAGAGACAAAGTATTCCGAAGCCAATTTATGAAGACAAATTTCTTCCTAAGTCTTTTATGTACATGATATTATCTCATGTACTTTTCTATAAAGCTGGACCACCTTTTCTCCGCAACTCTGTTTGACTCAATAACATTGATGTAGAGATTAATAAAGAGGCTCATGCAACCTAAACATCTTTAGTCTTTTCTGCATGCCGCACAAGTGCATTGAAGTGGAATGCTTCGGAAGTTTCACATGTGCAACAGAAATACTCTAAGTGTGAAATCTTCCGAAGCCAAGACCAACATCTTCCGAAGCCAAAGATGAATTCTTCCGAAGCCTCAGAGACAAAGTCTTCAGAAGCTTGAAGTTCATGAAGACAGATTTCTTCCGAAGACTTTTAGTAACATGCTTTATCTGATGCACTGTTCCATAAAGTTGGACACCTTTCCCACTGCAACTCTGCAAGTCACCAACTAACATGGTTTAGTGAAAAGGTCCATGCTTTTAGTAACTATACATTGAGGTCTTGAGTCTATAACTTTCTACTTTATGTACTTTATCCTTTTTGTAATAGATAAGGATGTGAGCTATGGCATGTCATAGTCACTACTCAAAAGGCAATCTGCCTTTTGACTCTACAATTGATTTTGTGTGTGTCTAGTCAATTGTATCCAGCCGGCTTTCAAAGTATAGCCGGCTATAGGATGTTGTATAAGTATCTCATGTTCTTGTATCTTTCGAATATGCTTTTGTAACACTTGTAATAGAACATAGAGAAGGCAATATACTGCATTCTTGAAAACCAAACACTTGTGTTCTTTGTGTTCTGTCTCATATATTACTTGTGTTCTGAGTGTCACCACTTGGTTAATCCAGTTTATGTTGGTCTAAGTTTAGTTTATCTCCTCTTTGTGTTGTTGTGTTGTAACTCTACACCCTTCATGATCCTGCAATTGGTATCAGAGCATTCCAGGCTCTTGATATAAGATCTCACCATCTTTAGATCCCTCACACACATAATACAAACTTTTCAAATGGCAGCCATTTCCAAAACTGATATGGAAACTGGAACCATGAACAAGTCCCCACTGATCACTTTTGATGAGTTTGACACCTGGTGTTTAGGAATGGAAGGTTTCATCAGGTCTCTTGATTCAAGAATATAGGAGTCTATTGAGAATGGACCTTTCATACCCAGCACACCTTCTGCTACTGGTGCTGGTATGATCCCCAAAGATGTGGCTAACTACTCTGATGAAGATAGGAAGAGAGTAGAGATAGACAGAAAAGCCATGACAGCTCTTCAAACTGCCCTTCCAAACTCTGTGTACAGAGGTTTCAAGAAGTGCAAAACAGCCAAGCAGCTGTGGGATGCACTAAAACTGATGTATGAGGGTTCTTCTGAGCCAAGGAGAACAAGAAGGATCTCCTGAAGCAGCAGTTTGAAAACTTCACCTTCAAAACAGGTGAAACCATGACTCAGCAGTACTTCAGGTATGTTGAGATTGTGGATACCCTAGTGGATGGAGGAGTTTCCCTTGAAAATAGAGACATTGTAAGGAAGTTCATGTCCTCACTTCCTAGGCAGTGGACACACTACTGTGTGGTGATCAAGAGAACTGAAAATCTCAAAACTCATACTCTGACAAAGTTGTATGGGATTCTCTGTGGAAACCAGATGGAAATGAACATGCAAGATTCATCTGGCAACTTCAACAATCAAATGGGTTCAGCCCTACATGTGGTTAAAAGGGACAACATAGAACCCAAACATTATCTCTTATGCTACCCTAATAACTCACCCAAGGGTCCCTTCATCACCTTCCCAGAGACACCAAAAGAGAACTACACTCAAGGAAGCCCATTCCAAGAGACAAGCTCTTCTCAAGCTTTTGTGTCTTCTGATAAAAGCTGTGGCAACTCTCTTTTCACTCTTGAAGACCTGGACTGTATCCATCCAGATGATCTTGAATACATGGAAATAGTCTAGCAGATGGCTCTTCTCATTCACAAAGCCAAGTAGTTCTACAAGAGGACTGGAAGGAAGTTTCCAAGCAATGCAACCAGTGGAAAGTTTGGACTGGACAAAGGCAAAGTCAAGTGTTACAATTTTAACCTGATGGGCCACTTTGCCAGAGAATGTAAGGCACCTAGAACAAATGGTGGCCAAACACAATCCAGACCAAACTACACTGACAAAGCTCTCCATAATAGAAGTCAAAGCAGCAAGTTGTTGTTGCTATTGAAGAAAGAGGCTTTGACTAGAGCTTTCAGGTGGAAGATGCTTCTCCAAACCAAGCACTAATGGCAGATCATGATGAAGCCAAGGTATTGGAACATCTCTGTACTCCTGATGCATTGCTAAAGTTAACAGGTACAGGTCCTATAACTTGGAACTGAGATCTGATGTTGAGTCCTTAAACATTTTAAAATCTGATTTTAGAATTCTGAAAATGATTATAAGCTGAAAATAGAGGACTTAGAGAAAACCATTTCAGTTCTAAAATATGAACACACACAGATTTTAGGACTCAAATTAAAGATCTCATAACCAAGTTAACTGAGTGCCAGGCTGAGCTTGTGATCAGCAAAGCCAGGGCAGAAAAGAATGTTCTTGAAGAGGAGACCATCAAGAACATGATATCCTTATCCCTGCATAACAAATTGTGCTATCAAAACAGACAGGGACTGGGATCCAATGAGATACCTCCTCCACACATAATCTTGCCAGTAAGATCTCCTAGGTGTGGAACTTGTGAAGATGAGTTTCCTCTCATAGATCCTATGAGTGAGGAGGATGAAGAATAGATAGTAAAGAATCCCTCTACAAAGAGTGAAGAGGAGGATTCCAAGAAGGGCCACTATCCTTCTGAGGAGAAAGTGAAGACTATGATGACCAAGTCCATGAGAAAGAACTTGATCAGAAAGAGCAAAAGAAAGGCAAGGAAGGCTCAAGAGATCAAGGCTACTTTTGACTCTAAGCAGAAACAAGTTTTTATTTCTGCAGGGTTTAAAGTGATAGGGACTGAAGACATCAACCAAAACTCATCTGCTAAGAGTTCTGGTTCTTGTTCAACTCATCTCAGCAGCAAGAAGAAGACTGATCTGCTATGTACCACTGCTGCACAACCTGGACCATCAAACTCCAAGCACAGTCCTCAGCCCAAGAGGACTGTCTCAGCATCTACAAAGATGAAAGTGGAGAAGGGAAGTCACCAATGATAGTCTTACTCTCAAGACAAGGCTCGTGTGAAGAAGAAGATGAATTGTGTTATGTGTGACAGCACCACTCACATTGCAAAGGATTGTCTCTTCAATCCTAAAGGTACTGTCCATATGGCCAAAACAAAGGCTTCAAAGAGTTCTAGAAGATTAAGCTTCGGAAGGAAAACCAGTTTCCTTCCGAAGTTCCAAATCTAACAAGAAGGGAAGTGGAAAATTCTCTTCGGAAGAATATTTAGTCTCGGAAGAAAGGAGTTCTTCCGAAGCACTGAAGTCTACTGTAGTGTTTGCAGAATCTTTTGAAGGTTCAGTCATCAAAACTTCTAAAGCTCCAAAAGCTTCTAATGTTTTGAAGGTCAAGTCCAAGACTCCAAAGGTGGTGTGGACGTCTAAGAAAGACCAAGTGACTGAGATTTCTACAATCAAAAACAGCTCAAGATCCTCTTAGTACAACCATAGGATCTATTACTATTAAATTACCTTGTGCAAATGAGCCCAAGACAAGCAAGGCTTGGGTTTCCAGATGTAACTAATCATTCTCTTTTGTGCAGGGACAGCTGAAGACACACAGAAATGTCTGGATCATCGATAGTGGCTGCTCCAGGCACATGACTAGCAATAGGTCACTACTCCAGAACTTTGAAAGGATTGATGGAGGACCTGTTGCTTTTGGAGGAGATGAAGGTGGTTAAATTTCTGGAAGGGGCAAGGTCACAAATGGTAAGCTCAGCATAGAGAAGGTAAACTTTGTAAAGGAGCTTGGATACAATCTTCTGAGTGTATCTCAATTTTGTGATCAGAGTCATGACATGCTCTTTACTGAGCATGAGTGCATTGTTCTTAAGCCTGGTGTGGTCATTCCTCATGAGCATATCCTGCTTAGAGCCCCTAGAAATGTAACATGTACAAGATGGATTTGCAAGAAACCTCTCCCTCTGGAGAAGTTTCATGCTTTCTGTCTAAAGCCAATAGTGATGAGTCTTTCCTATGGCATAAAAGAATGTGCCATGTAAACTTTAAGAACATGAATAAGTTAATAAGCATGACTTGGTAACTAGAATGCCAAAGAAAGAGTTTACAAGTGATGACCATTGTGTTGCATGCCTGAAAGGGAAGCAACATAAGGTATCTCACAAGCCTAAGGAAAAGAACTCAATCACTACTCCACTACACTTGTTACATATGGATCTCTTTGGCCCCACCAGTGTAATGAGTTTAGGAAGGACCTTATGCTGTTTAGTGATCACAGATGACTTTACAATATTCACTTGGGTTTTCTTCCTTAGAACTAAGGATGAGACTCCTGAGATTCTGAAAAATTTCATCTTGAAGATTGAGAATCAATGTGATCACAAGGTCAAGATCATAAGATGTGATCAAAAAACCAATTTAAGAACCATATCCTTGACAAATTCTGTGATGAAAAGGGTATTACAAGACAATTTAGTGCTCCCTGGACTCCTAAGCAAAACGGTGTTGCTGAGAGGAGAAACAGGACACGGATTGAAGCTGCAAGAACCATGTTGTCTGACTCTAAACTGCCCATCACCTTCTGGGCAGAGGCAGTCAACACTGCCTGCTATGTGCAGAATAGAGTTTTAGTAGTTAAGACTCATGGCAAAATTCCTTATGAACTTTGGCACAAGAGGAGACCTTTCATTGGTTTTCTCAGGTCATTTGGATTACCTTGCACCATCTTGAATACCAAAGATCAAATTGCCAAGTTTGCTGAGAAATCAGATGATGGACAATTTATTGGATACTTTTCCCAAGCTAAGGCTTATAGAGTGTACAATCTCAGAACTAGAATTGTTGAGGAGTCAGCCAATGTGACTGTCAATGAACACACATCTTGTGTTACTGGTTCTGGTTCAGATTGGTTGTTTGATCTTGATTTGGTTACGAACTATTTTAACAAATCTTATGAGAATGTTTTAGGATCTACAGAAAATTTGAATACAGATGATCATGATCCAGGATTTGAGCTAAGAAGATCTTCAAGACATATATCTTCAGCTCCAGTTGGAACCACTTTTGCAAATGAGGTTTCTATCAGCCCAACAATGACGAATTCAGCTGATACATCTGGTATGCCTTCAAATTCCAGCTCAGAGGCTCTACAACCAAATAAGAATACCTCAACTATGGAAGACAACAATGGTGATGGTGACAGTGACCAAGAATTTCTTGATGCCACTAACCACACCATAGATGAGAACATCAATGATGTCACACACTACTTGGATCAAGTTCACTTGAAAAGTGTGCTGATGTGGTAGGAGAAATATCTATGCCAGATCTAAAATTTTCAAATTTAGATCTTTCTCAACAACTTGCTGTGATCCCTTAGCTTAGGATCCACAAGTCTCACCCTACCACAAACATCATTGGAGATGTTGTCTCAGGGGTAAAGACAAGAGGCCAAACCCATGAAGCAAATTTTTGTCGTCACTCTTGTTTTCTATCCCAGATAGAGCCAAGAAAGTTAATGAAGCTCTAAAGGATGGAAGTTGGGTTGAAGCTATGGAACAAGAGCTGCTTCAATTCAAAAGGCAGAAAGTTTCGAACCTTTGTCCTCTTCCTTCTGGGAAGACTACCATTGGAACCAAATGGGTGTTTAGGAACAAGAAAGATGATAGAGGCATCATCATCAAGAATAAAGCTAGACTAGTTGTTCAAGGATACACACAAGAAGAAGGGATTGACTACACTGATGTCTTTGCTCCAGTGGCAAGATTAGAAGCTGTTAGGATATTCCTGGCATTTGCTGCATCCAAGAACTTCAAGGTCTTTCAACTTGATGTGAAGTGTGCCTTTTTGTATGGAGTGATAGATGAAGAGGTTTATGTCAAACAGCCACCTGGTTTTGTAGATCCTGATCATCCTGATTATGTCTGCAAGCTTGACAAAGCTCTCTATGGGCTGCATCAGGCACCCAAGAAGTGGTATGAGACACTGTCTTAGTATCTCTGTAAACATGGATACAGGAGGGGTACTATAGATGGAACTCTCTTCATCAAAGGACAAGGAAAAGACATATTGCTAGTTCAAGTATATGTGGATGACATCATCTTTGGTTCAACTAATCCAAAGCTCTGGAAAGATTTTGAGAAGCTCATGAAAGAAAGATTTGAAATGAGTGCCATGCGGGAACTCAATTTCTTTCTGGGAATTCAAGTGAAGCAAGTTGAAGATGGCATCTTCATAAGTCAGTCAAAGTATGTTCAGGACATACTCAAGAGGTTTAATATGACTGACTGTAAGATTGCTAAGACACCAATAGCCAGAAACCACTCTCTTGGTCTTGATCTTGAGGGGGAGTGTGTAGATGAGCATTTATACAGGGCTATGATTGGGTCTCTTATATATCTTACTGCTAGCAGGCCTGATATCATGTTTGCTACATGTATTTGTGCAAGATATCAAGCCAACCCTAAGATATCTCACCTTATCACTGTTAAGAGGATTCTAAGATACCTCAAGGGTGCATCAACACTTGGCCTATGGTATCCCAAGAATTTTGACTTTAATCTGTATGCCTATACAGATAGTGATTATGGTGGTTGCAACATGACTGCAAAGTCTACATCTGGGGGATTTCAATTTCTTGGTGGAAGGGTTGTCTCATGGCAATGCAAGAAACAATCATGTGTCTCTGCATCAACTGCTGAAGCTAATACATTGCTGCTGCAAGCTGCTGTGCTCAAGTACTTTGGATTCAAAATCAGATGCTGGACTATGGATTAAACTTCAAGGAGACTCCCATTCACATAGACAACAATAGTGCTATCTCAATCACAGAGAACCCTGTGCAGCACTCAAGGACAAAGCACATCAATATCATGTATCATTTAATAAGAGATAACTATGAAAAGGGATTAATTAAACTAGTCAAGATTCATACAGATGAACAATATCATGTACCAACGGTTTCCGCCCTCTTTCCATCATTTGTTCTTCCTCCAAACCTAAAAACCCAAATTTCTCTCTGAAATTTCTTTCTTTCTTCTTCCTTCTTCCTTAAGCTACTTCAAAATGGCGAACCTTGCTCACAGAAAGGATCCCAACTTTACCATGCAGCTACACACACAACAATCAAGTTGCTCTGTTATGCTCTGAAAAAGATCCTCATTTCTCAGAGGTTTGTCGTTTCTTGTCTCTGTCAAACTACTTCACCTCCCTCACCATTGTCCTCCACTCTATGAGGATTAGTTGCTTGAATTCTGGAAGACCTGCCAAGAGGTCATTATGGATGGGGAGAAGGCACTGTCTGCCATAGTGCAAGGAGAACAATCTTCATCACTCCAGCCATCATCAACCGACATCTTCAGCTGGATGATGAAGAAGGTGAGGTGTTCTTCCCAACGGAAGCTGTTAATAATTCCTTTGAGCAGATGAGGTATAAGGGAGATTTCTCTGTAAAGACCTTAAGGAAAAGGAAGGTCTCATCCCAATGGAGATTCCTGCTCCGTGTGGTGATCCCAACTTATTAAACAAGCATTGTGGATGGGACTAGATTCCTGAAGATCTCTCCTTCATAGTCCATGGAATGGTTCAAGGGGTCAAATTCAGGTACTCTCAGTTTGTTTATACAAATTTGCTTACTAATTTAGAATCCTTAGAATATTACATGTTTCCTAGATATGTCCAGTACATTCTTAACTGTGAACTGGGCTCACAGTTAAGGGAAACAGGTAACATTCTTAAATTGGGACAAATGAAGCCCGGCATCTTTAAAATACTGAGAAAGTCCACTGTTGGATTTTCTGGGGTAGAAACAGCCCTAGTCCTAAAAATGTTAGAGCTCATTGCTCAAGGTGACAACCTAGCAGCACAAGTTAGTGTTGAACCCAAACCTGCTACTTCCCAACCACCCACACAGCCTCAAATCTCCATCACCTACCAAAGAAAATACAAACGAACCCCTTCTCAAACTATTCAGTCTGTGGAGGCCCTCATATACTCGCCCATATAGGAAGAAGTGAACACTGGAGCTCCGACTTCTCCTGAGGAGCAGACCACTCCCATCTCTTCAATAATCAGTGCTGAGGTTCCTCATGCTCAGCCTGATGAGCTCATTAGCCCTACTGCCTTAAGCCATCACTCTGAGTCTCAACACTCAAGTGATCAACCTTCAGGGGATAGTTACCATCCCCAGCCTATAGATCTCAACCAACCCATTCCCAACCTTGAATTCTATACTGATGAAGATATAGGTTTCAGTGAGTATAATGAATCTCTCTTCTTTCCCTCTACTCAAAGAGAGATGAGTACTACTAAGTCTCCTACATCTATCCCATATCAGTCACCTACAATTGAGGTGGACACTCCTGAACCCGTTCAGGATGTCCATATGGAAGAGGCTCTCACTTCTGAAAGTGATTACATCATTAAGACCTCAACCATGGTAACTCAGCCCACTAACATCTCAACTGAGACTGCCAGTGAGCAGAGGAAATCTAGTAGCCAAGAATTTAGAACTGGTCATGAGAGAAAGGACTCTGGTCCAATCTTCTCCACCCTAGTGATTCTTCTAATGAAGATGAGGGGGATCTGAGACTAAAACTGCAAAACTGTCTAAAACATGCACTTACCTAGTCTCAAAGATCAGTCACCTTGAATCTCAGGTGACTACCTTACAACACAGGATCAATGATCAACAACTTGAGATTTCATATCTTAAGGAAAAACTAGCTGGGAGACCCTTAAGAGAGCTCAACCAGGAACACAAGAACCTGTGGATGTGATTCACCTATCCTCCAGCTCACATATGCAAGTGGGTGATGCTACTAAAAAGGGGGAGAAAGTCATTACAGCCACAGAACCTTGGAGTTTCTCTGAGAGAATGGACATTGAGGACTCAACATCCTCACTTGCAACTGTGTATTCTTAGTAACCTCCTCTAGTTCACATTGATGTGGACTACACAGACTCCTTCATACAGAGTCTATTTGAGGATGGGATACCAAGGGCCATGTCACCTTCATTATCATCAGAGCTCAAGGACAGCAAGAAGTCTTTAATTTTCAGAACTTGGACTACTATGAAGGTCTGGATTTAGTCAACATGCCACTTGTCAACCCAAGCCAATCAAGACAAGCTGACAGACTGGCTTAAAGAATCCAAGACAGGATCATTGCAGAGTTCAGTCTAAGAAGGAGACTAAGCCAATCAGGCAATGTCATCGGTCAACTGGATGTTGAGGCAGACCCTAAGATTAGCTTCATAGGGGAAACCTTGACTGAAGGCCTAGTGACGGAACCTGAGAGCCCTGTCTCATCATCTCCAACTGCTGCAGAGATCAATATTCCTTCTGAGACACCTACTGGTGAAGGTGCTTCTCAACCTCTCTCTGGCCTGAGCTCAGATGTTGCAATGAGCAATGAAGGCCAAAGCTCTCTCCACCCTGAGTCACAAAGGTCTAAGAGTGACAAAGGGAAAAGAAAGATGACATCTGAGGAGATTGAGGAGGAGGAGAGAGAGAGAGAGAGAGGAAAAAGAGGCTAAGGGGAGAAGTTCCTCTACTGAGTCTCCAAGACTCATGGAGTCTGCAATCAGGGCTGCCCCCAAACCAGATACTCATAGTGATGAGTTAAGGGCAGTCAGGATCAACTATCTGCAGACTAGGAACTATGACATAGACAATGTCATTTCTCTCCCCTTGGATGAATTGAATGAGCTGGTTGATCTGGAAAGGTCAAGAGAGAAGAAGGAGGCAGAAGATGCAGAACTCCTAGTACAAGTCAAAGAAGAGAGAAGAAGAAAAAGATTGTACAAAGGTATGCCTACCCTCTTACCAGTTCAAGAAAGTCCTAAATAAGAGGATGTGGTTCAACAAGAACCTCAGGTAGATAAGGAAGAAAACAAAATCAAGATGATTAACTACCTGAGTGCCACAGGCCTCTATCAGGCAGATGCACTCCTTCCTTTACCTTATGACTATATTGAGTTTGAGTATTTAAA
The DNA here is from genome assembly GCA_025506515.1 of Flaveria trinervia. Classification (NCBI taxonomy): domain Eukaryota; kingdom Viridiplantae; phylum Streptophyta; class Magnoliopsida; order Asterales; family Asteraceae; genus Flaveria; species Flaveria trinervia. The sequence continues at coordinate 42,598,701 of CM046447.1, forward strand.
ACAACTTGAGCTTGAGTTAGTCAAGGAAAGAAAGACAACAAAGAAGAAGCTGAAGGAAGAAGCTGCAAAGTCAAGAGCCATCATCCAAAAGAGCATGAAGAAGTCTGTTGATAGGCAAAGGATGATGAGCTTCTTGAAGCTGTATCGATTCACTGGAAGGAGACTTGGACCCATGTCTCTATCCACTATGGATGAGCATATCAGGGTAATCAAGTAGAAGATTCAGAGTGTAGAGCTCACTGACTTACACTCCACTCCAAGTCAGACCCCACCTGAAGTGGAGGTTAAGGTGAACAAACAGACACAACACAACCCGGACCTCCTGCTAATGCTCAGCAAGCTTCATCTTTTGATCCAAAACAGGGTCAACCTCCCTCTCCATCTAAACCTAAGAAAGAGGAAGTCCCAACTGAGAAAGACAGTGAAGATCAATCTGGTGCTGCAGGCCAGTCTTCTTAGTTAAAATTGGAAAGAGAAGGAAAAGGATGGCTTCTAAACCAAAGTCTAAAAAGAAGAAGAAGCCTGCATCCCCTTCTGAACCTCAGGATGAATCAGAACAGCCTGAGGATGTGCAGCCAGAGGATGCTCAATCAACTCCAACTTCAGTAGCTCCTCTAGCATCAGGAAGACCCATCTTGTCTTGGACATACACCACAAATCCAGAAAGATGGCATGTTATTAGCGATCAAGGCATTGAAGACATCTATACATGGCAAGATATGTTTTAGTTGCCTCTGCATGACCTCTTTGACATGAGAAGACACTTTGATAGCCTGAAGGATCCTGATCATCTTATGAAGAAAGGAATGGTGATCATCCTAATAAGGACCGTTAATATCTGAAGTTTTCTAAATGTTTTGGTAGCATCAACCTAGGGGGAGTTTGTAGAGATTAATGAAGAGGCTGATGCAACCTAAACATCTTTAGTCTTTCCTGCATGTTGCCCAACTGCATTGAAGTGGAATTCTTTGGAAGTTTCACATGTGCAACAGAAATACTCTAAGTGTGAAATCTTCCGAAGCCAAGACCAACATCTTCTGAAGCCAAGGACGAAGTCTTTCGAAGCCTTAGAGACAAAGTCTTCCGAAGCTTCAAGTTCATGAAGACAGATTTCTTTCGAAGACTTTTAGTAACATGCTTTATCTGATGTAGTGTTCCATAAAGCTGGACACCTTTCTGCTGCAACTCTGCAAGTCACCAACTAACATGGTTTGGTGAAAAGGTCCATGCTTTTGGTAACTGTACATTGATGTCTTAAGTCTGTAACTTTCTACTTTATGTACTTTATCCTTTTTGTAATAGATAAGGATATGAGCTATGGCATGTCATAGTGACTAGTCAAAAGGCAATCTGCCTTTTGACTCTACAATTGATTTTGTGTGTGTCTAGTCAATTGTATCTAGGTGGCTTTCAAAGTATAGCCGGCTGTAGGATGTTGTATAAGTATCTCATGTTCTTGTATCTTTCGAATATGCTTTTGTAACACTTGTAATAGAACATAGAGAAGGCAATATACTGCATTTTGAAAAACCAAACACTTGTGTTCTTGTGTTTTGTCTCATATATTACTTGTGTTCTTATTGTCACACTTGGTTAATCCACTTTAGTGTTCTTTGTGTTTTGTCTCATATATTACTTGTGTTCTTATTGTCACCACTTGGTTAATCCACTTTATTGTTTGATCTAAGTTTAGTTTATCTCCTCTTTGTGTTGTTGTGTTGTAACTCTACACCCTTCAACGATCCTGCAATTCACAAGTTGGTGAAAAGGACCATGCTTTTGGAAAACTATACATGAGGTCTTGAGTCTGAGCTTTCTACTTTATTTACTTTATCCTTTTTGTAATATATTAGGATGTGAGCTATGGCATGCCATAGTCACAAGTCAAAAGGCAATATGCCTTTTGACTGTACATTTGATTTTGTTGTCTAGTCTTAGGTATCCAGCTGGCTTTCAGAGTATAGCCAGCTGTAGGATGTAGTATAAGTATCGCAATTACTTGTAACTTTCTAATATGCTTGTAACACTTGTAATAGAACATCAGAAGCAATATACTGCAATCATGAAAACCAAATACTTGCATTATTATCTTGTTCTGTCTCTCTTGTGTTTTTAGCATCTCTTAGTAGTTAACCAGCTCCCTATTTGATCTGTTAAGTGTTCTAAAAGAACTCTTCTTATTGTGTTGTAATGTTGTAAAGTGCATCATCCCTTCTAAATGGTCCTACAAGTATTATTCCAACTTATTTAGTTCCATGTGCTATGAACAATCATTTAACATTCATTCGCCTCGATGATTTCGCCATCAGTCTGGGTGTAACAATATAGTTCTCGCGTAAAAGATTTAATTATTTCAATAGACAGTTCTTCTTCATAGTTCTCGTGCGAAAAGTAAAACTTGAATGACAAGTTATTGCGCCTTGGATTGTTGTCATGTAATAAGTTCTCATGCGAGATATATTGTTGATGAAGTTTTCATGTGAAGCCAAATTCCCGCTCAGTAAGTTATCGTGTGAATGGTAGTGGTCACATAGATGGATTTCCCATAGTTTATAGATAAATTTGTGTATCGATGCCTTGTAAAGAGTGCGTAAAATTTTTTATTAATAAAAAACTTATAGCTAAAGAAAGAAAAATATATGTATCACTATAGTTAAAGAATAAAGTAACATAATATAGTTAACATGTGAAACAATAAAGAACTTGAATAATAATTCAAGAATAGTTACTTGTTAAAGCATAGTTGTGAAAACATTATATGATAAAGAAGTCTTGCAAGCATAGAGGTCTTGACATATTTCAAGCCTCAACATAGGAGTCTTGTGTAATGACAAGCGACATGAGTCTTCCATGTATTGCAAGCAAGACAATTCTTGCGTAATGGAAAGTGATAGTAAAGTCTTGTATTTTACATGAGCAATGGCTAAAGAAGTGTTGTACGAAGTAAAAGCTCATAATAAAGTAAATACATACTAAAGATAAAGTAACAATAAAGTAACGCTATATTGATAATAAAGTAACGTTAAAGTAATGATAAAGTGAATGACATAGTAAGGTTGAAGATTAGACATGGTAAAGGTTAACGAAGTCTTACCTTAAAGTAAGCATAAAGATAAAGTGTAATGTATTGTTAAAGCATAAGGAAGTGTGTTTTTGGATAAAGTTTGGCGAACGTAATTTCATAAAGTAAACCTAGAGTTCACTCAGCGTCGCCCCTTTGTATGCATATTAGAATGACATGTATGCTACATGATTTAGTCGTGAGCTTGGCATGGATTTGAAAGCTACCTGGAACATGATCGAGACTTGTATCCTTGCATAGATCAAAGATATGTAGTTAAAGTTAGTATTGTCGATGTAACTGTTGGATTATAACAATATTTTATTAACTGCTGCTTATTTTATTTTAAATTTGAGTTTTAGAACTTGTGTTTCTAATGTCTAAATCCAATTATGATATTTCCTGTAAATGAGGCATTCCGTTCCTCGTGCAATTCTCTTTAATGTGCTTAAGCTATAACACTAATCTTGTGTTAATTATTGTGTACTATAACAGATTTGTTATTTTTTTATTTTTTAACTTATTTTATTTACTTTTATATTTTTAAGAAATAATATTTTTATTATTGACTGGGTGTGAGAGTGATATTCTCACAAGGATCGTATATGATGATTGAGTTAATGATTGCATGACGGAATCAAACAATAATGAATGCATTGAAGGCATGAAATACTCATAAATTCACTTTGTATTAAACAATCGAGAATATAAGACCAAACAATATATTCTAACTGTCTATCAACAGTCACCTCACATACGAGGTTTTCTATTCTATTTATAGGCTGACAAGATGCCTTTTACAAAATAACTAAACTCCCTCTGACCTATACAAAATAACTAAACTCCCTCTGACCTATACATCAGAGAACTAGTCTAAGTCTTCATCAGCATTTCTTTGTTCACACGCATTCACTAATGCAGATGTCTTGATCTTAATCAGCATTTCTTTTGTCTTCAACATTAGTGTTTGGTCATCGGCATTGACAAATGTGAATGAACAAACACTTATGTGCATTTGTTGTCGGGCATCCGCATTAGTTAATATTGATGTACAAAACTTGTCAGCATTTCTTTAGGCTATGCGCATTTTTTATTATGGAAGAACAAACACTTGTAAGCATTTGTTCTATGTCTTGTGCATATACAAATACAATTATTCAACACTTGCTTTCTTTATTGATTCTTCATCCGTATTAATACTAGGACTTATGGGATTACCAGCTGAACAAACATCAACCCACCAATTGAATTGGCATATATTATCCTTTCAGGGCCCAACAATACTCCCCCTAAGGATTATATAGCCTGTGTTCTTTAGTGATTTGATGGTGGCTAAGGTTGTTAAGATTCTAATGGGTCTTGTGGAGGAATAAGAGGTTCTGCTTAAGATGGATCCAAAATGGCTTTTATCATGTTGACAAAGTCATTTGTATCAGACATCTTTTCTTTGTTGAGCACATGAATCTTCATTTGACTCATAGTATAGATGGCGTCTATGGTTAGCTTATTAAGAGATATTGGTTCCCATATAGACATAATGGACAACCTAAAGATCATGTATAGGTTGGACTCACCTTAGTTTAGATTATTCACTTTTGATTGTAATAGGTCTTTTGTTAGTTTCTTTTTGTATGTATTTAGCTTATTTATTTTGGCAGTACAACGAAACTATGAGTGAAACTACTATAGTTTCACTCACAGTCAGCTGATTTATTTGCCTGGCGAAACTTCTGTTTCTCCTGGCGAAACTATAGTTTCGGCAGTACAGTTTCGCTGACAGCGAAACTATCTGTGAAATTCTAGACTGGTATATATTGTTTTGTTTCTTCTCTTTGTAGGTAAGCTTGCCAAACCCTAATCGATTATCATTGTTGCAAGTTACCATTTCAAAGCAGTTAATACACAGAATTATCATTGTGCTTTATGTTATTGATTTTTGATGATCATTGCCTTATTATGAATGAGTTCTTATTGTGTTCAATCCTCTTTGTTATTGTTGTTTAGCATATTTGTTGGATATTGAATGATTCTTTATATCATTTTCACTATAATACGATCACATGGACCAACAATATGGTATCAGAGCCTTAGTATTCATGATTTGTTGAGTTTTTGGTGGTTTTTGTTCAATATCTTGTTTCAATCATTTTCAGTTCCTTATTGGATGTTTTGATGTGGAAATTGATTGAGTTTACCTTGTTTTCAGTTGTGGAAGCCTTTCTAATCATCAGATCTCAAATTCATTGAGTTTTGGATGATTTCAGACTGGTTTTGGTTTGAAAAAGGGTTTAAGGGTCGACCAGCAAAACTACTGTTCATTCAGTGAAACTGTTCATCATCTTCGAGCAAAACTATGGGTGATATTGCTATTGAAATCATTCTCTAGTTGTTATGCGAAACTAGTCTTTAATGAAAGTTCATCAGTGATTGTGAAGGGTTAACAAGCGAAATTGCTACCGAAAGTGTTTTTGAACGAAAGTTCATGCTTGCTTCGTGTGAACTTACTAGCGAAACTAAGCCTGTTGTGACAATTGGCTAACGAAACTGCTGTCAAACTTATAAGCGAAATTAGCTTCCTCTGCGAAAGTATCACCGAAAGTAGTTCTCTCTTTGAAATTGTTTGTGAAGTTACCTTTTTTTTGTGAAATTGTCAGCGAAATTATCTCCTTCTTGCCGAAACTACATCAATCCCTGCGAAACTACAATGTCTAAGTTAACATCAATCACACTTGCCGATCTTGAAAGTGTTGCTCCCAATAGGCCTCCGACACTCATTAACGGAGACAATTTTGAAGATTGGAAGAGAAGTCTCAAGGCTTTCTTCTTCTACACTGATCACAATCAATGGGAATCGATTATTTTTAGTCCTCACATACCAACTATCACCGTTGGTGATGTTGTCTCTCAAAATAAGGATCCATGTTGGGTGGAGTGAATGCAATTAGAGCTTTAACAATTCAGAAAGCTCAAAGTTTGGAACTTGGTTGACTTGCCTCCCAAAAAATGCCCAATTGGTACAAAATGGGTGTTTAAGAACAAACCGGATGATTGTGGTGTGGTGGTGCGTAACAAGTCTAGACTAGTTGTGCAGGGTTTTGCTCAAGAAGAAGGGGTTGACTATACTGAAGTCTTCGCTCCAGTTGCCCGTCTTGAACCAATCAGGATTTTTCTCGCTCATGCTGCTCATAAACAGTTCAAGGTCAATCAGATGGATGTCAAGTGTGCTTTCCTTTATGGAGACATTAAGGAGGAGATATATGTGTGTCAACCACCAGGTTTTGAGGATCCTGATTTTCCTGATAAGGTCTTTAAACTAGATAAATCTCTGTATGGTCTTCGTTAGGCTCCTAGGATCTGGTATGAGACCCTGACACAATATCTCTTAAGTAATGGTTTCTCTCGGGGCACCATCGATATGACTCTTTTCAAAAGGGAAGTGAATGGTGAAATGCTGTTTGTCCAAGTTTATGTCGATGATATTATCTTTAGCTCCATCAATTCACTGTTATGTTGAGAATTTGAAGAAGTGATGTGCAATCATTTTGAAATGAGTATGATGGAAGAAATGTGTTTCTTTCTTGATTACAAGTAGAACAAAAGGATGAATGCATTCTAATTCATCATGAAAAGTATGTTAAAGAAATCTTGAAGAAATTCAAGATGGATGATGCTTCTCCTGAAATGACTCCCTTTACTGCTGAGACATGTCTCACTCTTGATGAGAACGGGAAATCTATTGATACTCATCTCTACAGATCTATGATTGGTTCTCTCATGTATCTTACGGCCAGTCAACATGATATCAGTTTTGTTGTATTGCGCTTGATATCAGTCGGCCCCAAAGGAGTCTCATGAGAAAGCTGTCAAGAGAATTTTTTGTTATCTCAAAGGATCATCTCATTTAGGTCTTTGGTACCCTTATGGAGGAAATTTTGATTTACATGCTTATTCTGACAGTGATTCTAATGGTTGCAGGTTAGACAGAAAATCGGTGTCCGGAGGGTGTCAATACCTGGGTAATTGTGTGGTGTCTTGGTAGAGCAAGAACAGACCACTGTCTCTCTTTCTACAGGTGAAGCAGAATACATTGCTGCCTCTAGTTGTTGTTCCCAAGTCCTTTGGATTCAAGACGAGATGATTGACTATGTAATTAATTTTCTCCACACGCCATTGTTTTGCGATAACGAAGCAGCCATGGGAATCACTTAAAATCCTAATCATCATTCTCAAACCAAGCACATCGAAACACGAATTCATGCAATTCGTGATGCACAAGAAAATGGTTTTATCTATATTATTCCGATTGATACAAAAATTGAAAAGGCAAATATTTTCACGAAAACTTTCAATAGACCTCGCTTTTATGAACTAATCTCTATGTTAGGGTTAATATCTTTTTAAACCTCCTTCTTTTCTCCCTTATAAAAAAATAAAAAAATTATATAAATATTTATAATCTTTTAAAATTATAATATTAATAATATTAACCTTTTAAAATAAATTTTAGGGAGCATCAAAATAATCTGGGTGTTAATTTTGAAATGACGAGAAATGATTTTATATCTTCCGGATATGTTCATTTTTGCATGGCTGGAACTTAAAATGAGAAATGATAGTAACTAATGTTGTTATCTCATTCACATCTTATTTTTAAAAGCACATATAATGGTCAAAGAAACAGATTCTGTAACAATATGCATGATAGACTCAGCCTGACAAAGAAAGTAAGCAGAAGCATTTTGATTTAAAATAAATCTTTGCTTAAGGTGTCTGGATTTTCACGATCATTTTGGCCTGCACGGAAACTGAGTCCCGAAAAAAAGTGGATTGAGAATTGATCTTAAGGCTCATGTCCTGTACATTTGTGTCTTGTTCTTGTGCTAATCTCCTCTGTTGTCTGGTGGTACTGACCTGGAGTGATGATCTCCTTTGCCGTACGGTGGTACTGACCTGGAGCTCTCATCAGCACATGATTAAATGGTCTTCTCCTTTGTTATATATGAGTATAGACCTAGAGCTCTTACCTATTTGATCTAAGTTGTATCATATCATCTAACGATGATTTCATATCTGAATGCAATATTCTGATAATATTCACTTACGCACTAATGCACATGCCTTGCTCTCTAAAGATGTTTCAAAATTCAAAAAATCCTGAGGTTGGGTGAGGGTTTTTGCCAGAATGATTGTGGGGTTCTAACATTCTAAAGCTTTTAATCGAATCTTACCGAATCATATGTTGCTTGTTGAAAAAGATAGGGCTTGATTTTAAGCGGACAACATATCAGCAATCATTATTGATCTGTTTAAGAATTTCAAAATCATTTAAGACTATGATTCGTTTTAGTCATCGGTATGATATCATTACCGGTCGAAAACCCTATTCATCTCTGTGCTATACTTATCTCAGGGATGTGATCTCTGATCAATTTTGATCTCAGTTATCATTTATGTTAAAAAAGGTGATGTCAGTGAAACTATATCTTCACTACTTGTTTCGCTAAACGAAACTGCAATTTCGCTCAGCTTTTTCACCCAGTAAGATGTCTGGCGAAATTACAATTTCGCCTAGCGAAACTATTCTTTTATCCGGTAAAACTATTTTCTATTTAAGTCTTTTTGAGAAATTATTCCCTCACACTTTCGCACCTTCGTATATTTCATTTTCTTAGGGCTTTACCATGACCATTTCAAACGAAATTGTGTTTTTCAGTTGTTGCTTATGATTGTTGGTTGTATTCGGTTCACGAGTGAGTTTCAAACTCGGGAATTTCTTTTAATCTTGTTAAGAATAACACATTTTCAGTTTATTTGATTGTGCCTCTTCAGTGTCTTCGTTGTTCATCCAGCGAAACTGAACGAAAGTTCTTAATATTTCATCGAAACTGTGAGGTTATTCTGTCCAAGCGAACTTAACAGTTTCGCTGACCTAGCTTCAGTTTCACCCGCTATGAACGAAAGTTCTTATAGTTTCGCCCGGTCGAAACTACCTTTCATTTTTAGCGAATCTCATATGTTTTAGCTAGAGAAACTACACTTTCGCCCGCCGAAACTGTCTGCAAAACTATACTTTCGGCTAGCGAATTTAGTTTTTTCTTTTTTTTTAATTTTTAATTTTTAGTTTTTATTTTTTCTTTATTCTTTTCTTAATTCCTTGAATTCTTATTTAACTTATTTGGTCTCTTTCTCAAGTTTAAATGGCTAACTTAAAGTTCGATGAGAGGAATAACATCACTACTATTCTGGATGATACACATCCTAAAGCTGTCGGGTTTAGAGACTGTATTAGATGGCTCAAAAGATCACCCATAGCTTATGTTGTATCTCATTCTACCACTATATATGATCTTCACATTAGAGATTTCTAGAGATCTGCTGAGTATGATACACGAGGGAATACACAAAGAATTACTGCTAAAGTCTTAGATCACAAGATGACCAATACTGCTGAGATTGTTTTGAGGATTTTAAGGCTAGGAGAGGATTCTGGAGACGAGGTTTCTATGTCTGATTCAGAGGTGTTCAAGGCATTCAGAAGCATGGGCTATGAGGGGCCAGCTTTTGGTTCCCGAAAGGAGATCAAAAAGTCATTTCTGTCCTAGGAATGGAGATTTATTGCTCACATCATCATCATGTGTCTTGATCACCATAAAGGTGGATCAGACGGGCTAAATATTGACTGGGCAAAAGCGATAGTGTTGTGTTGCAGAGGAGAGAAGGCCAACATTGCTAAATATTCGCCTGTATGTCTAAGAATGTGATGGCTTTGAAAAAGGATAAATGGTTGTTGTGTCCTCATTTTCTTCAAATGAGTTTTGATGACCTAATACCAAATGTACCAAGACATGGAGACGTGAAGAGGCCGGTACAAATGAATCCCTGTATCTTTGCTAATTGTTGTGCTATTCTCCATGATTTTAGTGGGAATATCACCCATCTATGGGAAAACATGTACCCTCTAGAGAAATGGAATTACATTAGACGGTGGATGAATCTGAGAATAAAAGAGCTGAAGAAACCAGGGCACAACAATCTGATGCAACCAAGAAAAGAAAGAGATATGCTAAAGAGAAAGATTATGATTTTGAAGAAGAGATAAATGAAAGAGCTGAAGAGATCAGGGTAGAAAGGAGAAGAGGTCAAAGAAGAAAGCTGATACAACAGATTTAGAAAGCCGAACTAAACAGAGACTTCAAGCTTTCACTAAGAGGAGGGAAGGAAGAGAAAATCTAGATGAAGATATGATCGGTAATCTGAACAGTTCTTTGGCAAATGAACTGAGCATGATAAAGACTAAACTCACCAACCAAGAGATTTGAGAAAAGCAAAAAGATGAGGTGATAGAGGGCATGAAGAAGATGCTTGTTGATCAAAACCGTTTACTGAAGAAGTTGTTTGAAGAGATTGGCCAACTGAAAGCTGCAGTCGGCCTGCCTAATCAACTAGCTCAATCTAAGTTAGATGATTTTACTCATACATCAAAGTACCTATTCCTGAACGTGGGTACTTCATCTAAGGCAGGAGAGGGCATGTATGGTGCAGCAACTAATGATGCTGAAGATTATGAAACAAGAAATGAGGATGTAGAAGGGAAAATGTGGAGAATATTTTTGAGGCTGGGTTTGTAGACTTAGGTCTTGATGTAGAGAAGGATCTAGTTGGTGAAGAAGTGGTGAGGGAGAAGTCGGTGGATAAGATGGTGAGAAAGGAAAAAGGTTGGTTGATGAAGAAGAGGATGATGAATAGCTTGTCGACTATGATTCTGAACCTGAGTTCTATGAAGTTGATGAGAGACCATTGATCTATGTAGCAAAGAAGGGAGAGGATGCGGAAGATGTGTTTGAGATGGATAGAGCTGATTGGTTTGTAAAAGAGAAGGAGCTAGAAGAAATCACTCCCCTATTCCAACATATGGAAGGGTTGAGTAAACAGGAGGCCGACAAGAAGATTATAAGCTGGTCCTATAACCCCGGCCTAGAAATGTTCATGATAAAGAGGAGAGGGGTAGTATTAGCTACATGCATAAGAGGAAGGAGTTTAAGTCCTTGCCTAAATGGCATCTTAGGCGGTTGGCAGCTCTACCACTTCTAAATGCACATCTGAGCGAAAGAGCCACGCTTTTAGAGAAAGAGATACAGAATGGGCTTAATGACAACTTTGAGTTGTTTGGTTACATCAAGGCAGAAAGGAGAAGGTCAAAGAAAGACAAATATTGGGAAACAGGAAAGGGAAGAATTGTTCTGAGGGTTAAACCGCCAAAGACGGTGAACAGGGTGAGATTTTCTGATCCCCTTCCCCGACAGTTACAGGATTTCGAGAAATGGTTCTATGATAATAACACTTGGGAGGCAGTGATTAGGGTGAAGAATGGTAAAAAATTTAAAGTTTTTGATAATATGGAGCTTTTCAGTTTCTGCGATGAAGATTTGGTGTTGTTGTGTGAGAATTATATAAAGGCTGGGGTTGGGAAGAGACAAGGAAAGAAGCCAACTTGTTTATGAATGTGGCGAATAAGATTAGAGGAGTGAGGGAGGAAGTGAGGAGGCTTGCAGAGCGTGTGAGGGCACAAGATGATCTAAATATGGATAGTCAAGATCTAACAAAGCAGTTTGAGTGGGCAAGTGCTCATCCCGAAGGGGCTAGTGATGCAGGAGGAAACCATGGAGAATCATGTGCTCAAGCTTCCGAGGGAGTTGTTGCAGGAGATGCTCAAGATTAATCTAAAGGCAACAAAGGTCACTGGAGTTGAAAAGACTAATCAAGCCGAGTGAAGGTGGTGAGTTCCAACCTAGGGGGAGTATTGAAGATCATGTATAGGTTGGGTGCACCTTAGTTTAGATTATTTACTTTTGATTGTAATAGGTATTTTGTTAGTTTCTCTTTGTGTGTATTTAGCCTATGTATTTTGGCAGTACAGCGAAACTGTGAGCGAAACTATAGTTTCGCTCACAGTCAGCTGATTTACTTGCCTGGCGAAACTTCTGTTTCTCCCGGCGAAACTATAGTTTCGGCAGTACAGTTTCGCTGAAACTGTCTGCAAAACTATGGACTGCTATATATTGTTTTGTTTCTTCTCTTGGTAGGTAAGCATGCAAAACCCTAATCAATTATCATTGTTGCAAGTTACCATTTCAAAGTAGTTAATACATAGAATTATCATTGGGCTTTATGTTATTGATTGTTGATGATCATTGTCTTATTAAGAATGAGTTCTTATTATGTTCAATCCTCTTTGTTATTGTTGTTTAGCACATTTTTTGGATATTGAATGATTTTTATATCATTTGCACTGTAATACGATCACATGAACCAACACAACCCATCTCTATGTCTCAATAAAGCTCCATCCACATCTACCTCTAGCTTCACAATATTCCCCAATTGAAGAGGAGTCTTCTTCTTCCTTTGTTTTCTCTTGGCAGTGATTTGATCATATGCCATTTTCAAAATTTTAATGCACTTTAAGAAGAAGTGCATGTCTTCTTCTCCCATCTTATTAGTTAATTCTCTGAAGTGTCTGGTGTATATGTAGTGGATATATGATTCATCTAGCAATCCCACCTAATATCCACTAAAAAATCTAATTTCTGCACCTTCCTTTCTTCCCCATCTTTGCTCAATTACCAACTCATATGTCTTTTCATCAAAATAGACATTAGAGATTGGTGTGGAGGAATAAGTTCCAGCCACCATCGTTCTTTTTAGTGATTCAGTTGGTTTCACTTTTAGCTCTAGAAACACAACTTATTCTGTTGGTTTAGTTCTTTTCTTCTCAAGGGGGTTGATAAAGGATCTATCTTTCCTCATGTAGATAGCCTTAAGATATTTGAAGTTGTCTGTTCTACTAAACATTCTTAGAATATCTTCAAACTTATATCCCCTCAACATAGCTTTATGATTAATCAGCTCTAGATTGGCTAGTTCCTTCAAATTATGGATTTCCAAGGCATTCACAAGAGCAGAGTACTCTGTAAAGAATTGCACCAACCCTAAAATCCTTTTCACCATAAACATGTTCCAGCCACTGTCATACTTCCAAGCAATAATCTTCTTATCAGTCTTGCTTTTGGGAGTAGACAAACCTTTAATCATTTGTGCAGTGGTTAGTCCTACTTGAAGTTTCAATTATGATGGCTCTGCAAACCACTCAAGATATCTATGCAAAAACAGGTGCCAAAGAGTCATGGTCTCTATGGGTGAGCTGCATGTCTTGCGCTGATACTCTGGTCCTTGGCTTTTTACTGGTAATCTCCTTTTCCAGTTTCTTTAGACTCTCTTTCTTCTCATTATTCAACCTAAGGATGGTAGCCCTTAGGGAATTATCTTCGTATTGCCTAGCTTTCTCTTTGTAAACCCTTGACCAGAAAGATAGTCCTTTACTTTGATGTCTATCATGCTATAGGGATCAGGATATAATGAATAAGGGATGAAGGTCTTCTTTGGCTTGGAGGATGATTTGAAAAATGGAGCTTTGGGAGAAAGAGTCTTTCATACTCAGTCTCATAAGTGGGGTTCAACAGCTTGTTTAATTTTTCTTCCCCTACCTTCATTCCCTCATAAGTTATCTTAGATACCTGATCTAAGTCATATCCATGATTGAATAAAACATGGCTTTCACCATCACATTATTAGTTTGGGCCTTTTCAACCATCTCTTGTACTGATTTCTCCTCCTTCATAGGGCTGTCAAGAGCTATTGGTTCATCCACGACATAGCCACCCTCAATTTCTCCTTCTTCTAGATCTACAAAGTCAACCTTCCTTTTCAATTGAGCTTCAGCCTTTTCGTGCTCTTCTAGAAATTCAGCAATGGTTGCAAGACTTCTAGGGTCATCCTTTTGTTGTTTCTAACTTGGTCCTCTTCCACCATTGGTCTTTTCCCTTTAGCCTTCTCTGATAAGTACTTCCACCTCCTGGTATATGTTTGTGTTCTTGGACCAGAGGAGGTTTCAAGCTTTTCAGCTTCTTGAGGCACTTATTCAGCCTTTGATTGTTCTGTTTCATTAATAGAAGCAACTAATTCTTCTCTCTCTTGTTGTTCTTCACATAATCTTCTAATAAGTTCCATTTGTTCATGAGTTAGTGATACAGCAGGCACTGTTTGCATACTCAATTTCTTCTCAATGGGAATAAGAGATTGAGGAATCACTACAATGGCTTCACCAACTGCCCTCTAATCACCTATAAAATCCCAAAAATCATCATCAGTGATGAACTATTCTACAGTGAAGCTATCAATAGCTTTAATCATGTCACTAAATTCTGCCTCTTCATTATGAATTTCAGCTGGTTTCTCTATATAAATCACCATCTACATGCTTGATACATCTTGTTTTGAATCACTTGTTTGTAACACTTGGTTATCTTTTTAAAAGACAAAGAAACAAGAATAAGGTGAAGAAAAAAAAGAAGAAAATTATTTAACCCAAGTGGAAAGGTTAAAAGTGTCAAAAGGACAAAAAGGTTTGAAAGTTGGTGTAAAGTGGGCATTGTCGCCCACTCTCTTTTTACAACATCCAAATCTTTGGACATTTAGTGAGAGAAAATGTAGATTCCGAGTTTGAAGAAGAACAACCAGAGGAGTCGAATTCAAGGTGAGAATTCATGTGATTATGATGTTCTTAACTGTTTTTATCCTCGGTTCTATGCTTATGTATGTTGTGTGTGTTCAGTTGTGTGTGTTTGGTGGGTTTTAGGTGTTTGAGCTCAATTTGCAAACGGGTTTGAAGAAGTCTTACCCAAAGAGCTGCGAAGGTGAGGTCTATAACCCCTCTTTTACATGTTTTAACTAATCTGGGGCTGGAAATGCATGTATGAACTTTTTATAAAAGTTGGGTTTCAGTCTCGTATATGTGTATGTGTGTATGTTGTGGGTAGGGTTTGATTTTGAGCTATGTTTATGTTTGATGATGTTATGGTTGTGTTTCTATGGCTTAGAATGTAAGATTTAAGCTTAGAAGATGCTAAATGGTGTTTGGGGACCGAATTATGGGGTTAAGTGTGACCTGGCTGCTCATGTGCCTAAACAGTAGCTCATACGCCCAACCATAAATAACTTCTTAAGTGTTCATAATGCGGATGAATAGGTTCATATAGATGAACAAATGCGGATGAGTATAGGTTAATGCGGATGAGTATGAGTCAATGCGGATGAATAAGTTCATGCGGATGAAAAATACAGATGAGTATAAGTTAATGCGGATGAGTATGAGTCAATGCGGGTGAATAAGTTCATGCGGATGAACAAATGCGGATGAGTACAAGTTAATGCGGATGAGTATTAGTCAATGTGAATGAATAAGTTCATGCAGATGAACAAATGCGGATGAGTATAAGTTAATGCGGATGAGTATAAGTTAATGCGGATGAGTATGAGTCAATGCGGATGAATAAGTTCATGCGGATGACCAAATGCGGATGAATAAGTTCATGCGGATGAACAAATGCTGATGATAAGTTCATGCGGATGAACAAATGCGGATGAGTATAAGTTAATGCGGATGAGTATGAGTCAATTCGGATGAATAAGTTCATGCGGGTGAACAAATATGGATGAGTATAACTTCATGCGGATGAGTAAAAGAAATGCGGATGAACAAAAGAAACGCGGATGAAAAAAAAGAAATGCAGATGAAGAAAAAGAAATGCGGATGAACAATAAGAAATGTGGATGAAGACTTAGAATATTTTTTTGACTTTTCGGGGAAAAAGTGCAGATGTAGGCTTTGACTTGGGAGGTTCCTGGGGGCATAGTAAGTTGACTGTTGAGGTCATAGATGATGTGATGGGCATGATGATGCATGATGATGATGATTATGCATGATTGTATGATGTTATACATGATGGTATGTGTGATGTATGTTATGTATGCATGCTGATATGTATGAAGTTCTACATGATCATGTTGATGGTCCTGTTTATGTATGTTTATCTTCCCGTGGCTTTGCATTGAATGTTAATGAAAGAAATGACTAAGTATTATGTAACGTAAAGTGGAAGATAATGAAAAGAGGAACTTAAAGAAAGAATGCATGCATTAATGAATGAATGAAACTATGAAAGGCTTGCAAGCAAATGAAAGGAGGTTCACAACTCATTAAGAGTTGTTAGCTCAACTGTGTGTGTATTTATAGCGTGCGATTTTGGCTAACTCATAAGGGTCCATACACATAGTAAGAGTTCAGTCTTGGTGACTGCTCCATATGTGAGATTTCCTGATTACTGTGTGTATATACAGCGTGCAATTTTGGCTGACCCATAAGAGTTCACACACACAAAGGGAGTCAATCCTAGTGACTACTCCATATGTGCGATATGTGCGATATCGGGTCCTTGTTGCTTAACCCTAGATGATATGGCCTTGTGTTTAAGAGGGGGGTTAAGCTTATGACAGGATCTAGATAAAGGTGAAAAGATAATAAATGTACGAAAAGTGCGAAACATGCAATATGCACGAAACGAACGATGATGAAGATAATAACTATTATCTATGTGTACGTATGATGTGTGACCACATACAAAAGTAAAGAACAATTTTAAAGGAAAGATAAAGTATGTTTTATTTTAAAAGTAGAACTCACTCAGCAATGTTGACTTTTTATGCATTTTCCAGTTGGCAGGTAAAGTTGCTGAGGGTGGCACGGGGCTACTACTTGGCTCTTTTGGATGGCATTCTTTTGTCTATGTTTTTGCATTGTAATGCGAACAAATGAAATTGTGTAATGAATATTGTATTATTTTTCAAAAGAAGTTTTAATGAAAATGTTGTTTTTGAATGTTTCCACTACAATGATTATTTAAGTTAATGTAATTATATGTTTTATGTGCGATGATTGGCCAGCTGTGAGCGTCCCGAGAACAAGGCCTTACAAGTTGGTATCAAAGCCAATTTTTAAGTGAAATCGGTAAATTTTCAAAATAAACCTTAACTTAAACTGAAAATGGGACGGAAAGGGAAGGGATGCCAGTGTGAGTAGCTGTGTGTGATCAGGCATTTCTTAATGTTAACCGGTGTTACATGCGCATGTTATGTGTTTATGTGTTGCTTGTAGATTTAGATACTGATGTAGTCAGTATATGAATGCTTGGGGTATGAAGATTAAAGTAAGTGGCTAATTATAACTGTCCACTATAATTAGGGACTTACTATACTTGACATAACCTGAGCTGTTCCCTTGAATGATCGTGTTCGTCTTTGAATCTTTTAGTGTGTGTGTTAGAGATGGCTGGTGGTAGATCATCTAAAGCTTCATGTGGTGGAGGTCGTGGTGCTGAACCACGGGCTGCGAGAGGAAGGCCTAGAGCCGAAAAGATGGTTCATGAAGAACCCAAGACCCCTCATCCGAAGGGCGGTAATGAGAGCGCCAATCTGAGAGCCTTAGTAAAGGAGGCTATTGTTGAAGAAGTGCATCAATTCATGCAGACAATCGTACCATCTGATGTGATTACGGCTGTACGAGAAGGAAAGAGAAAGGACAAAAACAGGTCTTTGGAGAACGGGAGTGATCGGAGCCTGAAACGGTTCTCTCCGATGATGAAGAGGAGGAAGAAGAAGAGCTTGCGCCGGAGGTGGCATGAGGCTAAAACTATGGGGCATTTCAAAGGTGCAAGCCCCCTACTTTTGATTGTAATAGCACTATTGCTACTGCTCACCGATGTGAGAGAAATTGAAGCTGTTTTGAATATCAGCGAGTGCCGAGAAAACCAGAAGGTGAAATTTACTGCCCACTCGTTCGTGGACTCGGATATGGGTTGGTGGGACAATATAGTCCAAGCTGTGGGTAGTCGAGCAATTGGGAGAATGAGGTGGTCTGAGTTGAAAAAGTTGGTGATTGAGGAGTTCTGTCCTCAGAGGGAAATGGAGAAGGTGGAAAGGTAATTTTTGCAGCTGGAGGCGGGAACAATGACATATCAACAATACACCACTAGATTCAATGAGATGGCACATCTGCTGCCAAACCAAGTGACGCCTTTGTCACGAAAGATTAAGAGGAACATTCAGGGTTTGGTCGGGGTGATGCCCCAATGAGTGACAAAAAGGAATAGGTGGATGACCGCCATGTGGTCACACTCGGTGCACGGTCGAAGAGATGTGGTAAGTGTGGGAAGGAGCATTCGGGAGAATGCAAGTGGGGATCAAACATCTGCTTTAAGTGTGGGAAGCTGAATCATATGGCTAGAGATTGTGGGTGACTTTCCAGATGTATTTCCCGAAGACTTACTGGGAGTGCCACCTGACTGAGAGATCGAGTTTCAGATTGATTTAATACCAGGTGCCTAACCTGTTGCCAAAGCGCTGTATCGGCTAGCTCCAACTGAGGTGAAAGAGTTGATGGACCAATTGCAAGAGTTTCTCAATAAGGGTTTTATTAGACCGAGCATCTCTCCTTGTAGTGCTCCAGTCTTATTTGTGAAGAAGAAAGACAATAGCATGAGGATGTGTATCGACTACCATGAGCTGAATAAGTTGACGATAAAGAACCGATACCCGTTACCAAGAATTGATGATTTGTTTGATCAGCTTCCAGGTGCCAGTTGGTTTTCGAGGATAGACCTTTGATCAGCCTACGATCAGCTAAAGGGGAAAGAGCGGGATATTCCTAAAACAACATTTCACAGGCATTATGGTCACTACGAGTTTCTCGTTATGTCATTTGGGTTGACCAATGTGCCGACTACTTTTATGGACTTGATGAATCGAGTGTGTCGGTCGATGTTGGATAAATCCGTGATTGTGTTTATCAATAATATGTTGATTTATTCCAAGAGTGAAGAGGAGCATGCCAGTCACATTCAAGAGGTGTTTGAGACATTGAGAAGGGAGAAGTTGTATGCTAAATTCTCCAAGTGTGCATTCTGGTTGCTCGAGGTTCAATTCTTGGGTCACGTGGTGAATCCTGATGAGATTATGGTGGATGTGGAAAAGGTGGAGGCAATGATGCAATGGAAGTCTCCAAAGACGCCGTCCGATATTTGTAGTTTCTTGGGTTTGGCGGGCTACTACAGAAAAGTCATTCAATACTTCTCTAAGATTGCTTCTCCACTGAACAAGTTGACCCGGAATGATGTAAAGTTTTATGGGGTCAAGCTCAAGAAAGACATTCGAGGAGTTAAAGGCGAGGTTTACTCAAGCTCCTGTTCTATCATTACCCGATGGAAGTGAAGATCTGGTGGTTTATTCTGATGCTTCCTACTCGGGGTTGGGGTGTGTGTTAATGTCTTGGGGAAAATTTATAGCCTATGCATCCTCATAGTTAAAGGTTCTTGAGGTTAATTACCCTACCAATGACATGGAGCTAGCAGCTATGGTCTGCACGTTAAAGATATGGAGGCAATACTTATACGGTACAAAGTGCACCATATTCACTGACCACAAGAGCTTCAGGTACTTTTTCGAGCAGAAGGACCTAAACATGAGGTAGAGACGATGGTTGGAGCTTATAAAGGATTATGATTGCGAGATTCATTACCATTCGGGCAAAGCCAACATGGTGGCAGATGCCCTTAGCCGAAAAGAGAGACCTGAGACGATTCGGGTGAAAGCTTACCGGTTGATCATGACCTCTGATGTGATGAAGCAATTCAAAGAGTTTCAAGATGAGGAATTGAAATAAGATCATCTTAACTCCAAAAGAATGAGAGGTCTGGTTGCGGAATTGGTGTGAAAACACACTCGGTGTTAGAACCCGATTTAGACGAATGTGGATTCCTTGTTTTGGGGACGTACGCGTGAAGATCATGGACGAAGCTCATAAGACTCGATACTCCATTCATCCCGTGCTACAAAGATGTACCAAGATATGAAGAAGGACTATTGGTGGTCGGGTATGAACCCTGATGTGGTGGAGTATGTAAGTAAATGCCTTACTTGTTTACAAGTGAAGGCCAAGCACCAAAATCCGTATGGGAAGATCCAACCTTTCGATATACTTGAGTGGAAGTGGGAACGTATCACCATGGACTTTATTACAAAGCTACTGCGTACCACGCGAGGGTATGATGCCATATGGGTGATAGTTGATCGTTTGACGAAGAGTGCTCACTTCCTATAGATTTGCGAGACATATTCATCCGAGAGTTTGGCGGATCTTTTCATCAAGGAGATCCTAACTCGTCATGGTGTGCCGGTGTTTGACCGTGACACCCGATTTACATCAATATTTTGGAAGAAGTTCCACAATGCAATGAGGACGAGGTTACATAATAGCACGACTTATCATCCTCAGACAGATGGTCAGTCGGAAAGGACCATTCAAACGCTGGAGGATATGCTTCGGGCATGTGTCATCGATTTTGGAAGAAGTTGGGACGACCACTTACTGTTAGCTGAGTTCTTATATAACTACAGTTATCATGCTAGTATCGGTATGCCTCTTTATGAGATGATATATGGTAGGAGATGCAGAACACCCGTCTGTTAGGGAGATATTGGTCAGAAGGAGTTAGGGAGCGTCGAGGTGATCGAGGCTATGACTAAGAAGCTTGAAAAGATCAAAGCCTTCATTCAGGCAGCAAAAGATAGGCAAAAGTCGTATGCTGACAAATGACATAGACCGATTGAGTTCTAGATGGGTGATAGAGTTATGTTGAAAGTTTCACCTTGGAAGGGTATCATTCGGTTCAGAAAGCGGGGCAAGTTGAGCCCAAGGTACATAGGGCCTTTCCGAATCATTGCTCGAGTAGGAAAGGTAGCCTATAGACTAGAGTTGCGAGATGAGTTAAGTGGAATTCACCCGACATTCCATGTAATCGATTTGAGAAAGTGTTTAGCACATGAAGATATGATTATACCACTAGAGGATATTGAAGTAGATGAACAGCTCAATTATGTGGAGCAACCAGTGGCGATCATTGATCGAAAAGAGAAGAGGCTGATGAATAAAGTGGTTTCTCTTGTGTGTGTAGTGGAAGCACAGGAAGGGATCCGACTCTACATGGGAGACTGGAGAAGAAATCAGACAACATTACCCATAATTATTTGAGGAATAACACGTTTGAGGGATGAAACCTATATAACGGGGGTGGACTTGTAACACCCGGTTATCTTTTTAAAAGACAAAGAAAGAAGAATAAGGTGAAGAAAAAAAGAAAGAAAAAGAAAGAAAATTATTTAACCCAAGTGGAAGGGTTAAAAGTGTCAAAAGGACAAAAAGGATTGAAAGTTGGTGTAAAGTGGGCATGGCCGCCCACTCTCTTCTAACAACATCCAAATCTTCGAACATTTAGAGAGAGAAAGTGCAGTTTCAGATTTTGAAGAACAACAAGAAGAGTCGAGTTCAAGGTAAGAATTCATGTGTTTATCATGTTCTTAACTGGTTTTATCCTCGGTTGTGTGCTTATATATGTTGTGTGTGTTCAATTGTGTGTGTTTGGTGGGTTTTAGGTGTTTGAGCTCAATTCGTAAACGGGTTTGAAGAAGTCTTACTCAAGAGCTAAAAGGTGAGTTCTAGAACCCCTCATTTACATGTTTTAACTGATTTTGGGGCTGGATGCATGTATGAACTTTTTATAAAAGTTTGGTTTCATACTCGTATATGTGCATGTGTGTAAGTTGCGGGTGGGGTTTGATTTTGGGCTATGTTTATGTTTGATGATGTCATGGTTGTGTTGGTATGGCTTAAAATGTAAGATTTAGGCTTAGAACATGATAGATGGTGTTTGGGGACCGAATTATAGGGTTAAGTGTGACCTAGGCTGCTCATGCACCCAAATAGTAACTCATACACCCAGCCATAAATAACCACTTAAGTGTTCATCATGCAGATGAATAAGTTCATGTGGATTAACAAATGCGGATGAGTATAAGTTAATGCGAATGAGTATGAGTCAATGCGGATGAATAAGTTCATGCGGATGAGTATAAGTTAATGCGGATGAGTATGAGTCAATGCGGATGAATAAGTTCATGCGGATGAATAAGTTCATGCGAATGAACAAATGCGGATGAGTATAAGTTAATACGGATGAGTATGCGTCAATGCAAATGAATAAGTTCATGCGGATGAACAAATGCGGATGAGTATACGTTCATGCGGATGAACAAATGCGGATGAGTATAAGTTAATGCAGATGAGTATGAGTCAATGCAGATGAATAAGTTCATGCGGATGAACAAATGAGGCTGAGTAAAAGAAATGCGGATGAGTAAAAGAAATGTGGATGATCAAAAGAAATGCAGATGAACAAAACGAAATGCGGATGAAAAAACGAAATGCGGATGAACAATAAGATATGAGGATGAAGACTTAAAATATTTTTTTGACTTTTTAGGGAAAAGTACTGATGTAGGCTTTGACTTGGGAGGTTCACAGGGACATAGTAAGTTGACTTTTGAGGTCATAGATGATGTGATGGGCGCAATGATGCATATGATGATGATGATGCAAGATTGTATGATCTTATGCATGATGGTATGTGTCATGTATGTTATGTATGTATGTTGATATGTATGAAGTTCTGCATGATCTTCTTGATGTTCCTGTTTATGTATGTGTATCTTCCTGTGGCTTTGCATTGAATGTTAATGAAAGAAATGACTAAATATTATGTAACATAAAGTGGAAGATAATGAAAATAGGAACTTAAAGAAATAATGCATGCATTAATGAATGAATAAAAGTATGAAAGGCTTGCAAGCAAATGAAAGGAGGTTCACAACTCATTGAGAGTTGTTAGGTTAGCTATGTGTGTATTTACAG
Organism: Flaveria trinervia; assembly: GCA_025506515.1. Taxonomy (NCBI): domain Eukaryota; kingdom Viridiplantae; phylum Streptophyta; class Magnoliopsida; order Asterales; family Asteraceae; genus Flaveria; species Flaveria trinervia. The sequence goes on from CM046447.1 coordinate 42,621,458, forward strand.
CGTGCAATTTTGGCTAACTCATAAGGGTCCGTACACACAGTAAGAGTTCAGTCTTGGTGACTGCTCAAATACTGTGTGTATATACAACATGCCATTCTGGCTGACCCATAAGAGTTCACACACACAGGGGGAGTGAGTCCTAGTGACTACTCCATACGTGCGATATGTGTGATATGGGGTCCTTGTCGCTTAACCCTAGATGATATGGCCTTGTGCTTAAGAGGGGGGTTAAGCATATGACAGGACATAGATAAAGGTGAAAAGATAATAAATGTACGAAAAGTGCAATAAGTACGAAAAGTGTGAAACGTGCGATATGTACGAAACGAACAATGATGAATATAATAACTATTATCTATGTGTACGTATGATGTGTGACCACATACAAAAGTAAAGAATGTTTTTAAAGGAAAGATAAAATATGTTTTATTTTAAAACTAGAACTCACTCAATAATGCTGACTTTTTATACATTTTCCAGTTGGCATGTGAAGTTGCTGATGTTGGGTTTGTTGGACCTTAATCAAAGTCGTTTAACCATTTAAACTTGGAAAACGTAGCGGATTAAAACCTTAATATTATCATTTGAAATCTGAAAATCAAGGCTAATAACATATCATCAACAAACCCAAAATCATAGGATCATTTATATGTGCTTGAACTAGCTACCAACAACAAGTAACAACCATAATATGACATACAAACTACCTTTTGTATGCTGCTGAAAACGTGATGAAGGGGAAAGAATATGAGTTTCTTGAATGACCAAAACACCAAGGAGAGGTGTCCTCAAACATCGATACCCACAAGCATCAAGCAAAGACCACTCTTGCTAGGATTTGCACACCCAAAACGACCAAGAAGACTGCTGGAAAACCAATTTCCAGCCTTGATTAAGCTGCTGGAGAACCGATTTTCAGCCTTGATTGAGCTGCTGGAGAAACCGATTTCCAGCCTTGATTACCTTCAAGAAAAGGAAGAAAGTTTGTTCTTCTTGGTCTATTGCATGTATGAGAGAGAGAGTTGGAGTGTGTATCTTGTTCTTGGAGTATTGTAACTTGAAAACTACAAAGACCCCTCCCCATAAGGGGCGGCCAAAAATGTACAAGGCAGGGGTTTTCCCCCCAAAACCAATCTCCAATTTTTGATAAAACTAGTTGTTTTAATAGTTATATAATTAACCTTTTAATTATATAACTCATACACACTTTTATTATTTGATGTTATTTAGCTAAATTAAACAACATTACAAATAATATCCATGAACAAAATATCCCTATAAGTTGTTCAATCTCATATGCAACTTATTTAGAAAACCCATTTTCTAAATTGGTGTAATTATTTAATTGCATGATCATATCATCAATTAAATATTAATTGTTGTTTGCTAAGCTTGTTATTGGGTATGACCCGACTTGGATCATAACATACTAACCACATCAATGTTCTATGTGTCTTGGGCATAAAGAATCCAACAGCTGAGGATGGCACGGGGCGACTACTTGGCTCTTTTGGATGGCATTCTTTTGTTTAATCTTTTTGCATTGTAATGCGAATAAATGAAATTGTGTAACCAATGTTGTATTATTTTGCAAAAGCAGTCTTAGTGAAAATGATATTTTTTAATGTTAACAAACTTTAATTCATAACTACATTGTTTTAAAAAGGAAAACAAAATTATGTTCCTAGTCTAACTAGGAGCATACAAAATGTTCTTAAGAACAACTTCCAACTATTTGAAAGTTTCCAATATTCTCTTTGGGCTTCGACATCAACTTTTGCTCCCTTGCCCATGTAGAGACTTGTGTCTTTCTTCTTGAAGTGCTTATTCTTTTGAACCCCTACAACAAATTGCATATGTGAGTTCCACATCCGGTATCCAATACCCATGTGTTTGAAGAAATATAACATTTAAACCAATATGAATTATGAAAGTTGTACCTGAGGTTTGCCCAACATCCCTCTTGTTTCTCAACTCTTTGAGATAGGTTGGACAATTACTTTTCCAATGTCCTATCTCTCCACACTCAAAGCATGGATCGTTCTCCATTACCTTAGGCTTCTTAAGCTTAGGCTTTGGAGGTTCTTCTTTAGCCTTTCCTTTCCCCTTTCCTTTGATGTACCCCTTTCCTTTGACAACGTTTGCCTTGGGATCGGGGAATGGCCTTTTCTTATTGCCTTTCTCATTGATCGAGAGAACAGGTAGAACCTTTCTACCCATTCCTGCCTCGGCTATTTTGAGCATTGCGTGAAGCTCACTAATACTCTTGTCACATCCGTTCATATTGTAATTTATTATGAACGTCTCAAACCTTTTGGTTAGGCCATTAAGGATCAAATCTGTGGCCAACTCCTTTGAGACGGGACAAGTAAGCCGCTCGAGGCGATCAACGTGGCTTTTCATCTTAAGAACATAATATGATACCGATTTGGTTTCTTCCATGTGACACGCATGAAGCGCTCGAACCGCTTCGAAGCGCTCTACCCTAGCTTGTTGAAGGAACATTTCCTTCAATTGGGTACTTATGTCATATGCCCCAAGATGCTCGAAATCCTTTTGGAGTTCGGGAATCATAGTTCCCAACATGAGCCAGGAAACCTGCATGGAATCCTTAGTGTATTGAAGCCAATCGATATAGGCCTCAACATCCTCGGGGTCGGGTTGGTCAGGAATAGGATCGTCAAGGACATAGGCCCTTTTCTCTTGCTTGAGAACGATTCTTAAGTTTCGATACCAGTCCATAAAGTTATTATGGTTCAGACGATCCCTTTCTAAGATTGTTCTCAGTGATAGGGTAGGGACGATCGGGGTGGTAGCATTATTGTTTGCGGCCATTTCTACAAAATTAAAAAGTTCATTTTAGTATTCCTGAAAAATTGCGTTTTAATTATTAATACCCTTTACATGTCTTATAGACAATTAATAATTAAAATCTAGAATCCAACGTTACATTTAAATGATGGTTAGGTGACCTTTATCCCATTATTTAAATTAACAAGGTAGTCAACATTTGACAATTGCAACCTATTGCAACTTTTAGCTTTATGGGATCGGTTAAACATCTTATGTTTAGTCGTCATGTAAAATCCCATCAACACCATTGTACGCCATGCTTCGGTGACCCTATACACACGACTTCCAATTCAAGTTGTCCTACTTACACACACGTGTGAGTTTACACATACAAGTGGTTAGGTGACCTTTATCCTATAAGTATGTTAAGCCCACCTCAAACACACAAGTTCCCTAAAAGTGGTTAGGTGACCTTTATCCCACAAGTAGTTCTCAAGTGATTCGAGTGTCGTGTAAAAGGACGGTGTTAAACTTGTTTCCAAAGGGATTTAAGTTTCCATTAATTCTAGTTATGAAAACTCTATGTACCTTGTATTCGCATGCTTTCAAATACATGGTACATGATGGTTCTCTTTTAATAATACCTCTTTTATTTTGAAATCATTAATCCTTTTAATAACCTTTTATTAGTCACTTAATGATTAGGAACCAAAAAAAGTTCAGCTTGTTATGATAATTTATTTAGATTGTTAAGCATATCCATATATCAAACAATCACATAAAATGAATAATCAAACAAGCATATATCAAACAACCACATGTGCATAACCATAGCCACTATGTCGATAACACTTGTTTGGCATCACAAGTGTTGTCATTTGGTCTTTCCTATGGGTTGAACACAACACAATTGATGAGATCTCCAAAGACCCCCACTTGAACTTGCATCCAAAAGCTTCAAGTCCTTCTCTGTGTCTTCCTTTTGTTCTTCCATCTTGTGCATCTTCTTTTACCAAATTTATATCCTAATACAAATTTTCTAATAAAAGAAAGCACACTTAATCTATCTATTACGTTGCCATTGAATGAATAAATAAATTACATCCAAATACAAACAAAAAAGAATAATATTACAACCCTCTGTGAATGAAATCAACCAAGACAAACATCCATTCAAAACCAAATCAACACAAGGTCAAGGCTTGGTTATGCACCAATATGAAACATCATATTCAACATTCAAGAACCAAATAAATCCCCATATGACCCTAAATTTTCAGCCAACATAAACCAAGAATTAAGGGTCTTTTGTCCAAACAAAATAACAAATCAACCACTTTATATCTTTCTTTCAAGGTTTAATCACAAGCATGTTAGATATTGCAGGATCGGGTTTGTCACTTAAACACTTGGATTTCTCTCAAACTCACTTATAGAAACACTGAATTCAGATGAAGTAAAGTCTTTTACAAGAGTTGATAATAATATAATAAATAGTAAAGGAACACAGAGAAATAATTTTCAAGGCACTTGTGTATATTACTTCTCAACACAAGATATTACGAGACTCTTACAAGCATGATGTATGAGTTACAATAAAAGAGTATATATACTAGATCCTACAGCCGGATATACTTTGATACCAGCTAGAAACCTAAGACTAAAGCATATACTACAATGCTAAAGTTAAGGTATCTTACATAAAGTATTATCTACGATATGGTAGTCATGACACGTCCATGACTTACCTTTTGTCACCAACTAAAGATGGCAACTGTACTAACATAAAAGGTAAACAATGGATTAAAGTATGGTCAACTGCATGGCTTTTGAGAAAACGCCATGCAGTATCTCAGAGATTTGCATCAGAGATTTGCATCGGAGTGTCAGGAAGGCCATACTTATGTCCACTGGATAATAGCAGTGTTTTCCAAAGGTAAGTTGGCTTCGGAAGAACAAGTTCTTCTGAACCCACTCATACTTCGGAAGAGGCTTCTATACATCCGAGGCTTGAGGACTTCTGTATTTTGGAAGTTGACTTCAGGTCTTTCTTTCTAAGTCTTGAACTTCGGATGTTGACTTCAGATCTTTCTTTCTAAGTCTTGAACTTTGGAAGTAGGTTCTTTGTCTTTGTAAGTTGGAACTTTTACTTCGGAAGTAAGCTTTACGTTTTGTCTTCGGAAGATCTCCTTTTTCCTTTGGAAGTTCCACACTTGGCTTCGAAAGTCCTTTGTTTGTTGTACCAAAATCTTCTAAGTAACTTGGTTTTGGTTGCGCCAGCCTTTCTAGATCCAACAAACTCCCCTTAGGCTGATGCTACCAAAACCTCACTTCTTCCTGCTTCTCAAAGCTTTCAACACTAGGGACAAAAGATATTTGTCAGTCTCTTTGTTCTTCCCGAAAGTGGTGCTGAGAAGCTTGTACAAGTCATTGGTGGATAGGAGATCCAGTCTATCACTCTGAATGACATGTACCCTTTGTTGTGCCCCCCTGAAAAGAGTTAGTTGACGGGAGTTATAGTCATATTGCCATCTAACTATGGATTCTAGTTCAGGGCCTTCAACCATTTGTAAAAAGGCTTTGCCTTAGGTTGTGATCCCTTCCTTTCTTCCTCCTCTCTCAGTTTCAACTCTGCTTCAACCTTGCTTCTAGCAGTTAGCTCGGCCATATGAAGGCTGCCTAGATGATTTCTAATATGGGTAGCTACATCAGAGTTTGAAGGGTTGGAGAATGTCTTCTCAGCTAACACAACAATATCAAATCTGCTTAAGTGTAGCAGAGATGAGGCACTCAGCCTGTTGAGCTCTCCATTCTCTATTTTGACAACAAAGTTGTGAGAAGAGTCTTTGAACCTCCACCGGATGATCTTCTTTCTAGGTGCAAGAGGTTGTCTTGCCACCCTGTCATTTTTCTTGGTACCCAGTAAAGTCACCAGCCTTCTCCTTAACTTCTTTTCTTCCTTATTCAAAGTGTCTGAATTGAGGCCAAGGAGATTTGCAGCTTGGTCCAATGTTCCTCTGGGCAGATCAAGAAATTGATCTCTAGTGAGGGAACTTGAGGATCCGTCAACATAGATCAATTTGATAGAATCCTCCTCATAGGAGAGATCGCTTAGAGTTGTACATTTTATGAGCTTTGTCTTGACTGCTTTGAATTCTTCTAAGAAGAGATGTTTAGAAGGCTGAGGGGATGGTTTAATGGGTTGATGGGTAGGTTGAGGTGTTTGGGTTCTGGCTAGAGTTTTGGGTTGGAGGATGGGAAGTTTAGGTGGTTGAGGTGAAGGAGTTGGTAGGAGTGACGGTGTAGGTTCAAGGGTGTATGGTTCAGTGGTTGGTTCGTTTTGATGGGGAGTGAGAAGGGTATGGTTTCAGGTTGTGGTTGGGTTTGGAGTTTGGGTTGAGTGGTTGCTTTGAAGGTTATCCCCTGTCCCCTTCTGTATATCTCCTTCCTCTTCCCCACACGAATATCAGCTTTAATGTCACTGACATGTCGATGGAGAGTCTTTTCTGACATAGGACCCACCTGCCTGCCAGAGAAGCCACGAGCTCTAAGATAGCTTTTCATCCAGGCTTTCTCACCTATTTTCTTGGCAGCGGTCAGTCCTGTTTCCTCTTCCTTCTTATTCTTCTTCAAAAGCTTTTCCCTTTCAGCTCTCTTTCTCTCTTTCTCCATTTGATCTTGATCTTTGTTGAAGAGCCATAAGATCATATCATTGTTATGTGGAGATAATTCTTCTTGAGAGAACCCTCTGGAGGTTAGGAAAGTTATCCTTTCCCTCCTAAGATGTAGATCAACTTCTTTTTCCTTTCTCTCCCTTTCTTCTTCCAAGGCCAACCTTGCAGCTTCTTTTTTCTGTTTTAGGAGCAAGGTTGCCTTTTCCAGCTCTATTAACTCCTCTAATGGTAGCAGGAGTGCATCCTTAGTTGCAGCTTCTAGACTGACAAGTCTATCGATAATCTCTACCCTTTTTTGGTTGTTGACTGCTTCCTGGTCGGCTGCAGCTGCTTTGGTACTTGTAGCTAACAGTTTTCCAGTTGTCAGCCTACTTTTTTTGAGTTTCTTCAACCTTTTTTCCTCCTCAAGCTCTTCGAAGTCATCTTCCTCTTTCCTTCGATTTCTTCGGATGTACTAGACTTTGGGGGTTCTTGGATAGAAGATTCAAGTTGAGTAGTAGAGATGGGAGCTGGAGTTAATGCAGATGTTGGAGCTAAAGGTTGAGTGAGAAAATCCTCTCTATTAACCTCAGATGCGAGTTCTAGGATTGCATCTGTGACTATTAGATCATCCTACAATGAGAATAGTCCTTCAGCAGCAGCAATCTCAGCTTCGGATGTTTGAACTTGTTCTTCCGAGGCTTTGAATTGTGCTACGGAAGTCTGTGAAAATGCACTATCTGTCCCAACAGTTTCAATTGTTGGGCCATCAGTCCTTGTTTCCCCTTCGAAGTTAATCTTAGGTTCCACTTGGACCTTAGGTTGACCAACTTCCTCAATAGTAGTAGAAGGTCCATTTAACCTCCGAAGCTCTTGAGCTCCATAGTAGATCACAGACATATCAGGGCTTGGCTGTTCTATGAGAGATTCCAACAGGAACTTGTTGAAGAACCTATTGAGATCTTGGAGCATCCTTTGATCCACTTGAATAACGACTGGAGGAGGCTCAGGGAAGATTGAAGCTTGTTGCACATGATATTTTGATCTCAGGGAAGTGAGAGCTTGACTTTGGGTTTCCTCTTGTCTTTGACTTTGTCTCTGAACACTCTCCCCCTTTTTGGTAGCATCATCCTGAGAGCTTGATGAGCTAGAGGAAGAGGTCAAGGAGACCTAAATTGGTACATGCCTAATAGACCTCTCAATCTATTTCTCAGCTAGTTTGACCTTGAGAGTTTCAATCTCAAGTTGCTGAGTGGCAGACCTATCCTCTTTAACCTTGGATTCAAGATTTGAGACTTTAGAAAGTAGGTCTTGGATGGTAAGTTGCATTCTTCCCTCATCTTCTTGTGAAGAATCACGGGGAGACGAGGTAACATACCTTGTATGTTCATCCTCACCACCAGATATGGTTTCTGGGCACCCTGGTTTCCCTTGCTCAAAGATGTCTCTTTCAGAGTCATCAAAGGCATGGTTGTCGTAGATTCAGTCTTAGTGATGTTACCACTGTCCTAAGGATCCACTGAGAATCCTCTAGTAGTGGCAGCTGAATCTACATGAGTCCCCTCCACATCAGTGGGACTCACCTCAGTAAAGTTTTGCTGATGGGGGCTAGAGACAAGATGTCTCTCTGGGCTCTGTTGATCCTTGAGAGGGTGTTATGGATCAACTTCATTTCCCTTAAGATACATAATCTCTTCATCAGTTCCAATTAAAAGGTTAGTAAAGGATATGGAAGTGAAACCTAATAACCCGGGACTTTGACCAATATCTAAAGGTATTGAGCCTGTGATAGGGTTGTCCTTTTTTGGCTGCTCAGGGGAGTATAGAAACTCACCCTGAGGGCTTTCAGCTTGGGTTGTGGGCTCATGGGTCTAAGACTGAGGAGACTCAAGACCCATATTGAGGTCAATTGTGAAGGATGGTTGGACCTCAGGCTGAGTGGGAGCCCTTTGTTCCACTCTAACCTTTTTGGGTAGAACATGAGAAGCTTGTTCAATCAAAGAAGATTAAAGAAGGGTTCATTTGGGACGTCTCTGATAAGTAAAGGTAATGGTTGGAGAAGGTAGATTTGGCAAAGTGGGGGTAGTTGCTGGTGTGGGTTCATCACCTGTGGGGTTAACAGGGTTGTCACTTGGAGCTGTTGGCTCGATCATACCTGGAAGAAGTGCAGTATCTCTTCCGGTGAAGTTGGTGGACACTCTCTTCAAAGTCTTGAAGATAGTCGACCTCATTTGAGGAGCAGTCAGAGCAGCTGCATAGACAAGCTTGCTCTGGTCCAGCTCGTAGTTGATTATGTGCTGGAGAAACCTGGGATACATGAAGAATTGTCCTTTTGAAGATTTCCAATGAGGTTAGTCAGCACAAATCTTGAATGGTTGAAGCGGAGGCTTTTCACCAACCCATGAACTAGGCAACCAAGTTCATATGGGATTTGATCCCATCCCCCAGATTTATTTGACAAGCAGTGAAGGATCACGTGTAGCAGGAACCTCCATTTGTACGAGAAGAAAAATTTATAGACACTTGACCTCCTAACATCTCCACCATATCCCATATGGAGATAAGAATTGTCCAAATCTGCTTTGGGGAATTCCGTTGGAGCGCCCTCATCATGAAGCTCTAGATGCTCCCTGATGATCTGTTTAGAAATGACCAACTCCTGGCCACAGATGCTCGATCGAATGACATGAACCCCATTTAGGGTTTCAATCTGACCATTTGCCTAAAATTCAGACATATGGTTTGAGTAAATTGTGGGGTTATTAGGATCAGTCATTTAAGTTTGATTAATTAGAGTGGATTGCAGCGGAATTCGAACAATGAATTAGACAATTTAGCAAGAACTCAATTGGTATTCAATGGAATAGTACACGGTTATAGAGAGAGAGAATTCTGCAAAAGGAATATTTCATTCAAATGCTTTCGTGGTGGCTGAAAGTCACACGTTACAATTAGGTCAACATTCCTTATATAAGGAATGTGACGTCTGCTGATGTCCCTTGATAGTGACATCTAATAGAATTATACAAACAACTGAACTATGCAAACTACCGAGAATGTTCTGAACAATTGATCACATCTCAGAGAATGCTAAGTAGAAGAACATAAAACTACTAAACTAAAACTACTGAAACTATAAACTACTCAAAGGTAATTACAAGTACTGAAAAGGAAAACCATCACAACTACTGAAGTTAATAACTTCAGCTGTTGTGACAACTACTGATCACTCTAGTCTTCAGTCTTTGTCTTCAGTAGAAATCTTCAGATCTTGTCTTCAGACTTTGTCTTCAGACCTTGTAATCAGTTGATGTCTTCAGCTGTTGTGATCTTCTTCAGCAGTTGTAATGTTTGTCGGACTTGGAGGTTTTTCTAATCAGGCTCATTGGTTACTCATTGGTTCTTTTGGTCCAACAAACTCCCCCTGAACCAATGCAGCCAAAACCTCTAAGTTTATTGATGATCCCACTTATTCTTTGGTAGAAACACCCTCTTGATCAGCTTCTATGGTAATCATGTAAGCACAGGCTGGGAAAAGGTTTCTGATCTTTTGATTGGCTAAGTGTGGAAGGGAACTCTGTCTTCGGGAAACTGGACACAAAGTCTTGTCCCAACCATGAAACCTAATTCCCATTGATGAGTCTGTAAGACTCTCTTGCATAGCCTCAAGGAGAATAACTTGTTCCTCCTTGGTGAGTTCTTCTGCTTCTCCCTCAAAGAAGAACTCAGGGCCATAATATTCAGACAGATACCTTACTGTCTTCCCATTCTTCAACTTAACATTTGTGATCTCTCTGTATGCGAATTCATCTGGATGAGAGCCTTCTAGCAACAACTGGAGTTCACACTTTTGAATATCTTCAAGTCTGTTGTATAACAGCCCCTTCTTGATCATTTTGTTCTCAAGTAGAGATTGAGGGGTTGTCTTTGAGTTGTGTGCTCTCTTGAATTCTTCTATAATCTCCCAGGGTGAGACTACCATAGCCAACATAATTGCAGCATTCAAAGTCTTTTCCACTTGGCCATGATATCTACTTGGTATGTTCTTCTTGTGTATTCTGGAACTTACCCTGGGGTCTGGCCAAATCCTCACTCTTTCTCTTTGATGTTGGAATGTATTCCTAAGAGTGTACAACCTCAGAGCTTGTTTCTTTATTGCTTGAATGGATGAGGACTGAGGGAAGTCCATGTCAACCATTTTGAGAAATTACTCATCATGCTGCTTCTGCTGTTCTACTTCTTCAATCTTCACTTTCACCATTTGCATTTGCAAGTCAGGTGTGATCATCTGTTGACTTCTAGGCTCAGGTGTTTTAAGTTTGAGAACAACAAAGATTGGTAGACTGTCTTCATTCTCATCCTCTTCTTCTTCTTCTACCCTCAACACCCTTCTCCTCCTTTTGGGTGTATCACTGGGTGTGGTTTGAGATGGTTTTTGGGGTAATGGAATTGGTTTTGTGGGTTGAGTTGTGGGTGGTTTTGGTTTATGGATAGAATTGGCAGATTTTAGAGATAATTGCTTTGAGGGTTGTTTTTGAGTGGGAGTATGAGAAGGCTGTTTTAGCAATTTAGTGGTGAGTTTGGCTTTTGAGAGCTTTGCCATCTCAGTTCTCTTCCCAACACCTACTTCATCCAGTGCTTCGATGATCAACCGTTTGTTGTAGCTTCCAGCAGAACAGATTTTCTTGGTTATTTCCAAGATACTGTCTCTGGACCAAGACTTCATCTCTATCCATGATCTTCCTAGATATTTGGCAATAAATGATCATAATCTCCAACCTTTCCCTATCCATCACACTGTAACTAGCCTGTCTTGCTTGAATTTCATTTATCTCCAGCCTTCTGATCTCAACATCTAAGGAGGCTGTGTCATGACCCTGTTTGAAGAGCTGATCTATTATTTTGTCCATAGATCTGCTATGAGCTTCATCAGCTTCTTTGACTAGATCTTCCAAGGACTTTTCTCCATCAGACTTTGACTCAGCACTTCTCTTCCTTTTTTAAGTGATCAGCTGATCTTTGTGCTCTTTGTCTGTGCTCAGCTCTTGCACTGTGATCAGCTGTTTCTCTAAGATTAGTTCTTATTCTTTCTCCAACTCCTTTTCTTTTTCTGGTTCTTTCTCATCTTCTACTCTCTTCCTTTTCCTTTCTTTTACTGCCTTAAACTTAGTAGTCTCCCCCTTTTGGGTGCATTGGGATCAGGGGCTTGAAAGGCAGAAAGTGACTTGTGAACAAAATCATCAAAGAGTGTTTGGAGATTTGAGGAGATCCTCTTATCAATGGCTTTATATACTATCTCAGTGATGATGGGAGTGATGAGAGGTAAGGAGCTTTGAAAGGTTGCAACCATCTGCTCAGAGGGGTTCTGTCCCTGAGAGGTGGTGCCAAAAGCAGTGGCTTAGTTAAGTGTATTGGTTGTGTGTTTGGTGAACCTTCAAATGAAGGTGCCATCTGTGGTTTATTGGGGCAGATGGACTTTTATCCTAAGACATTTTGGCTAGCAGTTCTTTGAGTCTGCTCATCTCAGTCTCTAGGATTGTGTTATGGGCTAAGACATCAAAGAAAAAGCCCAGGTCATCATCAGTCTTTGCTGAATCGTCTGACCTCCTCATTAAATCAGGATGTACATGCCCTGAGTGTAGATCATTATATGCATGTGCCCCTTGTTCTTTGTTCTGGGGACTTCCTGCCTCTGGACGTTGTCCTTCATTGGCAGTTGCCTCTGGTGAGGTCTTATATATGTTACCAACTTCATCATGTTCATTTGCTGAAGTGGCAGCCTGACTAGATGTTCTAACCTCCTCTTCTACACTTGGAGATTGAACATTATAACCCCTGTGCTATGGGTTATCAACAGCATTTTGGTCCTCCCCCTCAATCGTTAAGGTATTCCCATTGTTAATTGGTTTCTGGGGAGGGGGTGAGGAATGCAGCAGACTCAACACTTTAGCAACTATAAGGGTTGGGCTTTGAGGGGCAGTTGCATTTGGAGATTGGTCAGAAGCAGATTGCACCCGGGGTGAGAGATGCTCTTCAATGGTAACCTTCTCAACTGAGATAGGTTCCAGTAATGTGGTATCCCCAAATTTGGTTGCAACAGGATCCTGTGGAGAGGACACCTGTGCGGTTTCAGCTGGTTGAGTCTCTGACATGACTAGGGGGTTAGAACTAGTATGTGTTTCCTGTATTGGTGGTACAGGGGCATCCTCAAGGGACTCATCTCCCTGAGTAGCCTTTTTGGGCTTTTGGGGTTTGGGTTTGGTGGAGACTTTGGATCTGGAGGTGGAGGCTATGGGTTCCCTCTGCTTGGGTTTGAGCAGCCGGGCAACCCCTTTGAGAGTAGGGTCAGAGTTATGCCTGGAGTACACCTCAGCTAAGACAGCTGGAGCAAGGACTCCAAGACCAACAAGGCCTTCAGATCTCAATTTATTTAAAATTATAGCCATAAGAAACCTAGGATATATTAGCCATCTGTTTGTCACAGGTTTCTGAGCCAGATCCTTAAGTTCCATAAACACTATCTCCAGAAAAATTTAGAGTTTGTCGTTCAAAGATAGAGTACAATACCTGTAGCCATCGTGAGGACATCTGATCCCATGATGATGTCTTTGAAGCAAGGCAGACATTCACCATGTGGAAGATAAGTCGTTCAACATCATGGAAGTGCTTTTTGAGAATGGTTGTAGCACTTAAGTCTCCTTCATACTCGTTATTGATGAAAGACATATCAATGGTGCTTTTCGGCTATTCTATAATACAGGTGGCATCATGCAAATTTAGGGTTTTGCGAATGATGTCAGGGGTGATTACCACCTGTTTTTGGTTGACCAACAACTGGAGAGTCATTTGGCTATCATTTTCACCGTTGTTACAGAGACGTTGGTCCAGAATTGGTTTAAGGAATCGAGGTATATGATAGGATTCAAAAGAAAGGCAGTTGTGTATTGGGAATCCACCATAAGATCGATGGCATTATCAAATTTGTTCCAAAAGGCCGATTTCGAGTGGTAGGCAACACAGTTGTGTCTGGGTTTGAGTTTCATGGTCGCCATTGTTGAGAGAGAAAAGGATAGAAAACGGCTAATGAAACGTTCGGCTATAAGTGCAGGTATTTATAGGTTAAGAAAAGGCTGAAAAGAAAACGACTGAAAGTGTTGGTGTTGTCATCAGTTGTATGAAACCAAATGAAGACTTGGTTTTAACTATCAAACATTTGAAACAACTGAAGACTTGGTTTTGGTCATCAGTTGTTATGAAACTACTGAAAACCTTGGTTTTGGCTTCAGGTGTAGGAAACAACTGAGGACTTGGTGTTAGTCATCAGTAGTTGTGAAACTACTGAATACATGGTTTTGTCATCAGTTGTTTAAGGTGAAACAACAGTTTGTGGAAATGATTGAAGAGAAAATTCTCATCAGTAGTTTTCATCAATTCTTAGTTTTCAGCTGTTTCATACTATCCTCAACACTTACTCATCATACTTTTTAGCTGTTTTCAGTTGTTTCATAGGACATCAGTAGTTATAACTACATCAGTAGTTGTAACTGTATCAGTTTCTTTTAACAGAAAGTACAGTACTTTTTAAGTAATTTAGTCTTCAGTAGTTATGAAACCAACTGAGAATAAAACTTACCGGTACTTATTTGTGACATGTTTACTAATGGTCATCAGTACTTGTTTACTCAGATCATCAGTAGTTGTCACTTATTCTAGCTGCAGCATACCAAGCCTTAACACAAGGTTTTGGAAAGTTGAACTGTCCAAAGGCTTAGTAAATATATCTGCAAGCTCATCAGCACTTGGCACAAACTTTGGATCAATCAGACCTTTTTCAAAACAATCCCTAATAAAATGGTCTCTGATCTCTATATGTTTGGTCCTAGAATGCTGGACTGCATTCTTGACAATACACAGAGCTGAAGCACTATCCATTAACAATGGAGTCTTAGTCTCTGTAATGCCATAATCCAATAATTGGTTCTGAAGCCAGAGTACCTGAGATGTACAACTTGCAGCAGCAATGTACTCTGCTTCAGCAGTGGATGTAGCAACAGATGTTTGTTTCTTACTCTGCTAAGAAATCAAATAGTTGCCTAGAATTGATATCCACCAAAAGTTGACTTTCTAGTTAACTTACACCCTGCATAGTCACTATCAGAAAAAGCAACTAATTTGCAAGAGTGTCCAGTGGAATACCAAGACCTAGAGATTGTGTACCTTGCAGATATCTAAAGATCCTCTTGACTGCAATCAAATGAGACTCTTTAGGAGCAGCCTAAAATCTAGCACAACACAAGTTGCAAACATAATATCTGGTCTAGAAGCTATTAAGTACATCAAGGACCCAATCATACATCTGTAAAGTGTTCCATCAACAGCTTTACCTTTCTGATCTACATCCACTTATGTGGTGTTGCACATGGGAGTAGAACAGGGCTTACAGTTTTGTAAATCAAACTTATTCAAAAGATTTTTTGTATATTTTGACTGATGAATGAAGGTTCCATCAACCTTTTGTTTGATTTGCAAGCCTAGAAAGAACTGTAATTCTCCCATTGCACTCATTTCAAACTTTTGTTTCATTAAACTTGTAAAATCATCACACAACTGGGGATCAGAGGATGCAAAAATTATATCATCAACATAAATTTGAACAAGTAGCTTATGCTGATCCATTTTCTTAATAAACAAAGTTTTATCTATGGAGCCTCTAGTGAAATTATTTTGAAGAAGAAAATTTGAAAGTGTTTCATACCACGCTCAAGGAGCTTGTTTCAACCCATAAAGAGCCTTATCAAGTTTATACACCCAATCAGGATGTTTATTGTCCTCAAAACCTAGTGGTTGACACACATAAACCTCTCCTTTTATTTTTCCATATAAAAAAGCACTTTTGACATCCATTTGAAAAACTTTAAGATTGTGGAATGCCGCATAGGCTAAGAACAATCTAATTGCCTCCAGTCTGGCTACAGGGGCAAAGGTTTCATCATAATCAATACCTTCTTCTTGTGAAAACCCCTGTACAATCAGTCTAGCCTTGTTCTTGACAATAAGCCCATTTACATCAGTTTTATTCCTAAACACCCACTTAGTGCCTATTGCACACTTACCTGTGATGGGATTTAACAAGATTATCAAAGTCCATATAAGTCAATATATATGAAAAACGCAGCGGATATATAGTTAAAATCTTGTTAATGTGAAGATTATCAAACCCATTTGTTAAGCTAAACCCAAACCATGGATCCATATATGAAATGCATACAATAAGACAACCATAGGATATTTAGAAGATAACCTTTTCAAGCTACTAGAAACGAGTTTATGGAGGTGCTAAGGATGAACTTTATGGCTGAATCTTCAAGTAAGAAGACCTCAAGAGAGCTATACCCCAAGCCACCAATAAACACCTTTGGAAGCTAGGATCCACAACACTTGTTTACAGCCTTGAACACCTTGTTCCAGCCGAGATTTGAACCCTTTTCTTGCCTTCTCTTGTTCGAAAAAATCAGGGAAAAAGGGAGAGAAAGCTCTTTTGTTCTTGAGAAGTTGAGAGAGATGCAACCTCAATGTTTTCTTTGTCTATTAATTAAGTCAAACCACCAACATGTGATGGTCCATTTTCAGCCATATTGGCCGAGAGGTTGAGGTCCAATAAGGGGCTTCCCTTTTTAAAACAACCAACCAACTTAATTACAACAAGTTTTATTAAATCCCTTTTAAACAAACTTGTATTTTAGACAAAAGATAAAACATGTTACATTCACTTAATAATGTTACTTAACCTATTAAATAACAATATATAGAACCCTTTATAAATAAATAAACCCATGTTATTTATTCATTTCTCAAGAGGATTTACATTTAGAAAACCATTTTTTTCTAAATATATAAAAGTGTTGATATTTATTTAGTTGATCAAATCAATAAATAAATATTGCAGGTGTTTGTCTAGCCTGTTATTGGGTATGACCCGACTTGGATCATATCACACTAGCCACATCAATTTAATATGTATCTTGGGCAGATCAAATCCTACAATCTCCCACTTGCACAAGATTCATAGAAGATTGATGCAAGCAGCAAATGACGCCTAGCAACGGTTTGCTACCCCTAATGTATACGACTAAGTGCCATTCAATAACATCATCCCTTTTCAAGTACCTTACTTGAATATGATTTAGGTGAATCAATCATCCATCCTTTTGTTACAGATGTCATGTTAAATTCCAGAGACACAGAATTGTCATTCTCCATTGATTTAACTTTAACAGGCCTTAGACATCTAACTCTCAACGAATAAGAGGAACAAATTCCATCTTGACTACATATGTCTCTCACAATCACCTTATATCACACCTGAACTTAGCCTTATGTACTGTTAATTTTACATAACAGCAAAAACCTAAGTCAAAGTATAATTCTTGATGAATATCAAGACCCTATATGTATCTCAGGTCTGAGGATAAAATGATATTCTCCTTTACTCAATATCTCTTATGACTAATCACTAAGATTCCATGCAGAGACAATTGAGAGCGGGTCTGTCCAATATCTATATCCAATAGATACCAATGACCCTTGGTAGCAACATTTGCTTTATATTCATACTTTATGAATATCAACCAATCCAAGTTCATTATAGTCTTACATTCATAGTTGTTCCCACAAGTATGATCGACCACGGACGTTTAGAATAACTTGCTTATTCACGGATTTAAACATGCTAAAAGGATGAACAAATGAAAATTAAAAAGATATAATTAAGTTAAAATCATAAGTTCAAATATCCAAATACAAAATTGATCAAGTCCAATCACTAGAATATCGAAGTCCTAAGGCACAAGCATGACTTTCATGTTTTGACCTATCTAGGAGCTTCGTGAGTGGATCCGCAATGTTTTGATCGGTGTGAACTTTGCGAATACATATCTTTCCCTTTTCAACTTCATCCCTTATGTAGTTGAATCTCCGTTCAATGTGCCGAGTCTTTTGATGAGCACGAGGTTCCTTGATTTGAGCAATTGCACCCTCGTTGTCACAAAAGATCTCTAGGGGGTCTTGAATGGTAGCAACAACCCCTAGATGAGCAATGAATTTCCTAAGCCACGCAGCTTCTTGAGCTGCCAATGAAGCGGCGATGTATTCTGATTCTGTTGTAGACAGTGCCACCATATCTTGCTTTGAGCTCTTCCAAGAGACTGCGCCTCCATTCATAATGAAGACATATCCCGACTGTGATCAAGAATCATCTCGATCAGTTTGGAAACTCGCATCCGTGTAACCCTTTACAACGAGCTCCTCCTCACCAGATCCATATATTAAGAACATATCCTTAGTATTCCTAAGATATTTCAAAATACTCTTAACAGCCATCCAATGACTGTTACCAGGGTTCTGCTGATATCTACTTGTCATGCTCAGAGCACATGACACGTCCAGCCTAGTACATATCATTGCATACATGATGGATCCTATAGCAGATGCATATGGGACTCCATTCATTCTTTCTTGTTCAACCTTTGAACTAGGACATTGAGATGAGCTCAATATAGTCCCCTTTTGAATAGGCACCAAACCTTTCTTAGAATTCTCCATCTTGAACCTTTTCAAGATCTTTTCAATGTATGCACTTTGGTTTAAACCTATCAACCGCCTTGATCTATCTCTATAGATCTTTATTCCCAAGATATAGGTGGCTTCACCAAGATCTTTAATGAAAAGCAGTTTCCAAGCCAGGTTTTTACACCTTCCAAGGTTGGAATGTCATTTCCAAATAGCAGAATGTCATCGACATATAATACCAGGAAAGTAATAATGCTCCCACTAGCTTTCTTATACACCAAGCTTCATCAGCGTTTTTGATGAGACCAAATTTCTTTACTTCATCATCAAAACGGTGATTCCAACTTCTTGACGCTTGTTTCAATCCATAGATTGATTTCTTTAACTTGCATACCTTGTTAGGATGTTTTGGATCAACAAAACCTTCAGGTTGTTTCATATGGACATCTTCCTCAAGATATCCATTAAGGAAAGCGGTTTTGACATCCATTTGCCAAATCTCATAGTCATAATATGCTGCTATGGCAAACAATATGCTAATAGACTTTAGCATTGCCACAGGCGAGAAAGTTTGATCATAATCAACCCCTTGAGTTTGAGTAAAACCTTTCGCTACAAGTCTAGCTTTATAAGTATCCAAGTTTCCATGCATATCGGTTTTCTTCTTGAAAACCCACTTACTCCCAACTATCATGGACTTAAGAGGTGGTGTAACCAATTCCCAAGCTTGGTTATCATACATGGATTGCATCTCAACGTTCATGGCTTCTTGCCATTTGTCAAAATCAGGTTTTGACATTGCATCATGGTATGTGGTTGGTTCATCCGAATCTACCACATAGCATCCATCCATGAAAAATCCATATCTCTCAGGAGGAATACTAGTTCTACCAGATCTGTGAACGTTTTGTGTATGTTGATCATCCATATGATCATTCTCAACATCCTCATGTTGATTGCTAGTTTCAACCAATTGTGTATCGTCTTGTGAATCTTGATTCTCTTCAAGTTCCACTGCTCTTCCACTAGTTTCTTCCGAAAGAAACTTAGTCTCTAAGAACTCTGCCTTTCGAGCAATAAATACTTTTTGCTCTGATGGATCATAGAAATAGTATCCAATACAATCTCTAGGGTATCCAATGAAGATACACTTTGTGGATCGGGCTTCTAGTTTGTTTTGAGCGTATTGCTTAGGATAAGCCTCACACCCCCAAACTTTTAAATATGATAATGATGGAACCCTTCCATGCCATACTTCAAAAGGTGTCCTTTCCACTTTCTTGGTTGGGGCCATATTTAAAATACGGGCCGCGGAGAGCAATGCGAAACCCCAAAATGATAGAGGTAGTGAACTTCTAGCCATCATAGATCGAACCATATCCAATAGAGTTCGATTCCTCCTTTCAGACACACCATTATGTTGTGGTGTTCCAGGTGGAGTAAGTTGTGAGACAATCCCACAACTTCTAAGATATTCTTGAAATTCACTATTCAGGTATTCACCTCCTCTATCTGTACGAAGAATCTTGACCCTTTTGTTCAGCTGATTTTCAACTTCATTCTTGAAGATTTTGAACATTTCAAAAGATTCATGTTTGTGTCTTAACAAGTAGACATACCCATAACGACTATAGTCATCGGTAAAAGTAATGAAGTATTTTTCACCATTCCTAGTTGTTGGTTTAAAAGGTCCACATACATCCGAATGTATAATCCCTAATAAATCCTTTGCCCTTTCATTAGTCCCACTAAAAGGGACCTTTGTCATTTTACCTTGCAAACAAGACTCGCATATATCAAATGAAACATTTTCATTAGTTTTTAAAAGACCATCCTTATGGAGTTTTTGCATACGATTCTTGTTTATATGACCAAGGCGACAATGCCAAAGATAGGAATCATTTAAATCTAATTTGAGCCTTTTGGTGGTTGCTTGGTACATTGAGCTATCATATGTTGTGTTATTATGAACCAATTCATAAATACAATTACAAGGTATAGCCTTGAAACAAAACACATGATTTAAAGAAACATGAATATCATTGTCAACGAACTTGAAATCATAATCACATTGTCTTAAACAGGAAACGGAAATAATGTTCCTAGTTAAACTAGGAGCATACAAAACATTTTTAAAATAACTTCCAAACCACTTGGAAGCTTCAAAATGTAGTCTCCTTGGGCTTCCACATGAACCTTTGCACCATTGCCCATGAAGAGACTTATTTCCCTTTTGCATAATGCTCACTTCTTTTGAACCCCTGCAACAAATTGCATATATGAGTTCCACATCTAGTATCTAATACCCATGTGTTAGAAGAAATAACATTTAGCTCAACATGTATCATAAACATTGTACCTAAGTTTGCCCCGCGTCCCTCTTCAATCTCAACGCTTTGAGATAGACCGGACAATTGCGTTTCTAATGGCCTACTTCACCACACTCAAAACACGGGTCATCCTGAGCAACCTTTTGCTTCTTTTCTTTCGGTTTGGGCGGTTCCATTTTTGCTTTACCCTTACCCTTCCCTTTGACGTGCCCCTTCCCTTTGGCAACATTTGCCCTAGGGTCGTGGAGGTGCCTTTTCCTATTACCACCTTCATTGATCGTAAGGACTGGTAGAACCTTTCTGCCCATGCCTGCCTCGGCCGTTTTAAGCATTGAATGAAGCTCACCAATGCTCTTGTCCCATCCATTCATGTTATAGTTCATAACGAAGCTATCAAACTTCTTGGATAAGGAGTTGAGGATCAAATCCGTTGCCAACTCATTGGACACACGACAGTTAAGCCTTTCAAGGCGATCAATGTGGCTCTTCATCTTGAGAACGTAAGATGATACCGACTGGGTCTCGTCCATTCGACATGCATGGAGTGCTCGAACTGTTTCGAAGCGCTCCACCCTTGATTGTTGTTGGAACATTTCCTTCAACTGGGTGATCATGTCATAGGCATTGTGGTTCTCAAAGTCCTTTTGCAAATCAGGAATCATACTCGCTAGCATGAGACATGAGACTTGCACAGAGTCTTCGGTGTACTTGACCCAATCGGCAAAGGCCTCAACGTCATTTTCATCGGGTTGATCGGGAACGGGATCGTCTAACACATAGGACTTCTTTTCTTGTTTGAGAACAATTCTCAAATTTCGGTACCAATCCATGAAGTTCCCATGGTTTAGACGTTCCTTTTCAAGGATGGTTCTTAGTGATAGGTTATGGACGGTCGGGATTGCATTGTTGTTGTTAGCCATCTACAATTTTACAAAATTCAATTTTAGTACTTCTAATATCAATATATTTTGATTATTAATACCCTTTCGTCTCATAGACAATTAATAGTCAAAATTTAGAATCCAACGTTACATTTAAATATTGGTTAGGTGACCTTTATCCCTTTATTTAAATTAACAAGGTAGTCAACGTTTGACAATTGTAACCTATTACAATTTCTAGTGTATGGGATCGGTTAAACATCTTATGTTTGTTTGGCATGTTTATCCCATCAACACCCTTTGTACGTCATGCTTCGGTGATCCTAATGCATGATTTCCAAATTAAGTCGTCCTACTTAGACACACGTGTGGATTTGCTAATATTAGTGGTTAGGTGACCTTTATCCATAAATGTGGCAAACCCACCTCAAAACCATAAGTTCCTTTAATGTGGTTAGGTGACCTTTATCCCACATTAAATTCTCAAATGATTCGAGTGTTGTATAATAGGATGGTGTTTGACTTGATTAAAAGGGATTTAGGTTTCACAAAATTCTAGTTTGGAAAACAATTTTCATACCTTGCATTTGTATGCATTCAAATGCACGGTAGTTTATTTGAAACCTTTTTTCAAAATTCCTTTTAATAGCCCAATTAATTATGAAAACAATTTTCATTAGGTAAAACCCATTTTATTACTTATTGATTTCTAAGGAACCAATTTTATGCGAGTTGTTGATTACGAGTTGTTAACTATCCAATTCCATAATAAGATAAGATGAACGTAAATCAACCATACATGCATAATAAAACAACCACAAGTTCATAACCATAGCCAATGGATTTGGCAACACTTGTTGGCCAAAACAAGTGTGCCAAGGGGTCAAATATAAAGCATTAACATGACACAAGGCATTGAGATGGTGTGCTCCCACTTGATCCCGCATCCTAATGCATCAAGTGTCCATTTTGTGTTGCCACCATTTTGCTTTATTTGGGCTTCCTTTTGGGCTCCAACTTCAGCTCCTAGCTTCCTTGGGCCTTCATGCTTTGGGCTTTGGTTATTGGGCTTAAAACCAATCTTGGGCTATGAGACCCATTTGGGCCTAAAATGGCCCAAACCAAAAACCAAAGTCTTCTTGAACTCCTTTTACAAAATATATCCTAATACATTTTTTTACTAGTAAAAGAGATACAACTAATCTACTTTATTATTACAAACCATAATAAATAGATTACAAACCCAAATAAATAATCATACAAATCACAACACAAAACACATCCATATGCAAGGTGTTGGCTAGGTTATGAACATCAATATACACATCCAAATAGCACATAACAATCGATTTGGCAGCCCCTATTCAACCAATATTCTTGGCCAACATAAACCAAGAACAAATGGGTTTGGTTCAAACAAACAAACAACCATTTCCATATTTTAAAGATCCTTAACAAGCATATAAAATAGCATCTTTAAAACCTGAAAAGGGGACCAAACAGCCCACAAAACTCACGGCCAATGGTGTGTATACCACAAAACCGTGAACAAGAGTACCAAATATATGTATGCATTCGTATAAGTGGCTCTTGATGCCATTGATGGGATTTAACAAGATTATCAAAGTCCATATAAGTCAATATATATGAAAAACGCAGCGGATATATAGTTTAAAATCTTGTTAATGTGAAGATTATCAAACCCATTTGTTAAGCTAAACCCAAACCATGGATCCATATACGAAATGCATACAATAAGACAACCATATGATGTTTAGAAGATAACCTTTTCAAGCTACTAGAAACGAGTTTATGGAGGTGCTAAGGATGAACTTTATGGCTGAATCTTCAAGTAAGAAGACCTCAAGAGAGCTATACCCCAAGCCACCAATAAACACCTTTGGAAGCTAGGATCCACAACACTTGTTTACAGCCTTGAACTCCTTGTTCCAGCCGAGATTTGAACCCTTTTCTTGCCTTCTCTTGTTCGAAAAAATCAGGGAAAAAGGGAGAGAAAGCTCTTTTGTTCTTGAGAAGTTGGAGAGAGATGCAACCTCAATGTTTTCTTTGTCTATTAATTAAGTGAAACCACCAACATGTGATGGTCCATTTTCAGCCATATTGGCCGAGAGGTTGAGGTCCAATAAGGGGCTTCCCTTTTTAAAACAACCAACCAACTTAATTACAACAAGTTTTATTAAATCCCTTTTAAACAAACTTGTATTTTAGACAAAAGATAAAACATGTTACATTCACTTAATAATGTTACTTAACCTATTAAATAACAATATATAGTACTCTTTATAAATAAATAAACCCATGTTATTTATTAATTTCTCAAGAGGATTTACATTTAGAAAACCATTTTTTTTCTAAATATATAAAAGTGTTGATATTTATTTAGTTGATCAAATCAATAAATAAATATTGCAGGTGTTTGTCTAGCCTGTTATTGGGTATGACCCGACTTGGATCATATCACACTAGCCACATCAATTTAATATGTATCTTGGGCAGATCAAATCCTACAGCCTGGGGGTAGAGGAACCAGTTCCCACACTTGCTGCTTTTTGAACTAAAGCAGCTCAAGCTGCATGGCTTTAACCCATCCATTGTCTCTTAAAGAAACATGATAATTCTTTAGCTCTAGCTGACTGATGAAGAGAGCATAGAAGCAAAAGTTGGACAATTGACTTCTGGTTGAGACACCAGCATTGATATCACCAATGATTTGAGACATGGGGTGATTCTTCAGCTCTTGGTACACTATAAGATCAGTGCAAGTGTTTGTAGCAGGTTTAGCAGCAACAGATGTTGATCCAGACTCTTGAAACCAAGTATGAGATGGCAATTCAAATGATGTAGAGGAGTCAGAAATCTCATCAGCATTTGTTGTGGATGGAGATGCTGAAGCTACAGGAACATCAAGTTTAGTGGACTCAAGCATTTGATCACTAAACTTGAAAAGGTGAGTACTGATATCATCATCAACTTTAGTACCACCAGGTGGAAGACTTGCTGTAGAAGATGATTTATTCACATGATCTGCAACAGCTGGAGGTTGATAAGGAACATATTGCAGTATATCCAGATCAAACAACTCCATAGGGTTTTGTGGAATTTTATCCTTAGGAGATTCATTGAACTTCACATGCAAGGTTTCTTCAACTATCTTTGTTCTGCAGTTGAAGACTCTGTAAGCCTTGCATGTGGATGAATATCCTCCAAAATACCCTGCATCCACCTTAGGATCAAATTTGTGGAGTTGATCCTTTGTGTTGAGAATGAAACAAGGACACCCAAAGGCTTTGAAGAATGAAACTATAGGAGCCAAATGATGTAGAACTTCATATGGAGTCTTCATCAACCTCTGATTTACTAAAACTCTATTCTGCACATAGCAAGCTGTGTTGACAGCTTCAGCCTAAAAGGTCAATGGCAAACTAGAGTCAGCCAACATGGACCTTGCAGCTTCAATTAGGGTCCTGTTCTTTCTCTCCACTACTCCATTTTGTTCTGGAGTCCTTGGGATGCTAAACTGCCTCTTGATTCCCATTGAGAGATAAAAATCATCAAGTGTATGGTTTCTGAATTCTGTTCCATTATCACTCCTTATACACTTGACTGATAGGGATTCTTAACATACAACACAAAGTTTATAATCGTCTAAGCAACCTCATCCTTTGAATGCAAGAAGAAAGTCCATACAAATCTAGAGTAATCATCCACAGTTACCAGACACTATTTCTTCTTTGCCATGCTCATCACTCTCGCAGGACCAAATAGATCCATGTGCAGTAACTACAAGAAGGCAGTGGACTTAGGTTCTTCAATAGGAGGGAATGAGACTTTGTGCTATTTTCCTTTCAAACAAGCAGTGCAGGTTTCATAGTGGAACTCCTTTATTGGTAGACCACTCACTAAACTATTATGGATCAGCTGATTCATGTTTTTGAGATTTACATGACCCAGCCTTCTGTGCCACATTTTAGATTCCTGAGGAGAGGCTTTGGACAACAGGAAAGGATGACCCTTCAAATCAATCTTCTTTGACAAATCCAGGGCATATACTCTTCCAATCCTGTTGGCCTTCAGGAGAGTATGTTCATCCAATACCTTGTCAATCAGCCTCAGAACAGTGGAAGACAGAATCCTGCAGTTCTAGCTTGTGAAAAGTGCAACATGCCCTTTATCACACATGTGACTGACACTCAGCAGATTATACTTGAGATTCTCCACATGGTTAACATCATCAAATTTGATTTCTCCTTTATCACACTTGTGGTTCTCAAGAATGACCTCAACCTTAGCCTTTTCATCATTTAGTTGGCATTTAAGCTTATAAATCTCATCATCTTTATCTTTAAGGACAGACTCATACTCAGCTTTTCTTTTGGAAAGGGTTTGCTCAAGCTCAAGATTTTGATTTATTAAAGCTACATTTGCCTCTCTAATAGAGATAAATGCAGCTATGCAAGATTCAGAACATAGCTTGGCCTTAGCCTCAAAGGATACCTGGGTTACCTATGATGAAGATGCATTGGAGCATGAACCCTCAATAGACTCCAGGGCCATGAGAGCAAGATTCCCAAAAGGATGTTCACCACCATGTTGACCATCACTAGCAAATAATTGCTCATTACCAGAATGATCATCTGGTAAACTGCTCCAATCAACAGCACCAGGGGTGAAGAAGTTGTGATGAGGTTGTGATTGAGATGGTTGAGGCTCAGGTAAGGCTTGACGTTGTTGTGCAATAGAAACTTGAACATGATTTGGCTGTGTCATGTAATAGCAGGGATATGGATATGGCATTGGACCCTGAGGGACAAAATATGCAGGAGATAGAGGTTGTGAGTGATGACCAGAACTAGCAGGATGTTGCCCTCTGTTTTGTGAACTATTGATTGGAAAAGTCACAAAGGGTGCAGAGGAGTTAGATCCAGTTGATCTACACTCTCTTGCAAAGTGCTCAAGCCTGTGGCATTTGTGACACCTCAACTTACTCTTGTCAAAACCAACTTTGGTTTTGCCAGAGAGTCCTGGAAATTTCCTACCAGTTCTCTTGTAGAACTTTTGAGATCTGATATTAATCAAGGCCATTTGGCTCAGAATATCCATCTCTTCTAAGTCATCATCAGCAATACCTTTCAAATCATCCATAATGAAGCATAAATTGTCACGATTACAGCCCGACTGACTATCAACACTAACAAATTCATGATCAGAACTGTTTGAAGAGAAATCTATATGCTCATCATAATGGCTTTCTGATGCAGCATATTCTGACTCATGACAAACCAAGGCAGTGTTCCCTGGTACAAAGTCATCAGTGAGCTTTCCTGATGATGCCAGTTTCCTTTTCTGCTCTATCTCTCTTTCAAATGTAAGTAGTTTCCCATGGAGTTGGGTGAGAGATAGGCTATCCAGATTTGCACTGGAGCGTAGGATAATGGTATATGTGTCCCATCTCTCAGGCAGTGATCTGAGGAATCTGTTGTTCATCTGGCTATTAGTGTATTCATGTTTGACCATTATCAACTCAGAGATCAAACAGGAAAAACGCTCAAACTATTGAGTCACTGTCTCACTCTTCCTATGAGAGAATGTCTCATATTGTTGGGAAAGGATTTCTCTGTTGTTTGCTAAGACCTCATCTGATCCACCAAATTGTTCTTTCAATGCATTCCAGAGGTCATGAGCAGTTTCATGACGCATAAGCCCAGAATAGATTTCATTCGGCAGTGCCATGGCCAGAATTCCATGGGCTTTAGCATCAATCTCAAACAATTTTCGATCCTCATCTGACTATTGTTCCTTCTTCTTCAGAACCATTTGGTTGG
Source organism: Flaveria trinervia (assembly GCA_025506515.1). NCBI lineage: Eukaryota > Viridiplantae > Streptophyta > Magnoliopsida > Asterales > Asteraceae > Flaveria > Flaveria trinervia. Next base: position 42,648,526 of record CM046447.1, read on the forward strand.
TTTTCGGATTGTTCACCATAGGCTTGTGTGGACCATGTACCACAGATGTCCAACAAGCTAAACTGTTAACAAACAGGTGATGGAGCATTCTTCGTTGCCATATGTTATACTCAGTCCTAACTAGCATCGGAGGCTTGGTTGAGGAGCCAGTATTGCGAGGGTCATTAGAAGGAGTAGTCATTCTTAGATCCAATCAAATTCAATTAAGTTTTAACCGATTTAGTGCAAAACACAACAAACTCAATACGAACCAACAGGAATCTCAAAGCAAATAACTGAAAGCAGCAGAAATTCAATCTCTATAACCAATTCTTGCAAATATGCTAATTCGATCAAACTTAGATATCGAAATAGCAGTTTCAATGATCAATTGTTAGATCGATCAGTGATTAACCTGCTCTGATACCATTTGTTAGGATCAGTGAATTAAGTTTGATTAATTAGAGTAGATTGCAGCGGAATTTGAACAATGAATTAGACAATTTAGCAAGAACTCAATTGATATTCAACGGAATAGTACATGGTTATAGAGAGAGAGAGAGAATTCTGCAAAAGGAATATTTCATTCAAATGCTTTCATGGTGGCTGAAAGTCACACGTTACAATTAGGTCAACATTCCTTATATAAGGAATGTGACGTCTGCTAATGTCACTTGATAGTGACATCTAACAGAATTATACAAACAACTAAAACTATGCAAAGTACTGAGAATGTTCTCAACAACTGATCACATCTCAGAGAATGCTAAGTACAAGAACATAAAACTACTGAACTAAAACTACTGAAACTATAAACTACTGAAAGGTAAATTACAAGTACTGAAAAGGAAAACCACCACAACTACTGAAGTTAATAACTTCAACTGTTGTGACAACTACTGAAGTTAATAACTTCAACTGTTGTGACAACTACTGATCACTCTGGTCTTCCGTCTTTGTCTTCAGTAGAAATCTTCAGATCTTGTCTTCAGACTTTGTCTTCAGACCTTGTAATCAGCTGATGTCTTCAGCTGTTGTGATCTTCTTCAGCAGTTGTAATGTCTGTGGGACTTGGAGGTTTTTCTGATCAGGCTCATTGGTTCTTTTGGTCCAATAGGGGTTTACAGTCAGAGCGGTGTAGTAGGAAGATTGGGTTAGAAAGGAGACGATATCTGAGAAGTCAACATCTTGTGAAGAATCAAGAAGTGCGACTTGGTTGTGCTGAGGGTTGAAGGCCATTTAGAAAGATGAATGGGGATGATTTGAGCTGGGTAAAGTTGAGTAGGAGAAATTTCTAGTGCAGCAAAATTTGCAAGTAAGAGAGTGAAAGTGAATAGTAGAGATTATTTAAAAGATTGTGGAAAGGCGGTAATGGGGTTAAGGATAACGTGATGTGATGGTTTAGTGGATGAAATGACAGTGGCGGTAAGGTTAAAATCAGTTAAATAATCCAATATCATTAACAAAATCTTGGCTTTTTACAGTGTGGGGTCCAAGAAATTTACATTACATAGTGAAATCTCTCTTCCGAATGTAAAACATTTCCGAAGGTAACTCGTCTTCCGAAGGCAATTCTTACTTCCGAAGCCAAATCTTTGCTTCCGAAGGTTAGAGTTGCTTCCGAATAGAGAATTTGTAAGTTTCGGAAGTACATTTGATGTACAATCAATTGCTTCTTTCGAGGCCAAAAATTCTTCCAAGAAGAAAGTTATCCTTTGAGAAATTTTGCTTCGAAAGATATGAGAATGCCTTCCGAAGGTTAATTTCTCTTCGGAAGGAATTTACACTTAGAAAATTTCAGAGAGAATTTCTTGTAACAGGGCTTAAATTGTATTGACACAAGACTTACATATTAAGAAGGTTTTCAAAAGAGATCAGATTAATCAATGTTTATCATCCTAATAGTTGTTATGAGATACTTAAACCTTTGTTCATTAAAAGCTTTGGTAAACAGATCAGCATATTGTTCATTTGAATCAACTTTGATTAACTTGATTAGATTTTTCTCATTAATGTCTCCAATGAAATGATACCTGATGTCAATGTGCTTAGTCTTGGAGTGCTTCACTGGATTTTTAGTAATGGAGATAGCACTGTTGTTGTCAATATGGATAGGAGTACTCATAAAGTTGAATCCATAGTCTAAGATCTGATTTTGAATCCATAGCAGTTGAGCACAACAGCTAGCAGCAGCAATGTATTCAGCTTCAGCAGTTGATGTAGAGACACATGATTGTTTCTTGCATTGCCATGACATGATCCTTCCACCAAGAAATTGACATCCCCCTAATGTTGATTTCTTGTCAATATTGCAGCCTCCATAATCACTGTCAGAGTATCCATAAAGATTGAAATCCTTGTTTTTGGGATACCAGAGACCTAGTTTAGGTGCTCCTTTGAGGTATCTGAGGATTCTCTTAACAACAGCTAGGTGAGACACCTTAGGAGCAGCCTGATATCTTGCACAAATGCAAGTAGCAAACATGATATCAGGTCTACTTGTTGTAAGATACATTAGAGAACCAATAATTGCCCTATACTGATGTTGATCAGTATCCTCCCCCTCAAGGTCAGGACAAAGATTATGGTTTCTGGGTATGGGTGTCTTAGCAGGCTTGCAATCCTTCATCTCGAATCTTTCTAAGATGTCAGAGACACATTTAGATTGATTAATGAAGAACCCTTCCTTCTGTTGCTTTACCTGAATTCAAAGGAAAAAGTCCATTTTTCCCATGGAACTTATCTCAAACTTCTTCTTCATAATGCTCTCAAAGTCCTTGCACATTTGGTCATTTGAGGAACCAAATATGATGTCATCAACATAGACTTGTACGAGCAAAATGTCCTTTCCAAACTTTCTGATGAAGAGAGTCTTGTCAATGGTATCTCTAGTATAGCCTTTCTTCAGAAGAAACTGAGACAGAGTCTCATGCCACAGCCTTGGTGCTTGGTGCAGCCCATATAGAGCTTTATCCAATTTGCACACATAGTTGGGGTGTTGTGGATCTTCAAATCCTGGAGGTTGGCATACATAGACTTCCCTTTCTGTATCCCCGTATAGAAAAGCACACTTGACATCAAGTTGCTATACTATGAAGTCCTTGGATGCGGCATAAGCAAGGAAGATCCTTACTGCCTCAAGTCTTGCGACCGGTACGAAGACATTAGTATAATCAATTCCTTCCTCTTGAGTGTATCCTTGAACCATAAGTCTTGCCTTATTCTTGATGATCAAGCCTCTATTATCTCTCTTGTTTCTGAAAACCCATTTGGTGCCTATAGGTACTTGACCAGATGGTAGCAGACATAGGTTCCATACCTTCTGTCTCTTGAATTGAAGCAGCTCTTCTTGCATCGATTCAATCCAGCTACTGTCTTTCAAGGCATCTTCTACCTTCTTGGGTTCCATCTGAGATAGAAATCATGAGTACAAACAGACATTCCCTTGATGAGTCTGTCGTCTTGTTCTCACACCCTTAGAGACATTCCCTATGATGTTCTTAGTTAGATGAGTGCGGTGAATCCTAAGACAAGGAATCACTTCCAGTTGCAGAGATAGATCCAGGTTAGACATATTCTGCTCAGGAACTAGAACACTCTGTCCAGTTGCTGTTTCAAAGTCATTCAATGAGGACTGATTGAATGAATGAGAAACATCATCAATAGTTGGCTATGAAGTAGTATTAACAGTTGTATGTTCCTTCAAAATACTACCTCCTTCTGCCTGGTGTTGTAATGGATCACCCGATGAGTTTTGAGGCTCAGTAGGTGACTCACTTGTTGAAGCTTCACTATTCCTTGATATAGTTAAACTATCGGATCTGTGAATAGTGGAAGCTTGATGTATTGTAGTATTTGGAGAATTTGGTCTAGGCCTGGGAAGCTCAAACAGTTGATCATTAGCAACAGCATCAGCATCATTTTGAGCACCTATTCCAACTGAAACATTCTCACAAGAGGGTTTAGAATATTTTGGAAACAATTCTAAATCAAAGATGTGATCAGGTCCATTCCCCCTAACACAAGGAGTGTGCTCATTAACAACTATATTGGATGACTCCTCAAATTGTTGATTCTTAATGTTGTATACTCTGTAAGCTTTGGAGCAAGAAGAGTATCCAACAAAGATAGCATTATCTGACTTCTCAGCAAATTTTGCTAAATTGTCCTTTGTGTTAAGTATGGTACACCTGTTGCCAAAGGACCTTAGAAAGCCAATGAACAGTGGCCTCTTGTTCCATAGCTCATAAGGGGTTTTTCCATGGGGCTTAACTACAAGAACTCTGTTCTGCACATAGCATGCAGTGTTGACTACCTCTGCCCAGAGTGTTAGAGGTAGCTTGGAATCAGCTAACATAGTTCGAGCAGCCTCAATAAGCATTCTATTCCTCCTCTCAGCAACACCATTTTGTTGAGGAGTTCAGGGAGCACTATATTGTCTCGCAATCCCTTTTGAGTTACAGAATAAGTCAAGAACGAAGTTCTTAACACAGTCCCTTCATCACTTCTAATAGTTTTAACCTTGTGATCAATTTGATTTTCTATTTTAAGAATAAAAGATTTTAATGTTTCAGCAGTTTCATCTTTAGTTCTTAAAAAGAATACCCATGTGAATCTTGTAAAATCATCAACTATCACAAGGCAATATGATTTCCTTCCAATTCTTATTATACTTATGGGACCAAAAAGATCCATGTGCAATAAGTGTAATGGAGTAGTGACAGAGTTAACACGTTTGGATTTATGAGATGTCCTGTGTTGTTTCCCTTTGAGGCATGCAACACAGTTATCATTGCAGAAAAACTCCTTTTTAGGCAAACCAGGTACCAAGTTATTTTTAGCCAATTTATTCATTGTCTTAAAATTTACATGACACATACGTTTATGCCACAGTGTTGACTCATTGCTATCAGCTTTGGAAAGAAAGCATGATACTTCACCCATTGGGGAAGCATTGTTCATATCAAGCTTGTACATATCCCCTTTCCTGGGAGATCTGAGAAGCACCAATTCTGGAGGAATTGTCATCCCTCGTTTGAGGATAATGCACTCATGTTCTGTGAAAAGCATTTGGTGCTTTTGATCACAGAATTGAGAAACATTTAACAGATTGTGTTCAAGCTGTTTGACAAAGTTAACTTTGTCAACTGTTAACATACCATTGGATATACTCCCTCTGCCAGAAATATATCCTCCGGCCTCACCTCCAAACTGGACAGGACCTCCATCATAATGTTGAAATTGTTGAAGGAGAGATCTGTTCCCTGTCATGTGCCTGGAGCATCCACTATCTACAATCCAAATGTTGTTATTCTTGCCATATGGATGTCCGTGCACATAAGATGAGATGATTAGTTTTGATTGGAAACCCAAGCTTTATTGGTCTTGGGTTCATCCAAAGATAGTGACATAATTGAACCAAAATTTATGCATGGGGGTTCAATGGATGTCTTTGAGGAAGAGGTTTGGGCTACAACATCTTCCTTGATCTTCCATTCCATCCCTTGGTTGATCATGGAGGATGAGCTTGTTGAAGCTTTTGTAACTTGGCATTCTTCTGAAGCTTCTTTCTTTTTAGAAGAAGCCTTAACCACCTTTTATTCCGAAGTAGTCTTCTTCTAGGATGGTTTCAAGGGGACTCTTTTGTTCTTCTGAGTCTTGACAACTTTAGCTTCCGAAGCCTTTTTCCTTTCGGAAGAAGAATCTTCTTCCGAAAGCAGCCTTGCTTCAGAAACAAGCTTTCCCCTTTTCATCACTTGAACCATTTGAGATGGTCCAAATGAGAAACTTTCTCTGACTCCTTCCTTTTTAACATTATTTGCATAATGTGTGCTAGCAGGATTGTAGTAACAATCTTTGGCCATGTGGTTTTGTAGACCACACATTGTGCATGCAATGTTAATATTTTGGGGATTTGAGGATTGCTGTTTCTTGTTCTTTTTATCTTCATTAGCAACTTTTCCCTTTAACTTCTGATCCTTTGGTAGGACAGGAGTGCTGGTACTACACCCCTTTCCTGAATTAGAGTTTCCAACCACTTGGAATCCAGCTGAGATGAATATACCCTTTTGCTTTGGGTCTATTTTTAGCTTGGACTCAGCCACTTTCTTGGCAGTTTATCTAGCTGCCTTAGCTCTGCTTCTTCTAGCTTTGGTGGTCAGGGTTTGATCATCATTGGTAGGGGAGGGCAAAATTACCTGGTTCTTCCCTGTGATGGTCTCCATAGTTGCATCATTCTTTGACTCATGAGAAGGTGGGTCAGCAGATGGAGACTCTTGCTCTTCAGTACCACACCTTGGTTGTCTTATAGACTCATAAGAGTGTGGTGGAGCAATTTCATTGGTTCCCAACCCTCCTTTGTTTTGGTAGCAAAGTTTTGAGTGAGAGGATGATGCAAGAATGGCTTGGAAGTTTTGCTCGGAAATAGCATACTTCCTGGCTTGAGCCTCAGCTGTGATAAGCTGGGATTGAGCCTCAGTCAATTTGGATATTAAATCCTTTATTTGAGTCTTATAGTTTGTGTGTTCATGTTTTAATAGGGACACAGTTTTCTCTAACTCCTGAATTTTTCTTTGGTAGTTAGACTTAGCCCTTTTAAAGTCAGATTTCAAAACATTTAAAGACTCAATATCAGATTTAATCTCCATATTGTAGTCCTGATACAATTTAACCTTAGCAATACAGGCAGGAGTATAGAGATGTTCATATACCTTATTTTCATATGTTCCGACCATGAGTGCTTGAGCAGGAGTCACATCCTATACCATGAAGCTCCAGTCAAGTTCTTGAGCCATTGCAACTGTTTCAATTGACTTTTCGGTGGGCTTTGGTGTAGAGGGATGTGTGGAGGGCTGTGGGGTTCCCGGGTTGGACTTGGGAGCTTGCATTCCCTTGCAAAATGACCAAGTTGGTTACAGTTGTAAGATTTTGCCTTGGTTTTGTCAAACCCAAATTTGCTGTTGATTGGGTTCTGGGGAAATTGCCTTCCAGTTCTCTTAAAGAACTTCTTTGCTCTGTAGGTTAGAAGAGCCATTTGTTGGACTATGTCCACGTATTCCACATCATCCGGGCTAAAACACTCTAGATCATCAAAGCAGTATTGATAATCACTTAAGTGTCCACTTCCTGAGACAAAAGCACAGCTGTCGTGAAAGGAGCTTTGTTGAGCTTGTTGAGACCTTGGAGTCTCAGGAAATGTGATGTATGGCCCAGAAGAGCAAGATGGCTGCTGGGTGTAAGTCAGGTATTGTTGAGGCTGGGAGATTCCTGAGACTTCAGCAACCATTAAGGCATTGCTAGCAGGAAGACTCATGGGTCAGCTTGTCTGATGAACCCTGTTACTTTCCATTTCCAAACGGTAACCATCAAGGATCCTATAGAGTTCGGTCATGGTGAGTGTATTCAAATTTTCTGTTCTCTTGATAGAGACACAGTAAAATGTCTACTCATTGGGTAATGCACTCATGAACTTTCTTGTAAGGTCTCTGATTTCATGAGCAATTCCCACAGATTGAAGGGAAGAAATGAGATCCATGTACCAAAAATATTGCTGGCTAAGAGTCTCTCTAGAAACATGGGTGAAGTTCTCGAACTGCTGCTTCAGTGAGTCCTTCTTGGAGTCATTTGAGCTTGAGTACATTTGAGCAAGCACATCAAACAGTTCTTTGGCAGACTTGCAATGCTCAAACCCCACCATGATAGAGTTTGGAATTGCAGTCATGAGAACAGTCATAGTGTTGCTGTCAATGTCAAGCTTTTTCCTGTCCTCATCAGAATAATCTTCAACAGCTTTCTCGATCATGGCACCATTTCCACTAGTTACTTTTGGCTTATATGGGCCATTGACAATGGATTGCCACATTTTGCTATCTTGATACCTGATGAATCCTTCCATTCTTCTGCTCCAGGACCTGAAGTTTTCAGGGGTGATGATTGGTGGTTTGGTCATCATCCCTATCTCTACTTCAGATTTTTTGAGGGCCATTTTCAGTGAGGTATAAGGAGGAGTGAAAAACAGGTTGATTAGGATGGTAAGATCTCATAATCAAGAGCCTAAAAAGCTCTAATACCAATTGTAGGATCGGGTTTGTCACCTAAACACTTGGATTTCTCTCAAACTCACTTATAGAAACACTCAATTCAGATGAAGTAAAGTCTTTTACAAGAGTTGATAATACTATAATAAGTAGTAAAGGAACACACATAAAAAAAATTTCAAGGCACTTGTATATATTACTTCTCAACTCAAGATATTACGAGACTCTTACAAGCATGATATATGAGTTACAATGAGAGACTATATATACTAGATCCTACAGCCAGATATACTTTGATACCAGCTGGAAACCTAAGACTAAAGCATATACTACAATGGTAAAGTTAAGGTATCTTAGATAAAGTATTATCTAAGATTTGGTAGTCATGACATGTCCATGACTTACCTTTTGTCACCAACTAAAGATGGCAACTATACTAACATAAAAGTTAAACAGTGGATTAAAGTATGGTCAACTGCATGGCTTTTGAGAAAACGCCATGCAGTATCTCAGAAATTTGCAGCGCAGTGTCAGGAAGGCCATACTTATGTCCACTAGATAATAGCACTGTTTTCCAAAGGTAAGTTGGCTTCGGAAGAACAAGTTCTTCCGAACCCACTTACACTTCGGAAGAGGCTTCTATACTTCCGAGGCTTGAGGACTTTTGTACTTCAGAAGTTGACTTCAGATCTTTCTTTCTAAGTCTTGAACTTCGGAAGTAGGTTCTTTGTCTTTGGAAGTTGGAACTTTTCCTTCGGAAGTAAGCTTTACGCTTTGTCTTCGGAAGATCTCCTTTTTCCTTCGGAAGTTCCACACTTGGCTTCGGAAGTCCTTTATTTGGTGTAACAAAATCTTCTAAGTGACTTGGTTTTGGTTGCGCTAGCCTTTCTAGATCCAACAATATAACCTTGAAAGGTTAGGGATTTATATCACCACAAAGCAGCCCCTTTAGGTTGTTAAAGCCCCATAAAACCAATTTTACAAGGACAAAAGAAACTAGTCATCCACATATCCGGATCTAGATGCCAATGTTGGGTTTGTTGGACCTTAATTAAAGTAGTTTAATCATTTAAACTTGAACAACGCAGCGGATTAAAACCTTAATATTATCATTTGTAATCTGAAAATCAAGGCTAATAACATATCATCAACAAACCCAAAATCATAGGATCATTTATATGTGTTTGAACTAGCTACCAACAACAAATAACAACCATAATATGACATACAAACTACCTTTTGTATGCTGTTGAAAATGTGATGAAGGGGAAAGAATATGAGCTTCTTGAATGACCAAAACACCGAGGAGAGGTGTCCTCAAGCATCCATACCCACAAGCATCAAGCAAAGACCACTCTTTCTAGGATTTGCACACCCAAAACGACCAAGAAGGCTGCTGGAAAACCAATTTCCAGCCTTGATTAAGCTGCTGGAGAACCAATTTTCAGCCTTGATTGAGCTGCTGGAAAAACCAATTTCTAGCCTTGATTACCTTCAAGAAAAGGAAGAAAGTTTGTTCTTCTTGGTCTATTGCATGTATGAGAGAGTGAGAGTTGGAGTGTGTATCTTGTTCTTGGAGTATTGTAACTTGAAAACTACAAAGACCCCTCCCCATAAGGGGCGGCCGAAAATGTACAAGGGAGGGGTTTTCCCCCAAAACCAATCTCCAATTTTTGATAAAACTAGTTGTTTTAATAGTTATATAACTAACCTTTTAATTATATAACTCATACACACTTTTATTATTTGATGTTATTTAACTAAATTAAACAACATTACAAATAATATCCATGAACAAAATATCCCTATAAGTTGTTCAATCTCATATGCAACTTATTTAGAAAACCCATTTTCTAAATTGGTGTAATTATTTAATTGCATGATCATATCATCAGTTAAATATTATTTGGTGTTTGCTAAGCTTGTTATTGGTTATGATCCGACTTGGATCATAACAAACTAACCACATCAATGTTCTATGTGTGTTGGGCATAAAGAATCCAACAGCTGAGGATGGCACGGGGAGACTACTTGGCTCTTTTGGATGGCATTCTTGTGTTTAATGTTTTTGCATTGTAATGCGAATAAATGAAATTGTGTAACGAATGTTGTATTATTTTGCAAAAGAAGTTTTAGTGAAAATGTTCTTTTTTAATGTTTCCGCTACAATGACTATTTAAGTTAATTTAATTATACGTTTTATGTGAGATGATTGACCAGCCGTGAGCATCCCGGGAATGGGGCCTTACATTGTTTCTTCTACCTTTTTAGCCTCAGAGAGTCTCACCTTTTTAGCTGGAAGTGAGTCATCACTACTCTCTCCTAATGAGCTTTTAGCAATACCTTCTTTATCACTCTCTTTTTCTTTTCTCCTCTCTTTTCTCAACCATATCATATTTCTCCATTTCAACTTGAGCTTCTCTTTTGATTATAACAAGCAGTTCCAACTGAGATACTCTCTTGTTTAGACTTTCTATCTAGTTCTGCAAGTCTATGATAATGTCCTCTTTCTCTTCAATCAATCCTTTTTATTTTTCCATTGCAATGGTTTGGATGGCTAAAGTGTCAACATAACCACTTATTTCATCGCTTGATTGATGGAGGACAGCCTTTAATCTTTCTATCTCCTTTTCTTTCTCTTTCTTTTCAACCTCATATTTTTCTTTTAGATCTTTCATCTCTTCTCCTTTTCATCCAACTCCAACAGTCTATCTTGAATGATACTAGATCTTTTTTTCAATAGTTTCTCCATCTTTGCAACTTTCATCACTAGCTCATAAATCATCTCATCCTTCTCATTAGGTCTAATCACTTCTGATTCCGCAACACTTTCAAAAGGAACAGCTTCAGAAATAGCTTGCCTAATAGGCATATGCCTATGATGATCCTCATCATTAGATGATGATTTAGATTCATCTAATGTTGGTAAAGTCAACATACTTAACAGGCTCAGTAAAAGCAGGAGATGAGTGAAAAGGAGATTTAGGTGAGTGATGGATTGGTGAGATATGAGGTGAGTGTATGGGTGAGGTATGTGGAGTGATGATGGGTTGTATTGGTGGTGATGAGATTGGTAGTCTTTGTGGTGATGGTATAGGTGAGGGCATGAAAGGTGATGTAAGGCCCCGTTCCCGCGAAGCCTCATAGTTAGTAATCATAGCATAAAATCATTTTAATAACAAAACAACGCAGCAAAAATAATTAGACATTCATTTAAAATTTGGAAATCATATTGTACTTATACATTTGTCCTTCATTTGTAAACAAAACATAGTACCTTTTTTTAAATTACAAAAAAAGATTTCGTAAACAGGAATGTCATCCATTGTTCTCCAAATAGCTCCCTGGTGCCATCCTCAACATCAGCATTTACCGGCCAACTATTATGCATAAAAGTCAGTTTTGCTAAGTGAGTTCTTGTTTTAGTTACTATAAGAAAATATAAACTTTATCCATCATATAATGACCATGCATACATCATAATACAAAACATTTGTGTATCATAATACATAACATTACCTAACAGTGGGGTCCTATAGGCAGCAGCCCCTAGTGGGGTCCAAGGGGCAACGCCCCTGGCTGGGACCGGGCTGACTCTTAAATTTAGTATGCATAATAACCCCTCACATTTCCTTATAGAAAAATCGATCTTCCTGTTAAAACCTCATAAATTATTGGTCATTTAAAAACGTATATTTAGTATGCATAATAACCCCAAAACATGGAAAATCTTATAAATAAGGAGATCTAGAACTCACCTGGATACTGTGAGAAATTTCTAAACTAAGCTTTCTAGGCTAGGATCACACTACATAGACTGCAGATAAGTTAACACTTAAAATGGATAATTTCTGACTAAATTCACTATTAATTTCGCTGCCAGAATAGCAGTTTCGCTGCCGGTTTCGCTGCCGGTTTCGCTGCCGGTTTCGCTGCCGGTTTCGCTGCCGGTTTCGCTGCCGGTTTCGCTGCCGGTTTCGCTGCCGGTTTCGCTGACAGTTTCGCTAACAATTTCACTACCAGTTTTGCATTGCAACTTTGCCCAACTTTCGTTGGAATTCCATGGCTGCGAAATTACCTACGAAACTATAGTTTCGCAGAAAACACACAGTTCCGTAGCTTGAATATGCATTTTCGCTGGATGCACAAACAGTTTCGCAGATCGCATAAACATTACGAACCAGCCCGTTTTTAACCCAAAATCGCAACTTTTTATGACCAATCTCTTAGTTTATCATCCATGAGGCTATATCTAAGCTTTTTACTTGTTTTCATAGGCAAAAATGTAGCCTTTATGCGATTCTTTGCAACTTTTCAAAACCCAAAACCCTAGAGTCCGGGTTTTTGATCTACAGAAGAGTTTAAAGGCTGATTCTTACATGGATTTGTTGACCCTTTCTTATGGTTTGATGCTCCAACACCCAGATCTTCAATCTCTTAACCTTTGAAGCTTCAAATTAGAGTTTTCTTCACTTTCTCTCTCTACTATGTCTCTTTACAAATTTGGGAGGCTATTGTTCAAATGAGGGAGATAGTGGCTTGTTAGATGGGTTAAAGGGCTAATTATAGGCCTTTAATCACTTAGGCTCTTGCCCATAAGCTTCATTTAGCCCATAACCCATTTCCTTTCTTTATTAAATACCCACTAATTAAGCCCATTATACTTGATGACTCGTTTTGACTTTTCGTGGAGTTACAAGTCTCCCCTACTTATTTAGGTTTCGTCCTCAAAACCAATCAGTCATCAAACAATTGAGGATAAAATTTTTATCATCTCCTCCTCGGTCTCCCACGTAGATTCTGATCCTTTCATGTGTCTCCACTGTACTTGTACTAGCGAAACCACTTTATTACGTAAGTGCTTCTCTTTCCAATCAAGGATGGCCACCGGCTGCTCTACATAGTTCAGACATTCATCGACTTCAATGTCTTCTAATGGTACAACTACATCATTATCTGCCAGACATTTTCTAAGATGATATACATGGAATGTAGGGTGAATTCCATTCCACTCAACTCATCGAGTAGTTCTAATCTATAGGCCACTTCCCCTACCCGCGTGATAATACGGAATGGCCCTATATGAATCTTGGGCTTAACTTTCCCATTTTCAAAACCTGATGATCCCTTTCCAGAGATTCTTTAAGCATAACCATGTCACCAATCTCAAACTCTATTGGTCTACGCCTCTTATTAGCATAAGACTTTTGGCAATCCTTTGCGGTTTCATGAATGCCTTAATCTTATCTAACTTCTCGGTTGTGACCTCAATCACTTCAAGACTTCCCAATTCCTTTTGCCCAATGTAACCCCAACACACGGGCGTCCTGCACTTCCTAACGTACAACTTCTCATAAGGTGGCACACCAATGCTGGCATGGTAACTATTATTATATGATAATTTCGCCAACGGTAAGTGCTCATCCTAACTTCCTCCAAAGTTGATTACACACGCTCGTAGAATGTCTTCTAAATTCTGAATCGTTCTTTCCGATTGACTATCCATCTAGGGGTGGTAAGTTGTACTAATATGTAGTCTAGTCCCTATTGAGTCATGAAACCTCTTCCAGAACTTGGACGTAGACCGTGTGTCTCTATCCAAAACTATAGACACTGGCACGCCGTGACAAGCCACGATCTCCTTGATAAATAGGTTTGCCAACCTCTCAGAGCAAAACTTCTCATGAATTGGTAGGAAATGGATGCTCTTTGTTAAATGATCAAAAATCACAAAGATCATGTCGCTTCCTCTTGTCATGCGAGGTAGATTCGTGATGAAGTCCATTGTTATGTGTTCCCATTTCCATTCAGGAATATCCAAAGGCTAGATCTTCCCATATGGCTTTTGGTGCTCTGCCTTCACTTGCAGACAAGTCAGGCACTAGCTCACGTACTTAACATCGTCTCGCTTCATTCCCGGCCACCAGTAATCTTTCTTTAGATCCAGATACATTTTCGTGGCACCAGGGTGAATGGAATATCAAGTTTGTGAGCCTCATCCAGGGTGTTTTCCCCCTAATCTAAAACTTGTCATTTCATCCTTCAAAGTTGACTCTGTCCTCTCTTAATGCCTCATCCTGAAACTCCCTCACTTGTTTCATAACATCAGGCGTCATGATTATCTGGCAAGCCCTTACCCGAATTGGTTCGGGTCGTCCCTTCCGGCTAAGGGCGTCAGCAACCACATTGGCTTTGCCTGGATGATAATGAATTTCGCAGTCATAATTCTTGATCAGTTCCAACCACCTCCTCTGCCTCATGTTGAGTTCCTTTTGTTCAAAGAAATACTTCAAACTTTTATGATTAGTGAAGATGGTGCACTTCACCCTATATAGGTAGTGCCTCTAAATCATCAATGCAAACACCAATGCAGCTAACTCCAAATCATGGGTAGGATAATTGACCTCGTGGACCTCTAATTGTCTAGAAGCATAGGCTATCACCTTCCCTCGTTGCATCAACACACAACCCAATCCTTCATACGAGGCATCCGAGTAGTCTACCAGGTCCTCGTTCCCTTTAGGTAACGTCAAGACAAGGGCTTGAGCTAACCTCATCTTTAGTTCTAGGAAGGTGTTCTCATGATTAGTACCCCATTCATAGTTCACGTCCTTCCAGGTTAGCTTAGTCAAACAAGAAGCTATCTTGGTGAAGTCCTGGATAAACCTCCTATAGTAACCTGCCAGCCCTAAGAAACTACAAATCTCTGATGGCGTGTTTGGAGGTTCCCTTTGCATCACCGCTTCAAACTTTGAAGGGTCCACCCTGATCCCCTCGAGATTAACCACATGATCTAGAAATTGAACTTCTCAAAGCCAAAATGCACATTTAGAGAACTTAGCATATAACTTCTCGCTTCTGAGTGTCTCCAATACTTCTTGAATATGATCAGCATGTTCTTCTTCACATATTGAATAAATCAAGATGTCATGGATGAACACTATTACCGATTTATGCAACATCGGCCGACATTCCCGATTCATAAGGTCCATAAAAGCAGATGGCGCGTTGGTTAAACCAAAGGACATTACGAGAAATTCGTAATGTCCAGAACGCATATGGAACGTTGTCTTAGGAATGTCTTGTTCTTTCACCTTCAGGTAGTGGTAACCAGACCGCAGGTCTATCCTTGAAAACCAACTGGCACCCTAAAGTTGATCGAACAGGTCGGCGATCCTTGGTATAGGATACCGGTTCTTTACGGTCAAGTTATTGAGCTCACGATAGTCAATGTACATCTGCATGCTACTGTCTTTCTTCTTGACAAGTAAAACCGAAGCACCCCATGGAGAGATACTCAGTCGGATGAAGCCCTTATCCAATAAATCTTGCAACTGGTCACTTAGTTCTACCATCACTGAAGGAGCTAATGGATATGGTGCTTTAGCGACCGGCTATGCTCCCGGTAACAAATAAATCTAGAATTGGATTTCGCGATCAGGCGGCGCACCAGTCAAGTCTTCAAGATGGACGTTAGGAGACTCTCGCACTACCAGCACATTTGATAATTGTGGCTCTGGCGCATCCATATCTTTTACATAGGCCAAGTAAGCGCTACACCCATGTCTCAAGTACTTTTAAGCTGTGATAATTGACACGACCTTCGGTACACAACACACCTTATCCCCACGAACCGTAATAGATCTACCATCGGGCGCTATTAGACGAATTACCTTCTTGCTACATACTATATTGGCTTCATAGCTAGCTAACCAATCCATGCCTAACACCACATCGAAAGCTCCTGAGGCCACGGCATGCAACCTAGTAGGGAAATTACAACTTCTAACTCAATCAGGGAACCCTCAACCACTTTAGTTACCTTAGTGGACTGACCAATGGTTGTAATAGAAAGGCTCATCTAACTTTCTACTCTTATCATGCAACAAACGACAAAAGGCAGCAGGCACAAAACTCCTACTAGCACCAGAATCAAAGAGCACAGAAGCATATTCATGGTCTACCATAAACATACCTGAAACTACTTCTAGATCTGCCCTAGCCTCCTCACGATTTATGTTGAATGCCCTCGCCTTCGAACCGTCACCCTTTCCCTTATCTCCACACTAGTAACACTTCACCGCCTTGCTATCCTTAGCATAGTGGCCCTCTCCCCCACATTTAAAACATTTTCCAGTCCCAACTCTACTGATCCTTCACCTGTATATTTGCTCATCTCTCTGACTGATCCTCAACTCTCATTCTCTTCTCTCCACTCCTGAAGTTATCACCTTCGAACCTTTTCCAACTCCATTTCTCCACCTTCTTCTGTACAGGCATTGGATCTCTCTCATTGTACAACCTCCCAACTAAGTCCATCACAGACCTAAACCTGTCTGGTCTACTCGCAATCGTGTGCCTTATAATATCTACGGGCAAACCCTGCATGTATCTCTTGATCTTGTTAGATGCAGCTGTCACCATGTCTGGCACAAGTCTTGCAAGTTCATTGAACTTGGAGGTATACTGTTGATAAGTCATGTTCCCAGCCTGCAAGTACAAGAACTCCTTCTCTATCTTGTCTAATTCTTGATGGGGATAATACTCCTCTAGCACCAACTCCTTCAACTCAGACCACTTCATTTTGGCTATCAATCGCTTTCCTTCAGCCTGGACAATATTGCCCCACTAGAATAGCGTTGAATCGATGAAAGAATGAGTGGCAAACTTAACTTTCTGATATTCCCGGTAGTCACTAATTTCCAATACCGCTTCCATCTCTCTGACCCAACGATGAGGGACAGTAGTATTGCCGTTACCGTCAAAGGTGAGGGGCTTGCATATTTGAAATGCTCCATAGTTTCACCCCTTTGTAGTCTCTTTGTCAAACTCCTCACCATTGTCATCATCATAAACTACAACCTTAGGGATTGATGACTCCTCTTTGGATTCCTCAGTCCTCCCAGTGGTTTTTCTTGATTTCTTCTCATTTTACTTCCCCTTCCTATTAGTTTTCTCTCCTTCATTGACTACTTTGATCACCTCGATCACCATCGAGGGTAAGACATTTTGCATGACGTTGTAGACTTCACTGGCGATAGCCTCCTTCACAATAGATTTGAGGGTGGGTGATCCCTCACCCTCTGGGTGACTATGGAGGTTTGACTCCTCATGCACAGCCTCGGGAGCCTTAGCTTTGATCCAGGTGACACGTGGCTCGGTAGTACGCCCGCCACGAGCACCTCCTCAGGTTGCCTTCCCTGATTTGCTACCAGCCATAACTAATTCCTATAAGATTCAAACACCAAAATGGTTGTTAGTTCTCTACAAAGAATAACATGTTATATTTATGTGTCTTTTACTATTTGTAATAGTATAGGGACTAGTTTTGTAATTTTGTTACATCCTTGTGTTTCATTATAAATAGCTTAGACTTGTAGCAGTTAGAAAGAGACGGAAACTGCTTACTTACTTTGTAATTTTCTTTGCTTGATATTAATGCAACTGTGAATTTTGTTGATATCTTGCTTGAATTGATTACTTTGTTTGTATTTCTTTGAATTGTGTTCATACATCATCATAGATTGATACATTTGATCCTATCAAATGGTATCAGAGCTGTTGGTTGAGTGATTTTTGAGTTCTGTCAAACTGTCAAACTCAAAAATTCACTGAATCTGTGATTAATAGACAATTCAATTGAAATTTTGTGGATTTCAGATGTGTTTCATCATCAGACACATGTTTTAAACCACAATTAACAGTTAAATTCATTAAATTTAAGATAATATGTTGAATTTGTGTTCGAAAAGCTCACTATTTTTCCAACTGAAAATCACAAAATTGATTGATTTGTTGTTGATATTGAAAGAAATTGATGTTAGAAGAATGATTATCGGTATAAAACATGTCTAATTGGAAAGTGTCAATCCAAGTCATCAACTTTTGAAGAATTTCAAAAGATTTAAGTTAGTTACATTCATATGAACATGATGAATATGGCGCATTAGGGTTGAAGTTTGCTGAAAATTTATCTAAGTGTTAGGCGTTTGACTACTGTCTAGTCGTATTAACACTTTTTGGACGTTTTCAGTTCAGATGTGTGACTACTGTTGAAGAGTATAAGTCCAGAAGTATCATCTCTATTGAGGCGTATTAGAACTGTTTAGACGTTTGACAACTGTGAGGCACATTACAACTGTGTAAACACATTACAACTATTCAAGCGTTTTACTACTATTCAAACGCATCAACTTAGGCGGTTTGGAAAGTTTTTCTAAAGCAGTCCCTTAGACGTCTCTCAACCTAGGCGCATTAACTGTTTGGGTGTTTGATTACTGTTCAGGCGCATCACCCTTGATACTTAGAATTTTTTTAAGAAAATTTTTCAAAAACTTTTTCATTTCTTTTCTAAATTCAAAAACTAAGAAAAACAACAAAAATATAAGAATGGTGAAATCATAAGATTCTGAAATAGAGTTCCAAAATTTAAAAGTAGAGCTGATTTCAAAAATTGATCTCTTAGCTTAAAACATCATTTAAATTCCATTGACACTGATCTTTGGAAATCTATAGAGAAAGGACGATACATTCCTATAATGACTGATGGGCCTGACAGAGGGTTTGTTTATACTAAAGATTCTCAAGAACCCTATCCTGAAGATGGTCTTCAAGGAGATGATTTGAGAAGAGTAAAGATTGATATCAAAGCATACTCCTTGATGTGTAAGGGACTACCTCTGGAAGTTCTTGCAAGGCTTGATGGATATCAAACTGGATACACCATGTATAAAGCCTTAAAGACCATTTGTGAAGGAGTCAAGAAGACTCAAAATCTCAAGAAACAAAAGTTGAAAAGCCAATTAGAATTGTTTCAACATTTGTCTGGAGAAACCATAAATCAGATGATGAACAGATTTGTTCAACTTACAACTGAGATGTCAACAGCTGGTATTAAGCCTGACCTTGAAGATCTAAATCTTAGACTACTCAATGCTTTACCCTCATCATGGAAACAAACAATAACCTTACTAAAGCATATTGAGAAGTTCCCTATTGATCTAGATCTACTCATTGCCAAGATAGAGTCAGTAGAGATTGATGAAAGCTCAAGGAATAATGATAGAGCAGCATCAATGTTTCAACCAGCTCAGAAGACTTTTCAAACGCCTTATCAAAGTCTTCCCTATGCCTAAGCTTAAAGATGAAACAAAACCAAAGAAAGCTTTAGTAGTCAGCATTAAAGATGGTTATGATTGGAGTGCATATGTTGAACAGTTTAGTAATGATTTAAAATCAAGTTTATCTCTTGTTGCAGAAATCCAGGGAGAAGATTGGTCAGAAAATAATGATCCAAAGGTGGAAGGTGAGAATGAAGAAGATGACTATGATTAGAGTGACAAATATGATCCTAAGGAGGATACAAATGAAGTAGCTCTAATGGCACAGTCTGATCAACCTAAGGTTGACACTTCATCTTCAAAATCTAAAACCTTATCTTGAAAATTCCCTGAAATCCCATCTGAAGTGAGAGAAAAACTCTGCACAAAATCATGCTATGAACATGTTGAATACTATAGAAACTATTCATATAAATTATGTGAGAAATTAAAACAAGAATACCATGTAAATCTTAGGGGGAGTGTTGTTAGTTCTCTAGAAAGATTAACATGTCGTCTTTATGTTCCTTTTTACTATTTGTAATAGTATAGGGACTAGTTTTGTAATTTTGTTAGTTCCTTGTGTTTCATTATAAATAGGTTAGACTTGTAGCAGTTAGAAAGAGACAAAAACTGCTTATTTACTTTGTAATTGTCTTTGCTTGATATTAATGAAACTATGAATTTTGTTGATATCTTACTTGATTTGATTACTTTGTTTGTATTTCTTTGAATTGGGTTCATACATCATCACAGATTGATACATTTTATCCTATCAAAACATACTTACTTTAGTTTAAAACCATTATTTACAATCGTACATGATCATGCACTATACATACACATAGATAATATCATTATTATCTTCATTATTCATTCGTTCATTCCGTTCATACATCGTTAAGTCTTTATTTTCATATGGATCAATGCCATGTGCTCACCCCACCGTCATGCATAAAACAAGTACTAGGCCTGAGGTCATTCATAGACCCAGAACATTATGAACGAAGCTGACTCCAGTGCCTAGGGTAAGCGGCAAGGATCCCATACATATGTTCAATCACAAGGATTTAACCCCTGTGTGCATCCTTGTGGGGTAAATTAACCCGCACACGGTTGAGCTGACACCTTTCATGGGTCTGAATCTCCATACATTTGCTTAATCGCACTGATTAAGCCCCAATGTGCATCCTTCTGGGGTAGCTAACCCACACACGGTTGAGCTAACACCCTTCATTAGGTGTGAACCTCCATATATTTGCTTGCCAGCCTTTATTACTTCCGTTCATTCATTAATGCATGCATTCTTTCATTACGTTCTTCTTTTCATTATCTTCCACTTTACCTTACATAATACTTTCATTTCATTCATTAACATTGAACGTAAAGCCACGGGAAAATAACCGTACATAACAAGGAACATAAACATGAACATACAACATCACCATACAAGGCACATCACACATACATCAAACATACCATCATGCATAAGCAACAATCATACATTAGCTTACATTACCCAGCACATCATCTATGACTCCAAAAAGTCAACTTACATAGCCCCCGGGAACCTCCCAAGTCAAAGCCTACTTATCACCTTTCCCCAAAAGTATCAGAAAATATTCTAAGTCTTTTGGCGCATGAACACTATGCAGGCGCATGGCCTTTCAGGCGCATGAGAAACTTTCAGGGGCATCCACACTATTGGGGCGCATGACCAACACTTAGTCTATTTCTGCGCAATTCTAGGCGCATGAGCACTATGCAGGCGCATGAGTGCCTAGGTGCATGAACTATCTGGGCGTGTGAACACTTAGTCAAATTTTGCCTATTTCTAGGCGCATGACCACTATATGGGCGCATGATGTTTCGGGCACATGAGGACACTTAGGCAGATTTTCATTCTAGGCGCATGAACCCTATTTAGGCGCATGAGTAGCCTATTTCCCACTTAAACATCATAATTCAGTCTCCACTCATTCCCAAACTTATTCTAAGCTTAAATCAGGCATTCTAAGCCTTAGAAACATATCATAACAACATGAAACATATACATAGCCCAAAATCAATCCCCACCCATAACATACAAACATACATACATACGGGTATAAGCCCATCTTTTATAAAAACGTTCATACATGCATTTCTAGCCCCAAAGTAGTTTAAAACAAGTGAAAAAGGGGTTCTAGAACTCACCTTAGAAGCCTCTTTGGGTAAGACTTCCTTCAAACCCCGATTGCTATAAGTTCACACCTAGAAACCCACCAAAAACATACCCGAACACACATAAACATACATAAGTGCACAACCGAGGATAAAACCGGTTAAGAACATCTTAAACACATGAATTCTTACCTTGAATTCGACTTCTTGCTCTTGTTCTTCAAAGAACCCGAAAAGTTTGCTCTCTCTCTCTAAAATCCATAAGCAGAAATGATGAAAAGTAGCATGGCATGGGTGGCCATGCTACTTTTGTACAAAATTATAATAAATTTGTACTTTGCACACTTTCAACCACTCAATTGGGTTTAATAAAATTCTTTATTTTCCTCCACTTTTATTCTTTCTTCCATGACTACAGAATAACCGGGTGTTACAAGTCCACTCCCCTTATATAGGTTTCGTGCTCGAAACCTGTTATTCCTCAAACAATCGTGGGAAATGCTATCTCATTTCCTCCCCTATCTCTCACGTAGACTCAGATCTCTTCATGTGCTTCCACTGTACACGCACAAGAGGAACCGCTTTATTCTTAACCTCTTCTCCTTACGATTAATGATCGCCACTGGTTGCTCCACATAATTAAGCTGTTCATCTACCTCGATATCCTTTAGTGGTATAATCATATCCTCATCTACTAAGCACTTTCTCAGATGAGATACATGGAATGTCGGGTGAATTCCACTTAACTCATGTGGTAACTCTAGTCTATAGGCCACCTCTCCTACTTGAGCAATGATTCGGAAAGGCCCTATGTACCTTGGTATCAACTTGCCCCGCTTTCTGAACTGAATGATACCCTTCCAAGGTGAGACTTTCAACATAACCCTATCACCCACCTGGAACTCAATCGGTCTGCATCGTTTATCAGCATATGACTTTTCTCTATCTTTAGCTGCCTTTGTAAAGGCCTTGATCCTTTCTAGCTTCTCAGTCGTAGCCTTGACCACTTCGACGCTCCCTAACTCTTTATGACCAATATCACCCCAACACATGGGCGTTCTGCATCTTCTACCATATAACATCTCATAAGGAGGCATACCAATACTCGCATGATAACTATTGTTATATGAGAACTCAGCTAATGGTAAATGGTCATCCCAACTTCCTCCAAATTCAATAACGCATGCCCGTAGCATATCTTCTAGCGTCTGAATCATCCTTTCCAACTGACCATCCGTCTGAGGATGATAACCCGTGCTAATATGTAACCTCATCCCCATCGCATCATGAAATTTCTTCCAAAACTTTGATGTAAACCGGGTATCGCGATTAGACACAATAGACACCGGCACACCATGACGAATTACAATCTCCGTAATGAAAAGATTGGCCGACCTCTCAGATGAATATGTCTCGCGGATCAGTAGGAAGTGAGCACTTTTCGTCAAACGATCAACAATCACCCATATAGCATCATACCGTTTCATGGTACGTGATAGTTTCGTAATAAAATCCATGGTGATGTTCTCCCACTTCAACTCTAGTATATCCAAAGGTTGGATCTTCCCATACGGCTTTTGGTGCTCGGCCTTCACTTGTAAACAAGTAAGGCTGTTAGGTATTCTACCTTTGAAGAAATTGAAGATTTCAATATTATTGAAGTTGAAGACTTGAAGCACGAAATCAACAAAAATATTAGTCTAGGGTTTATATTGTAATTATTTTTATTGCTAGACTAGTATAAATATTAGCACATATTATCATTGTAAAGTGTGAATAATTCACCACTTGTTAGGGTGAATTAGGTCCATCACTAACAACATCATATCGTCATCCTTCATGGATGATGATTTCAACAATATATCAATAAACATCAAACATTAAACACATTCGTGTTCTTCATCATGTTCATAATTATTATATTTTAGCATCTAATCATTCAAGTTTTGGTTACTATCATATGAATCCTAAGATCCATGTTCATTGTTCTCGTTCAAATCGAGAACACACAAAGGCATTTACTCATATACTCCACCACATCACGCTTCATACCCGACCACCAATAGTCTTTCTTCATGTCTTGATACATCTTTTTAGCACCAGGGTGAATAGAGTATCGATCCTTGTGAGCTTCATCCATGATCTTCACGCGTAGAACCCCAAAATAAGGAATCCACGTCCGTCCGAATCTGGTTCTAACACCGAGTGTGTTTTTGCCCAATTCCGCAACCAGACTCTCATTCTCTCGGAGTTAAGATGATCTTCTTTCAATGCCTCATCTTGAAACTCTTTGACTTGAAACTCTTTGACCTACTTTATCACATTAGAGGTCATGATCAACTGGTAAGCTTTCACTCGAATTGACTCGGGTCTCTCCCTCCGGCTAATGGCATCGGCCACCACATTGGCTTTGCCCGGATGGTAATGAATCTCGCAATCATAATCTTTTATGAGCTCCAACCATCGTCTCTGCCTCATGTTTAAATCTTTTTGCTCAAAGAAGTACTTCAAGCTATTGTGGTCGGTGAATATGGTGCACTTTGTCCCATACAGGTAGTGCCTCCAAATCTTTAAGGCGAAGACCATAACTACTAGCTCCAAATCATTTGTAGGATACTTAACCTCATGACCCTTCAACTGTCGGGATGCATAGGCTATAACCTTTCCTTTTTGCATCAACACACATCCCAACCCCAAGTAGGAAGCATCAGAATAAACCACCAGATCATCACTTCCATTGGGTAATGACAAAATAGGAGCTTGAGTCAATCTCGCCTTTAACTCCACAAGTGCTTTCTCTTGAGCTTGACCCCATATAAACTTTACATCTTTACGGGTCAACTTGGTTAATGGAGAAGAGATCTTAGAGAAGTCTTGGATAAACCTTCTGTAATAGCCCGCCAAACCCAAGAAACTCCGAATCTCGAATGACGTCTTTGGGGACTTCCATTGCATCACCGCCTCCACCTTTTCTAGGTCCACCATAAACCCCTCGGGATTCACTACATGACCGAAGAATTAAAACTTTCGTAATGGGAATGCACACTTGGAAAATTTAGCATACAACTTCTCCCTTCTCAACGTCTCCAACACCTCTCGAATATGACCAGCATGCTCCTCTACACTCTTGGAATAAATCAAGATATCATTAATAAACACAATCACTGATTTATCCAACATCAGCTGACACACTCAATTCATCAAGTCCATAAAAGCAACTGGCGCGTTGGTCAAACCAAATGACAAAACGGGGAACTCATAGTGACCATAACACGTGCGAAAAGCTGTTTTAAGGATATCATGTTCCTTCACCTTTAATTGATGGTAACCCAATCGAAGATCTGTCCTCGTAAACTAGCTCATGGTAACGGGTATTGGTTCTTTACCATCAACTTATTCAGCTCATGGTAGTCGATACACATCCTCATGCTACTGTGTTTCTTCTTCACAAATAAGATCGAAGCACCCCAAGGTTAGATACTCGATCTAATAAACCCCTTGTCTAGTAACTCTTGCAATTACTCCATCAACTCCTTCATCTCGGTCAGAGCCAACCGATATGTAGCCTTAGCAACAGGTTCGGCACCCGATATCAAGTCAATTTGGAACTTGATCTCGCGGTCAGGTGGCACTCCTAGTAAGTCTTCGGGAAACACATCTAGAAAGTCACACACCACCGGTACGTTGGTCAGTTGTGGTGTTGGCGTATCCAAATCCTTTACGTAGGCCAAGTAGGCGCTACATCCACGCCTCATGCACTTTTCCACCACCTCCATCGAAATCACTTTCAGAATCATAGTGACCAGATCACCATAAACCGTCACCAAACTCCCGTCAGGCGCTGTTAACCCAATCATCTTCTTGCAACACACAATGTTCGCCTCATAGTCCGCTAACTAATCCATCCCAAGAACTACATTGAAACCACCTAAGGTCATCATGAATGGTCTAACAGGAAACTTATGACCTTCTAATTCCACGTCACAACCTTCTATCCTCTTGGAAATCCTGGTAGACTTACCTATGGCAGTTTCTACATCAAAGGGCGCATTTATACTCTTACTAGTAATGGGATATTTAGCACATAAAGCAGCAGAAATAAAACTTTTACTAGCACCAGAATCAAATAACACATATGCTAAAGTTTGATTTACTAGAAATGTACTTGGCACAACATCGGGGTCCGTCCTAGCCTCCTCCTGCGTCATCGTAAACGCTCTGGCGCTTGCCCTCTGTCCTTCTCCCCCAGCTTTCTTCACGCTCGAACTTTCAGCCCTCGGCTTCTTACAGTCCCTACTCATGTGGCCCTCCACGCCACAGTTAAAACATCTCCCTGCTTTGCATTCCCTTGCCATATGACCAGGCTTCCCACAATTGAATCACACGTTCGATCCAACCTACATTCGCCGGTGTGGTTGTTTCCACACTTGCCACACCTTTTCGACCCTGCACTAGATGTGACCACATGTTGGTCATCCACCTGTGCCCCTTTGTTGCTTGGAGTGGCCCCGCCACGTCCAACCCACTTCCTATTCCAGTTCCGAACACCCCCACCCTTCTTTCTCACCTCAGCCACACCACCTCTCGCTCATCATACAACCTCCCTACCAAGTCAACTGCCGACCTAAACGTGCTAGGTCGGGCAGTGCTCATGTGCCTGCGAACATCTGCTGGCAAGCCTTGAATATACCTCTTGATCTTTGGTGACGTGGGTGTCACTTGATCTGGCACCAGCCGTGCCATCTCAAACCATTTCTTCTGTCCAATCTCATTGAATTTAGTAGTGTATTGCTGATGTGTCATCATTCCCACTTCCCGCTGCAGGAACTCTCTCTCAACTTGATCCATTTCCAGTGAGGACAGAATTCCTCAATTACTAGCTTCTCCAACTCAGACCATTTCTTCCTTCCAATCACCCGACTACCCTCGGCTTGGACGATATTGTCCCAACAGCACAAAGCCGAGTCCACAAATGAGTGGGCAGCAAACTTCACCTTTTAGTCCCCTCAGCACTTGCTAATATTCAGAACAGCTTTCATCTCCCTCACCCACAAGTGAGCAGCAGCAGTAGTGTCATTACCATCAAAAGTAGGGGGCTTGCATCTTTGAAGTTCCCTGTAATTACAGCCTCCGGTGCAGGCTCTTCTTCCTCCTGTTCTTCCTCGTCATTTGAGAAAACCGTCTCACTCTCGGGTCGTCTCCCATCACCCAGAGGCCTACTCCTTTCTTTCCTCTCCCCCTCCCATACCATCTTAATCACTTCAGTCACTACAGACGGTTAGATCGTCTGCATGACCTGGTGTACCTCTTCCACAACAGCTTCCTTCACTTAGGCTCTCAGGTTAGCACTCTCATCTCCGCCCTCTGGATGAGGGGTCTCGGGTTCTTCATGAACCACCTTTTCGAATCCAGGCCTTCCTCTTTTGGGACGCGGTTCAGCACCACGCACACCAAGATCTCCACACATCAAAGCTTTAGATGATCTACCACTGGCCATCCTTTAACACACTATAAGATTCAAACACCAACACGGTCATTCAAGGGAACAGCTCAGTTTATGTCAAGTATAGTAAGTCCCTAGTTACAGTGGCCAGTTGTGATTAGCCACTTACTTTACTCTTCATACCCCAAGCATTACTTATCCTGTCTACATCAATATCTAAATCTACAAACAACACATAAACCACATAACATGCGCACGTAATGCCAGTTAACATTAAGAAAATACTTATGGCACGCAGCTACTCGGACTGGCATCCCTTCCCTATCCGTCCCATTTTCAGTTTAAGTTTAGGTTTATTTTAAAATTTTACCAGTTTCACTTAAACATTGGCGCTGATACCAACTTGTAAGGCCACGTTCCTGGGCCGCTTACATCTGGCCCATCATTGCACATGGAACATATATTATCATTAAATTAAAGAAAACATTGCAGCAGAATCACTAAAACAGACATCTCATTTCATTATAAAAGCTTTTGCAAAACAATACATCATTGTCAAATTACAAAATACATGTTGCATTACATCACAAAAGCATTATAAAAATGGATGCCATCCAAAACAAGTCAAGTAGCCGCCCCGTGCCATCCTCAGCAACCTTTACCTACCAACTGGAAACACATAAAAGTCAGCATTGCTAAGTAGGTTCTACTTTTAAGATAAAACATACTTCACTTTCGTTTAAAACCATTCTTTACAATCGTGCGTGATCATGCACTATACATACACATAGATAATATCATTATTATCTTCATTATTCGTTCATTCAGTCCGTTCAAACATCGTTAAGTCTTTGATTTCATCCGGATCAATGCCATGTGCTCACCCCACCGTCATGCATAAAGGGCGTACTGGGCCAAAGGTCTTTCATAGACCTTGAACATTATGCACGAAGCTGACTCTAGTGCCTAGGGTAAGCGGCAAGGATCCCATACATATGGTCAATCACAAGGATTGAACCCCTGTGTTCATCCTTCTGGGGTAAATTAACCCGCACACAGTTGAGCTGACACCCTTCATTGGGTCTGAACCTCCATACATTTGCTAATCGCACTGATTAAGCCCCAATTTACATCCTTCTGTGGTAGCTAACCCACACATGGTTGAGCTAACACCCTTCATTGGGTGTGAACCTCCATACATTTGCTTGCCAGCCTTTCCTACTTTCGTTCATTCATTAATGCATGCATTCTTTCATTACGTTCCTCTTTCATTATATTCCACTTAACATTACATAATACTTTCATTTCATTCATTAACATTCAACGGGAAAATAACCATACATAACAAGGAACATAAACATGAACATACAACATCACCATACAAGGCACATCATACATACATCAAACATACCATCATGCATAAGAAACAATCATACATCATCTTACATTACCCATCACATCATCTATGACTCCAAAAAGTCAACTTACATAGCCCTCGGGAACCTCCCAAGTCAAGGCCTACTTATCACCTTTCCCCAAAAAATTCAGAAAATATTGTTAGTCTTTAGGCGCATGAACACTATGCAAGCACATGAGCAATATGCAGGTGCATGAGAAACTTTCAGGTGCATGAGAAACTTTGAGGTGCATAAGCACTATTGGGCACATGAGCAACACTTAGTTTATTTACGGGCAATTCTAGGCGCATGAGCACTATGCAGGCGCATGAGTGCCTAGGCGCATGAACTATCTGGGCGTATGAACACTTATTCAAATTTTGCCTATATCTAGGAGCATAACCACTATATGGGTGCATGAGGTTTCGGGCGCATGAGGACAATTAGGCAGATTTTCATACTAGGCGCATGAACCCTATTTAGGCGCTTGAGCAGCCTATTCCCACTTAAACATCATAATTCAGTCCCTAATCATTCCCAAACTTATTCTAAGCTTAAATCATGCATTCTAAGCCTTACAAACATATCATAACAACATGAAACATATACATAGCCCAAAACCAATCCCCACCCGTAACATACACACGTACATACATACAGACGTACGGGTATAAACCCATTTTTTATAAAAACATTCATACATGCATTTCCAGCCCCAAAGCAGTTTAAAACAAGTGAAAAGGGGGTTCTAGAACTCACCTTAGCATCCTCTTCGGGTAAGACTTCCTTCAAAACTCGATTGCTACAAGTTCACACCTAGAAACCCACCAAAAACATACCCAAACACACATAAACATACATAAGCACACACCCAAGGATAAAACCGGTTAAGAACATCTTACACACATGAATTCTTACCTTGAATTCGACTTCTTGCTCTTGTTCTTCAAAGAACCTAAAAACTTTGCTCTTTCTCTCTTTGAAATTCGTAAGCGGAAAAGATGAAAAGTAGCATGGCATGGGCGGCCATGCTACTTTTGTACAAAATTATAATAAATTTGTACTTTGCCCACTTTTAACCCCTCAACTTGGGTTTAATATCATTTCTTTATTTTCCTCCACTTATATTCTTTCTTTCATGAGTACAAAATAACCGAGTGTTACATCTTTATTTTCTTATCTGAATTATAGTACACGATGCCTTTATTTACACCCTGATAAATTAACTTGCTTTAAATCTTATCAAAAGTTTTTTTTTTGATATGCAAGTAGGTTCAACTTGAGTTGAAACTACCCTTAGTGCATGCCTAACATAATAAAAAGGTGACTGTGTGTGGGAAACTTAATTTTAAGGATCAAGCAAGTAAGTCTTATTCTGATGTGATCAACTCACTCAATCAAGCACACTATGTAAAATACTTTATAACTTCTATCTTTGCATATCGTATTCCCTCTGTTTTCTGTAAGCAAAGACCTGGGATTATGAATACCTTGGTGTACCTTTGTACCCAACTGGTGCAAAAAGTATGATCCTCATCATCCCTCTGTTTTGTGTAAACAAAGACCTGGGTTAAAGGTACCTCTATTTTACGTAAGTAAAGACCTGATGACGATCATATCTAAGCTCTCAAATGAATCCATTGTGATAAATTGTATATTTTCTAAAGAGCTTTAGCAACAAAGCATTAATGAGACATCAAACTTGCCTTAAGATAGAGTTTATAACTTAATGTACATAGTTTCTAAGTGTGAAAAAGTGATGAATTAATTCACAAAGGGAGGACAAACTCTAATGTGAATTGAATGTGGAGCCCATAATAATTAACTCTAATAAACACTTAAACATGATAAATAGCATGCCTAGTTGATACAATACTCTTGTTTGAATTTAAGTGGACCAACATACTTGCATACAGGACTAGAATCAAATCATATTTCATCAAACAAATCTAGGATGATGAAATTTTGTGCCATAGTATGATTCCATTATCTGTGTTTATATGCTTGTCTATTATAATTCTTTTATTTTTTTATTTATTTTTAACTTAGGATGTTTTATAACTTTTGGATTATCATATGGCTTTCATGCTAATTTTTCATAAATTTATGATGAATGCTACATCTTATCATTAATCACAAATTAAAGGAGAGTAGTTAATGCATGAAAAACTGTTAGTTCTCTAGAAAGATTAACATGTTGTCTTTATGTGTCTTTTTAGTATTTGTAATAGTATAGGGACTAGTTTTGTAATTTTGTTAGTTCCTTTTGTTTCATTATAAATAGCTTAGACTTGTAGCAGTTAGAAAGAGACGAAAACTACCTAGTTACTTTGTAATTGTCTTTGATTGATATTAATGAAACTGTGAATTTTGTTGATATCTTGCTTGATTTGATTACTTTGTTTGTATTTCTTTGAATTGTGTTCATACATCATCACATATTGATACATTTGATCCTATCAAATGGTATCAGAGCTGTTGGTTGAGTGATTTTTGAGTTCTGTCAAACTGTCAAACTCAAAAATTCACTGAATTTGTAATTGATAGACAATTCAATTGAAATTTTGTGGATTTCAGATGTGTTACAACATCAGAAACATGTTTTAAACCACAATTAGCAGTTAAATTCATCAAATTCGAGATAGTTTGTTGAATTTATGTTCGGAAAGCTCACTCTTTTTTGAACTAAAAATCACAAAATTGATGATTTGTTGTTGATATTGAAAGAAATTGATGTTAGAAGAATGCTTATCGGTATAAAACATGTCTAATTGGAAAGTGTCAATCCAATTCATCAACTTTTGAAGAATTTCAAAAGATTTGAGTTAGTTACATTCATATGAACATGATGAATGTGGCGCATTAGGGTTGAAGTTGTTGATACATGTATGTCCCAAGATCATGATATGAAATGTAATAGATCTTGTTTATCTGATTCGGATGTAATTTGATATGATTAATGAAATGATATTGATTGTTTGTGATTTGTAATGTCTAATATTTCATTGATGAGTCGATATTGAATTGGTTAATTAGGTTAGTGATTGTTTGAATGGTACACATAATATTTATTAATTAACACATTCAAACTTAACATAATGAAGTTCTCATGCGAATGGCCCATGCAAATGAACCACACGCATGAATAACTTCATACGATTGACTCAGTCGCACGACTGGACCAGGAGACTGGATCAGTCGTATGATTGACACATAAGATTGGCTCAGTCGCACGACTGAACACTCAGTTGTGCGGATGGATCAACCGCATGGTTCAATCGCACGAATGAACAATACTTATGGTCCAGTCGCCCGAATGAACAATACTAACCTATAAATACAATCCAATTCGTGGAAAAAAAGAACTCATTCTATTACGACTCCAGACGTACCCTAGCCGTCCAAAAGCCTCCCAGTTCGTTCTCCAAGTTCATAGAACACATTAGATCGATTCCCAATCGACTTCTAACGTTAGTTTCAATTTTTATTGATTCTTCGTGTGTTCTCACTGATTGGATCGCCAATCAAATAGGATTCCGCACTATTATATCTGGTTTACATGCTAATCACTAGGTATTTCGTTCAAGTACTAGGTCCTAACAATTGGTATCTGAGCTTTGGCTCTTGATTACATGTGATTCAATCAAGATTGATAAAAAGTTTGTGTTTTTGCACTAAAAACGCAATCTTTTGTGTCAAAAGTGATCTTGGACGTTCCCTGCTCATCAAAGTTTTGTTTCAACGGACTTAGGCGATTAGACATTGCGAAATTTCGAATTTTTACGGCTAAAACATGTTTAACCTAGAAATTTTCGCAAAACAGCAGCTTCAGTCGCACGAGTGAGCCATTCGCACGACTGGAACTCATTCGCATTGCTCAGACGCACGATTGGACCTAGTCGCATCTCCATTCGTACGATTGAACCATTTGTTCATAGTGTTCATACGCATCAGGTTCATTCGCACGACTGAACCGATCGCTTAATTCAGCTGCACGATTGAACCATTCGCATAGTTCATTCGCACGGATAGCCCAATCGCATCCTTCAGTCATACCAGTTGACAGTTTGTTTTAGTAGACTTAAAGTTATTCACTATGGAAGATCAAATGTCAGCATTTACTGCTGGGAAGGACTCTAGGATCCAGAACCTGTTGTTACTTGAGAGTGAGGTGGGTAATCATAATAAACCACCAAAGCTCTTAACGTTAGATGAGTTTCCCCACTGGAAACAACTTTTTGAGATCTACCTCAATGGAGTGGATCCGAATCTGTGGGAAGCTATCGAGAGTAGGTATAGTACGCCGGTGGGAGCCGATGGAGTAAAGCTAACCTTAGGAGGGATGACAGACGCGCAGAAAGTTAAATATAATGCAGAGAAGAGGGTTTATGCATTGATTACACAGTCTATCACTAAAGACATTTTCCACCAGTACTCAGAGAATAAGCAGTCCAAGAAACTATGGGATGAGCTGGAAAAGAGTTACGACGGGAATGCTTCATTGAAGGCAATCAAGGCTAAGGATTTAAAGAAGGAATTCGATAACTTCTCATCGATGGGAAACAAGAGTTTGGACGATGTTATAGATAGATTCTACCATCCGATGAGTGAACTGCATACACATGGGGTGGCTACTACCATGGAAGAGAAAGTTACTAACTTTGCAGACGAATTGCCGGAAAAGTGGGCTTCATTCGTGTCTAACCTGAGATAGAATGGAATGTTGGCAAAGCTGGACATAAATGACTTTATTCTAATGTTGCGAGAAGAAGCTCTTAGGATGAAGTACAGAGCTCAGAAGTCTTCTTATACTCAGAATCCAGCTTTGTACAATGCCACGCCTCAAGCTAAGACATCCGAAGCACCTCTCCAGACTGCATTTGTATCTAGCTCATCGGGTCCTTCACATGCTTCTCCTTCAGGATCGGACACGTCGGTGTCTTCTTGTACCCATCATATTGGATCTGAAACAAATGCTACTAGACTGAAGACCGAGAACCTCGGCAATGTGACTGTAGAAGTAGCTCGAGAACACATGGATCTTTTGGTTGCAGTGGTTCATTCTTATGATGGACTTGTTGCTGGGAAGATTGGAAACTGCCATCTGGCAGACGAGGACTATGAGCAGGTGGACGAAATGGAGCTTGAGAGAATGGACATAATGTGTGCCTTAGCTAGTGCTGTCCGGAGGGCGAAGAAGTTTGTGAAAAAGACCGGACAGAACTTGGTAGCTACTAAGGATACCACATTTGGCTTTGACAAGAGCAAAGTGACCTGATTTAACTGTGGAGAGAAGGGGCACTTCAAGAGAGAATGTGTTAAGCTAAAGAAGACGGGTAACGAGAACCCATTCTTGTCCTTCACTCGTCAAGACAAGCAAGCTACTAGTTCTACTTCATCAAGCAAGGATCCAAAAGTCTTGACTGCTCATAATGATCAAGGACATGACTGGAGCTTTAGGTTTTTCTCTCCAGGGGAATCAAACATTGCAAGTGTAGAAGACATTGACGATGATTCCGCGAGTGAAGGAGATCTAGCAGTTGAGATAGCAATGTCAAATATTGAAGAGACAACTACAACTGAGGTCAGCTACAAGCCTAAAGAGGAGACTACCACAACAAAGACAGAAAAGACAGAATCACTAGAACCAGAGACATCTGATGCTGCGTTGATGGCTAACTCTTCTAAACCAACTCAGGTAAGTACCACTGACCAAATGTTTGATAATCATGCTTGTTCTGATTGTAATACGTTTAGAAATAGCATAGATGAGAAATTTGCCAGGTTATTAGATCATAATGATAACTTAGTAAAAGATTTGCAACTGTGCACTGAGGCTAATAGAGTATTAAAACAAAATGAGCATAGTTACAAAGAAAAGATAGACCTTTTGACTAAACAGCTTAGGGAAACCGAAGTAGTTGCATTTAACCAAGCTAATGACATTAGGTACTATCTAAACTCCCTAGAAGACACTAAGAAGCAAAAGGCAGTTCTAGAAGTAGAAGTAAACTCATTAAAACAGAAACTGCACAGTTGGACAAGTTCATCACACATAGTCTAACACTTAGTGAGAGAAAGAAACAATAGGG
Organism: Flaveria trinervia; assembly: GCA_025506515.1. Lineage (NCBI taxonomy): Eukaryota > Viridiplantae > Streptophyta > Magnoliopsida > Asterales > Asteraceae > Flaveria > Flaveria trinervia. The sequence continues at coordinate 42,682,735 of CM046447.1, forward strand.
AGGGTTTGGGTTACAAAGTGGTTCCACCATCACCTGAGACCTTTATGAACACTAAGAGTAGACCAGTAAATAATAACCCCATCAAGGATCATGTGGTGTCTACTCCTCTTGTTAGTGATCCAGATTCCTCATGTTCATCTATTGAATCTGGAAACAAACAAAAGGAGGCCACTTCAAAGGCAAAGGCTAAATTACCTTGTGTTAATCTGGAAAAAGAATTTGAAAAAGTTAACTTAAAGTCAGGGTCAAACAGAGTCAAATCTGAATCTAAAAGAACGGCTAATGCTAATCTTTCACAAGCTTCATGTCAAAAACCAGATAACCAAAAGGAAAAAGATTTTACAAATGTTAAGACAATTAATTTTGTTCAACAGAAGAAAACATCAAAAGGAAACAGGGCTCTTTTATCAAACGTCAAGCAAATAAAAGGAGGGCATGTTTCGTTTGCTGGAAACAAGGGAGGCTATATCACAGCTCAGGGAGAAGTTGGAAATCAGAAAGTTAAGTTTGATAGGGTGAACTACGTCCAACAACTTCAAAACAACTTACTTTATGTTTCCCAAATCTGTGATAAAGGTTTTAAAGTCATATACGACAACAAGAAGTGTTATGTCCTAAAGAAAGATTATGTGATTCCGGAGGACCAAGTGCTGATGATAGCTTCAAGATATAAAGACCTTTATGTTTTGGATCTCTCAACAACTTCTACAACGGATCATGAAGTTTAGTGCTTTCTATCAAAAGCCACTGAGAAGGACTCCATCTCCTGGCATAGGAGAATGGGTCACATCAATCAATGAAAGATGAATCACTTGATCCAGAAGGATCTTGTGAGAGGAGTTAATGTCAAGAATTTCCAATTTCCTGATTTTTGCGTAGCTTGCAAGAAAGGCAAACAGGCGAAGAAGTCTCATAAGGAAAAGAAAGTTCATTCAATAGAACTTCCTCTTGAACTTCTTCACATGGATAAAAAAACTAGGGAGAAGGAGTGGAAAGCTGATATAAGGTAGATCGTATCTGTGATACCGATTCAAACCCTTTGGAATATGATAGTACATAGGAACAAATCAAGAGGGACTTTAAAAAAATTAATTTAGAAAAGATGCAAAAATTCAAAGTATAAGTCTGTGTAGTCTAAGCAATATAAAAGGGAATATGATAGAAAAACTGGTAACTCCTAAGGTAACACAACGAGAGTAGACCTAGATGTTGCTAGACCACAATTGATATGTCAGTAGATTCAACACAATAGATGATTAGACCTGACTGGTGATCTCAAGATCAAACTAAGTTGTTCAACGAACTATGGGCTTCCATCTTATCACTGGTTAACACAATCAACAATATTCCAATAAGGGGTATTGAGCATGTAAACGCCATAAATGTGTGCAGATGACCATAAATAGAGCAAAGCATAAAAAAATGAAAGAAAAATGCTATCAAGCTAATGACTTATGTTGTTGGTGTATTTTGTGCAAAATAAAATTAAGCTGCTCTAACAAGGAGATAGGGTGTGTGCCTCTCTTCTGTGTCATGGCACTGACTTGAGGATAAGCATAACCTAGATATTCTAGAATTCATTGTTGTTTGCCGCCTCTCTATTGTGCGATGGCACTGACCTGAGGATTGGCTTCTCTTTGAAAGCTCTAAGAATAGTCTCTTCTTGTAAAAATACCCGTAGACCGCTCAAAAGCTCCTAAGGAATGTTCATTACCATATAAGTGTGGGATCCACAAATGTTAGTTGAAATAATTAAACCTAAATCTATTACGAGTCTGTGTATGGATTTAAGAGGACAAACATATTGACAATCATTGTGGCTGCAATTCTTGAAAGTTCAAATCAATGTGGTAATCTAATAGTTCCAGTATGATTTCCTAAAAGTTGCTAACGACTCTGGATGAAAACCAAGAATTGAGCATCAAAAGGTTTTGATAACAAGTCCCAAATGATTTGACTTGCCTGTATGATTGCAAATTTGAATTGGTCCAGGTGTGGTCAAACTTATTGTAGCTGCCAATTCTGGAACCAAATCCAGTAGAAGTCTATCTTAGGATTTATCTCTCACAAAAATTCAAAAACAAGTTTTATTTTTGTATTTAGTTTAAATTTCTAGTTAGTTAGCCATTTTAGTTTGTTTTTTCATCGGACTATATCATGAAAATCAGTATGGGATTAACTCACCTAAAAGGGTCATGTCTGAGATGGCCACATGTGTTTTCAAAGTTTAAAAGGGTCACGTCTGAGGTGACGAAATTGTGTAAAAGGATCACGTCTGAGGTGATCAAAAAGTTTTCAAGTTAAAATGATCATGTCTGAGATCATGTCTGAGATGATCAAATGCTCATAATGTTAATTTCAACAGGTAAAAAGGGTTTAAGTTCTAAATGTTCATAAGTGTAACCCATTCGCACGACTAGATCATAAGTATGAACCAACCATGCGAATGGATCCCATTCGCATGACTGGACATGAGATTGTGCCATTCACCCGAATGGCTTATCAGAATGATCCATTCGACCGAATGAATGGGTGCTAATGACTCAGTCGACCGACTGAGACTCAATCAGTTAATTGAGGGTGCGAATGAAAGGGCACGAATGAGTCAGTCGACCGACTGAGACTCAGTCGGCCAACTGAATGCGACTGACTGGGCCAATCGCACGACTGAGCCTCAGTCGCCCGAATGAACTGGGCGAATGAGGCCAGTCGGCCGATTGAACTCAGCTTCAGTATTTAAAGGGCCATAGTCGATCGCATTCCACTCATCACCCTCAATCGCTCCTAAATCGCACCAAGTACCGTTACTCTGCCAAAATTTCTCTAGACCTTGTTTTCACATTGCTGTTGATCTTCTGACGTTCGTTGACTTATAAAGAGGCAGATGGCATTGATATCGCACCGAAAACAGAAGGAATGGAACCCCAATTTGGTGATATTCGAATGAAAACAAGAAATGGACTATAAATGACCTAATCACCAACCTAAACTATGCAAAATGTTAAAATTAAGTTTAATAGGTTATTAGTGACTAAATGGCGAGTCTATTGAACCGGTAACCCATGTTAAATCACTTGTTTTGCTCAAGATTCGAACAGCAGGCGACTGAACAGTGGAACAGGCGCCTGGTCGTCCAGATGAACTCTAATCGCACGATTGAAACTTGCGATTGGATCAATCGGCCGAATGAACCATGCGAATGAGCTCAGTCGGCCGACTGAACCAATCGCAGACTCAGTCAGCAGATTGAACTCAGTCGCATGTCTCATTCACCCGAACGAGCTCAGTCGCATGAAAGAACAACCGGCTGACTTCAGTCGCATGATTCATTCGCACGAATGAATCAGAATGAATTTAAACATTACACTTAGAACTAAATTTTGATGTATTATGTACTAATGGTTCTATGTCTTGTGTTTCAGGAAAATGGCTGATAGATGGTCCATTAATCCAAAGCACAACATATGTACTCACTTGGATCATACTACTCGGAACGGGGCCGAGTTCACAGAGATTATAGCTTTCCTTAGACGTTCACAAATACATAAGGCTATATCTACACCTTGCACGCCCTACAGGTCATTACACCAGGCATTCTGGGAGAATGCCTCAGTTGATCGCTCTCGTGAGCCGTACAGTATACGGAGCTCCATTCGGGGTCATGATATCAAGGTTACTGCTGCTAATATCCAGAGAGTTCTTCAGTTTGGGGACGATACGAATCACCACACCAGATTACATCCACTGACTGTGAGAGGCTGCTTCCTCAGGATCAAGTACGCTAGGGACATAAACTTGGGTGTGCTCAACAAGAGCAACCTGTGCCCCCAGTACAAGTACTTGGCGCATGTGATCCTAAAGTGCATTGCTTCGAGGAGGGGTGGGTTCGATGATCTATCAGACCAGATTCAGAATGCCTACGTGGCACTGGTGCTGAACCACCCTTTCAGCTTTTCGAGTATGATCTTCTCTTATTTGGTGGAGAACCTGGAGGCAAAAGGGAAGGAATGATTTTGTATGTACCCCAGGTTTCTATAGTTGATCTTCAACGAGAAGCTGCCACTTCTTCCCAAGGAGAGTCATGATGCAGTTGCTTTGGAGATTATGGATGACACGACCTTGGGTTGGATGAGGGTGTATAGGGGCAAGCAAGTGAAGCCCCAGGTGAAGAGGTTGATTGGCCATTTGGCCAACGAGAGATATGTGGCGCCGGGGACACGCAAATGGCGTCATGATGACAGTGATTCTGATGACGAGAGGCTACTGCTCCCAGAGCATGACTCTGATGATGACGACAGTGGGGACGCTGGGGATGATATGCCTACTCCACCGAGAGGCTCAGTTTCTAATGTTATACCTCCAGTGTCCGCCCTAGCTGGAGACATAGCCGAGTCTGCTGGTTTCCATCAGGATTTTGTTCCTGGTGAGGAGGAAGAGGAGTCGGAAGAGGAGCCCTTGACACGTACTGTGGGAACCAAGGTTGTTCCCACATAACATGGGCTAAGGGCGGTTGGTGAATGCCCAAGAGACTCAGGAGAGACAGCCACTGATCCGAGTTATGCACCGGAGCAGCTAGCAGGGTTGTAGGGGGAGCATCCACCTCAACATGAACGAGGAGGAAAAGGATGGCTCAGCCCCATGGTCAGAAGAAGAAGAAAAGACGACTCACCTTCGTTACCACCACAGCCCCCACCACTACCACTTCCACAGCCACACCATCCACCACCACAGCCACCACAGTCACCACAGCTACTATTACCACCACCACACCTCCCACCACTGTATAGATTCCATCTACCACCATATCTTTCACTCCCATATCACCTCCACTATTTCACAGACCCATCTTCACTACAGCCCCACTACCACCACTACTCACCAAGCTGGATCCTCAACCCATCCATCTCATACTTATGGATCACCTCTACCTCCAATTGGGGTAGAGGAACAGCTGTCTGCGCTCAACAGGATGGTGATGCGCCTATTAGCTGCAGATGAGGAGAAGGTGGCTCAGATCTGCCAGCTTGCTGATCTTACTGCTGCTCAGTCTCACCAGATAGAAGAGCAGGCTCGAGTGATAGAGGAGCAAGCCCAACAGATGGCTGCTCAGAGCCATGAGATAGCCCAACTCCAAGCACATAGTGTCACATCAAACAAGAAGATAGAGGAGTTGGCGGAGGCGAAGAAGACGATCATGTTAAAGCTAAAGGGATCTAAGGAGGAGCCCTTGAAGATCAAAGAGGGAGACGGAGATGATGAAGATGATGATGAGGATGATGAGGATGAGACAGAGGAGGATGAGGGGACAGAAGAAGAAAGGACAGAGGAGAAGGATGATGATGATGATACAGCAGGAGGAGATGCAGCTGCATCGGCCTCTGCTTCAGGTCAAGAGAGGATGTCCAAGAACAGACAAGACCAACCAGCTTCTTCCTCTGCTCCACCAAGTGACGAGACGATGATACAGGACAAAAATCCAAATTACCAAAGGGATGAGTTTGATGTTGCTCCCCTTCAGCAGGTCAAGACTCAGCTAACAATGATTCTTAATCTGCAAGGGATCATAAGGAGGTCAGTGAGTTATACCCCTGAAGAAGGGGAAATAATTCAAGACCTATCAAATGAGCAACTCGCAGAGATCTTCAAGCTCAATCCAGATAAGATAGTGAAGGATGCTTCGACATGCGACTCGACCAGTGATGAAGAGCTCAACGATGTTGATGAAATCGAGATTGAAGATGTCACTGCCGAGCACTACCCTCAGTATGCTGACAATGAGGGAAATGTAGTCCCCAATCTGGGTGAATCCCTCGTCAACGATACTTTTGAGGTGTTAGACAAGATGGAGCAAGAGTCGGAGAAAGTAGAGGAAACGGCCGAAGCCTCAAATGATGATGTTGATATCCGAAAGGCTGAGTGGGCTGCGTGTTTTGAAGAAGTTAGAGCCCAACGCGCTGCACTGAAACAAGATGCCTACACCAAACTCTACAGAGTCAAGAAACATCATAAGGTGACTGGCAGGATCATAGCGTGGGCGTACTTTGAGGATCTTAACGTATATGCAGTTAAGAGGGAAAAAGGCATAGAGTACTTCAGATTCCCACATGATCTGAAGACTCTACCAGGTTTTAAGCTCAACCAGCTGGCCAAACTAAAACTTTTGTGTGCTGACCCGAGGAAGATGTCAGGCTGGTTCGAGGCTGCCCTAAAGAAGGAGTACCACACTAGGTGGGTTAACTTCAGACCCTAACAACCTACAAGGTATATCAAAAGGTTTGAGGTTGATGCCATTACTGGAAAGCTGAAGATAGTGTTGAAGTGGAGTCCTCCGTGCACAATGTCAAGAATCCCACTCAGGGAAATGCCATAGGACTTCACTCCACATTTTAAGTGGTGGTACTACGATTGGAGAACAGCTGAAGCGGTCATAGTCCTAAACAAAGAGGGCCAAATGGATACGATTAGGGTATTCGACCCAATGTGGCTTACCAACTTGTCAGCAAATGATGTCTACACGCTATACAAGTGGCCACTGTTCTATGATACGCAAGATATTGTACAAGCCCTCCAGTTCCAAAATGTCATAAGACTCTCTTCGCATTTGAGATTCATGCGGGAGTCACAAAAGAGGACAAGTACAAGAAATATGAGGAGGTGATGCAGAAAACAAGACATTAGAGAGATCTAGGTCCAAGGGGGAGTTTGTTGATACATGTATGTCCCTAGATCATGATATGAAATGTAATAGATCTTGTTTATCTGATTCGGATGTAATTTGATATGATTAATGAAATGATATTGATTGTTTGTGATTTGTAATGTCTAATATTTCATTGATGAGTCGATATTGAATTCGTTAATTAGGTTAGTGATTGTTTGAATGGTTACACATAATGTTTATTAATTAACACATTCAAACTTAACATAATGAAGTTCACATGCGAATGGCCTATGCAAATGAACCACACGCATGAATAACTTCATATGATTGACTCAGTCGCACGACTGAACCAAGAGACTGGATCAGTCCTATGATTGACACATAAGATTGGCTCAGTCGCACGACTGAACACTCAGTCGTGCGGATGGATCAACCGCATGGTTCAATCGCACGAATGAACCATACTTATGGTCCAGTGGCCCGAATGAACAATACTAACCTATAAATACAATCCAATTCATGGAAAAAAAGAATTCGTTCTATTACGACTCCAGACGTACCCTAGCCGTCTATAAGCCTCCCAATTCGTTCTCCAAGTTCATAGAACACATTAGATCGATTCCCAATCGACTTCTAACGTTAGTTTCAATTTTTTATTGATTCTTCGTGTGTTCTCACTGATTGGATCACCAATCAAATAGGATTCCACACTATTTGATCTGGTTTACACGCTAATCACTAGGTATTTCGTTCAAGTACCAGGTCCTAACGGAAGTTTGCTGAAAATTTATCTAAGTGTTAGGCGTTTGACTACTGTCTAGTTGCATTAACACTTTTTGGACGTTTTCAGTTCAGATGTTTGACTACTGTTGAAGAGTATAAGTCCAGAAGTATCATCTCTGTTCAGGCGTATTAGAACTGTTTAGACGTTTGACAACTGTTGAGGCACATTACAACTCTGTAGGCACATTACAACTGTTCAGGCGTTTTACTACTGTTCAAACGCATCAACTTAGGCGGTTTGGAAAGTTTTTCTAAAGCAGTCCCTTAGACGCCTCTCAACCTAGGCGCATTAACTGTTTGGGTGTTTGATTACTGTTTAGGCGCATCACCCTTGATACTTAGAATTTTTTTTAAGAAAATTTTTTCAAAAACTTTTTCATTTCTTTTCTAAATTCAATAACTAAGAAAAACAACACAAATATAAGAATGGTGAAATCATAAGATTCTGAAATAGAGTTCCAAAACTTAAAAATAGAGCTGATTTCAAAAATTGGTCTCTTAGGTTAAAACATCATTTAAATTCCATTGACACTGATCTTTGGAAATCTATAGAGAAAGGACCATGCATTCCCATAATCACTAATGGGCCTGATAGAGGGTTTGTTTATACTAAAGATTCTCAAGAACCCTATCCTGAAGATGCTCTTCAAGGAGATTATTTGAGAAGAGTAAAGAATGATATCAAAGCATACTCCTTGATGTGTAAAGGACTACCACTAGAAGTTCTTGCAAGGCTTGATGGATATCAAAGTGGATTCACCACGTATAAAGCCTTAAAGACCATTTGTGAAGGAGGCAAGGAGATTCAAAATCCCATGAAACAAATGTTCAAAAGGCAATTAGAATTGTTTCAACATTTGTCTTAAGAAACCATTAACCAGATAATGAACAGATTTGTTCAACTTACAACTGAGATGTCAACAGCTGGTATTAAGCCTGATCTTGAAGATCTAAAACTTAGACTACTCAATGCTTTACCCTCATCATGGAAACAAACACTAACCTTACTAAAGCATACTGAGAAGTTCCCTATGGATCTAGATCTACTCATTGCCATGATAGAGTGAGTAGAGATTGATGAAAGCTCAAGGAATAATGATTGAGTAGCATCAATGTCTCAGTATCAGTTTGTTGCTTCTCCTGCAAACACTATTGAAAATGCATTCATGGCAAAAAGTGAGAAAATTACAAAAGAAGAGGAAGATTTATTTGTTGGAGCAGGATTTTTCACTGATTCATCATTTACTAGTGCTCCTGCGTATACAACACAGTCTCATTCTCAATCTCCTCCTAAATCTCAATCTCAAACATCTAATGTTCAAACAGAGACTTCTTCATCTAACTCTGCTAAATCTCACAAAGTTGAAGATGTGATAAACATCCGATTAGAGGATGAAGAGTCTCAAACTGCCCCATTGTATTTATGGCTAGTTTTCAAGCATATCAAGTTAGCCATTTAACTCAATTAGACCTTGTTTTGTAGGATTTGTTTGAAATGGATCCTGAAGATGTTGAAGAGATGGACTTAAACTGGCAGATGGTGATGATTGCTTATAGGACACAAACACACTCATATGTCAACAGGAAGTACAAGCCAAGTCAAAATCAAGGTGTTTTAACTGTAACAGTTATGGACATTTCTCAAGAGAATGCAAAGCTCCAAGGAATAATGGAGGAAATGCTCAATCAAGTTCAAGCAATCAAAGGTTTCAACCAGCTCAAAAGACTTTTCAAAAGCCTTATCAAAGTCTTCCTATGCCTGAGCTTAAAGATGAAACAAAACCAAAGAAAGCTTTAGTAGTCGCCATTAAAGATGGTTATGATTGGAGTGCATATGTTGAATAGTTTACTAATGATTTAACATCAAGTTTATCTCTTGTTGCAGAAATCCAGGGAGAAGATTGGTCAGAAAATAATGATCCAAAGGTGGAAGGTGAGAATGAAGAAGATGACTATGATTGGAGTGACAAATCTGATCCTAAGGAGGATACAGATAAAGTAGCTCTAATGGCATAGTCTGATCAACCTAAGGTTGACACTTCATCTTCAAAATCTGAAACCTTATCTCCAAAATTCTCTGAAATCCCATCTGAAGTGAGAGAACAACTCTGCACAAAATCAGGCTATGAACATGTTGAATACTATAGAAACTACTCATATAAAATATGTGAGAAATTAAAACACGAAGAGTCAATGCATAACAAACTAAAATCTGATCATAAAACAGCAGATCAAAATATTATTTCTCTTCAAACTTCATGGAACAAAACACTAAAAGAATTAGAAATTGTCTCTAAACAATTGGAAGAGATGACCAAAAATCGTGAACAGGAGAAGATAGCACATGCTGCTACTTAAATGGATCTTGCTAAGGTAAAAAGTTCAAAAATGATTGTAGAAAAACTGGTAAGTGAGAGAAAAGATAAACAGAAAGCAGGGTTAGGTTTCACTCATAAACCTATGCCTGAATCTATTACAAACACTTTACCAGAGAACTTTAATACACATGACCATTCTTCTGAGAATAAAGCTAAATTTAAAGATTTTCAGGTCAAAAACAGAATTCAGAAGAAGAAAAGGAAAATGTAAAAGTTTTTGTTGAAAATGATCAAGAAAAGATTGAAAATGGTCATCCGATCAAGATAAAATATTATGAACCAAAACAAACAATACTAAACACTTCTTGTTAGGATCAGTGATCTGCGTTTGATTGATTTGAGAGTATAGCAACGGAGAACAAACAATGAATTAGCAAATTCACAAGAACACAAAAGATATTCGAAGTAAGAACAACAGTTATAGACAAAGAGAATTCTGCAAAATATATTTCATTCAATATTCGCTTTCATGGTAACAGAATGTCACACATACAATTAGGTCAACATCTCTTATATAGAAGATGTGACGTCTGCTGATGTCACTTGATAGTGACATCTAACAGAATTTATTCAAACTACTGATAGTTAACACACAACTGAAGATGTCAAACAGCTGACATCTTCTTACAAAAATGCTAAGTGTTAACTATTACTACAACTACTGAAAAGAAACTACTGAAACTACAATGACCGAAGAACATGCTCTTCAGTCGTTTTACCAATACTGAAATAAAAAGAAAACTGTTAGGACCTGGTATTTGACCGAAATACCTGGAGATTAACGTGTAAACCAGATCAAATAGTGTGGAATCCTATTTGATTGGCGATCCAATCAGTGAGAACACACGAAGAATCAATCAAGAATTGAAACTAACGTTAGAAATCGATTGGAAATCGATCTAATGTGTTCTGTGAACTTGGAGAACGAGTTGGAAGGTTTCTGGACGGCTAGGGTACGTCTGGAATCGTAATTGATCGAGAGCTCTTATTTTTCACGAATTGAGTTGTATTTATAGGTTGGTATTATTCAATCGTGTGACTGAACCATTAATCTGGTTCAGTCGTGCGATTGAACCATGCGGTTGATTCATTCGTACGACTGAGTGTTCAGTCGTGCGACTGAGCCAATCTTATGTTATAATCGTACGACTGATCCAGTCTCCTGGTTCAGTCGTGCGACTGAGTCAATCGTGTGAAGTTATTCATGCGTATGATTCATTCGCATGAGCCATTCGCATGAGCCATTCGCATGAGAACTTCATTAAGTTAAGTTTGAATGTTTTAATTAATATAACATAATGTGCAACCATTCAATAATCATAAACCCAATCAATTCAGTCACGACTCATTAATGAACTATTACATTATAACTAACAGACTATCAATATCATTTCATTAATCATACCAAACAAGATCTATTACATCACATATCATGATCTAGGGACAAACATGTATCAACAAACTCCCCCTTGGACCTAGATCTCTCTAATGTCTTGTTTTCTTCATTACCCCTCATATTTCTTGTACTTGTCCTCTTGTGTGACTCCTGCGTGAATATCAAACACGAAGCAAAGTCGTATAACGTTTTGGAACTGGAGGGCTTGTACAATGTCTTGTGTGTCATAGAACAGTGGCCACTTGTATAATGTATAGACATCATTAGCAGATAAGTTGGTTAGCCACATTGGGTCGAATACCCTGATGGTATCCATTTGGCCCTCTTTGTTCAGACTATGACAGCTTCAGCAGTTCTCCAATCATAGTACCACCACTTAAAGTGTGGTGTGAAATCCTTTGTCATTTCCCGAAGTGGATTCTTGACATTGTGCGCGGAGGATTCCACTTCAACACAATCTTTGGTTTTCCAGTAATGCATCCATCTTAGACCTTCTAATATACCTTGTAGGTTGTTGAGGTCTGAAGTTAATCCACCTGGTGTGGTACTCTTTCTTTGGCAGCCTCAAACCAGCCTGACATCTTTCTCGGGTCAGCATACACAGCTTCAATTGGCCAGCTGTTGAGCTCAAAACCTGGTAGAGTCTTTAGATCATGTGGAAATCTAAAGTACTCTATGCCCTTCTCTCTCTTAACGGCATAGATGCTAAGATCATCAAAATATGCCCATGCTATAATCCTGCCTGACACCATACAATGTTTCTTGACGCTGTAGAACTTGGTATAGGCATCCCTCTTCTGTGCAGCACGTTGGGCTCTAACTTCTTTAAAACATTCAGTCCACTCAGCCTTTCGAATGTCTACGTCATCATTTGAGGCTTGGGCTGTTCCTTCGGTCTTTCCTGTTTCCTGCTCCATCTTGTCTAGAATCTCAAAAACATATCACTGACTAGGGACTCAACCAGATTGGGGACCACATTACCCTCGTTGTCAGCGTACTGAGGGTACTCTTCTGCAGCAATATCTTCAACCTCAACTTCATCAACGTCGTTTAGTTCTTCGTCACTGGTTGAATCAACTGTTGGAGCATCCTTGACAATTTCATCAGGATTGAGTCTGAACATCTCTGCCAGTTGCTCGTTAGATAGGTCGTGAATTATTTCACCTTCTTCAGGGGTATAACTCACTGGCCTTCTGACAATCCCTTGCAGATCAAGAATCATTGTGAGTTGAGACTTGACCTGTTGAAGGGGAGCAATATCAACTCATCTCTGTTGTACTTTGGATATGTTTGATTTACACATTTCACACTCAAATCATTAGTAATTTATCAAACAAAATGCATTAACTTAATATAAACATTTAGTACATGGTTTTTCAATACAGATACAAAAGTAAATAATACATAAACATCTACTATTTACTTTTATCCTGAATACTCGGCTCTTCACGTGAAGGTGCAGAAGCAGAAGCTGACTGATCTTGTCTGTTCTTTGATCTTTTCTCTTGCCCTAGAGCTGAGAAAGATTCAGCTGCTTCTCCTCCGTCAGTGTCTTCATCTTCACACCATTCTTCTTCGTTTTCTCTTCATCATTTCACTCTCATTATCATCATCGTCTTCATCATCTTCATTATCATCAGCATTTCTGTCCCCATCCCTTATCTTTAAAGGTTCCTGCTTTGATCCTTTCAATTTTAGCAAAATGGTCCTCTTAGCCTTTTCCAACTCCTCTATTTGCTTACTTGCTGCGACACTTTGAGCTTGGAGTTGGTCCATCTGGGTGCTCTGAGCAGCCAATTGCTGGGCCTGGTCCTCAATTACTCGATCCTGCTCTGCAATTTTATGCGATTGTGCAGCAGTCAGGTCAGTAAGCTGGCGGATCTGAGTTGTCTTTTCCTCATCAGCTGCCAGCAATCACAACACCATTCTGTTTAACGCCGACAACTATTCCTCTACCCCGATTGGAGGTAGAGGAGATCTATAGGTGTGTGAGGGATGGGCTGAGGGCATTGGTTGGTGTGAAGTGGTGGTGGAAGTGGCGGTAGTGAAGATAGGTCTGTATAGTGGTGGAGGTGATGAGGGAGTGAAGAATGTGGTGGTGGAGGGAACGGTGCTGTGGTGGAAGGTATGGTGGGGGCTGTGACAGATGTGTGGACGTGGTGGATGTGGTGGATGTTGTGGAAGGTATGGTGGGGTGTGATAGAGGTGGTCGATGTGGTGGATGTGGTGGATGTGGTGGAAGTGGTAGTGATAAAGGTCACCATACGCTTCTTCTTTTTCTGGCCATGGGGTTTGGCCATTCTCTTCCTCCTTGATCCAGTTGAGGAGAAAGCTCCCCCTACAATCCCGCCTGAGGACCCCGGAGCATAAGTTGGGTCAGTTTCTATATCTCCAGCCTCTCGTTGTTCACCAACAACCCTTAACCCATGTTCTGTGGGAACAACTTTCCTTCCCACAGTTCGGTAAGTGGCTCCTCATCCGATTCAGCGTCATCCTCCTCATTAGAACAAACTCTTGATGAAATCCCGCTGACTCAGTTACCTCTGCAGATGTGACGGACACAGGAGGTACAGAATCAGACACAGCGCCTCTGAGTGGAATAGCATCATCCCCACTGTCATCCTCATCTGAGTCATGAGTGGGTAGGGCTATCTGTTCCACCTCAGATTCACTGTCCTCGTGACGCCACTTTCTCTTTTCCGATGCAACATAGTCCTCTCTGGCAAGATGACCAAACAACCTCCTGACCGGAGGCTTCACTTGCTTTCCCCGTATACTTTCATCCTTCCCAGGGTGGTGTCATCCATTACCTCCAAGATTACCGAATCCTCCTGTTCTTTTGGCAGGGAAGGAAGCTTCTGATCTATTATCATTTGCATAAACCGTGGGTACATAGAGAAGGCTTCCTTTCCTTTCCCCTCGATGTTCTCCACCAGATAGGTGAAGATCATCTTAGAGAAGCTGAATGGATGGTTCAGCACCAACGCAACGTATGCGTTTTGCATCTGATCCCATAGCTCATCAAACCCACCTTTTCTTGAAGCCATGCACTTGAGCAGCACGTGTGCAAGGTATTTAAACTGGGGACAGAGGTTACTCTTGTTGAGTACCCCTGAATTGATGTCCCCAGAGTATTTGGCTCTGAGAAAACATCCTCTGACAGTGAGGGGGTGTAAACGGGTTGGGCAGTCACCGTCATCCCCTAATTGAAGTACGATCCTTAGATCTTCCTCAGAAACGGTATCCTCGCAAATATGGTACTTCTTATGCAGTGAGGTTCCGATGATCTATCAACTGTAGCGCCTCCCAGAAGGCTTGTTGAATGGATCGATATGGGGTGCAAGGGGTAGAGATGGCATGCGCAATCCGTGATCTCAATAGAAACGTGATAATGCCAGAGAATTCTGCAGCATTTCTGGATGTAAGTCCAGATGGGCACATATATATGCTTTGTGCTCATAGTCCATCTACTCGCCATCTGTTACACAAAGATAGTAAACATTAGTATCATTTACTAAGAAAGTCATGAACTCATTAAGCTTGAAGAACATCTTTCTGTCATGCGATTGAAATTGTGCGACTGAGTTCAACAGTGCGATTGAACCGTGCGAAAGGGGTTCAGTCGTACGATTGAATGGTACGAATGGGGTTCAGTCGTGCGATTGACCCCATACGTATCTCGGAGTGTGCGATTGGGCTCCTACGCATATACCTTCATGCGGTTACTCAGTCATGCGACTGAACTTCAAACGCATGGTTCAGCCATGCGTATGGGCAGTTTGAGCCCTCAGTCGTGCGACTGAAGTTCATCATGCTGTCCATTTCGCATGAAGACCAACTATGCGATTCACATTTTCAGTTCACAACACAAATTTTTTGTTTTAAACCTCTATATCTAGTTCATTGGACTCGCCATCTCGTCACTAATGACCTATTAAACTTAATTTTAACATTTAGCTTAGTTTATGTAGGTTATTAGGGCATTTTTCAATCCGATCAAAGTTTCATTCGAATAACCCAAATTGGACTCAAAATCTTCTGATTTCTATAAGGTTGAACTGCAATGTACCTATTCTTGTCAATCGAAAGTCAGAAGATGAAAAGCAATGTGAACAACTATCTCTAGAGATTTTGGCAGAGTAACGGAAAGAAAGCGATTTGGGGTGCGATTGGGAGTGATGAGTAAGATGCGATCGACTGAGGCCCTTTAAATACTGACCCTAATTTCAATCAGCCGACTGGCCTCATTCGCTCAGTTCATTCGGGCGACTGAGGTTCAGTCGTGCGATTGGTCCAGTCGGTCGCTTTCAGTCGGCCGACTGAGTCTCAGTCGGTTGACTGCCTCATTCGGTCTCCTTTATTCGCATCTCATTAACCGACTAAGTCTCAGTCGGTTGACTTACTCATTCGCACTGTGTCATTCGTTCGAAAGGATCATTGTTTAAACGCCATTCGGTTGAATGACTAAATTCCATGTCCCAGTCGTGCGAAGGGATCCGTTCGCATGGTTGGTCCATATTCATGGTCCAACGTGCGAATGGGTCCATTCTCATGTTGGTTCACATTCATGATCCCAATCGTCGAATGGTTCACACTTGGTAGATTTTCTGCCATTTTGAACATTTTACCTTTTGAAATAGACATTATAAGCTCTTAACCAATTCAGTACTTCAGATGTGACTTTTTAAACTTTGAAAAACATGTGGCCATCTCAGACATGACCCTTTTAGGTAAGTTAATTTCTTCTGATTTCCCTGATGTAGTCCGACAGACACACAATTAAAAGATTAACATAGAAACTTAAACTAACTACACAAATAAAGTTTATTTTTGGACTTTTTGTGAGAGATAAAACCCTAAGATGGAAATCTAAGGGATTTGGTTTGGGAGTAGACAACTTCAGCTTAGATTGATCATATCTGGACCAATTCAATTTTGGAATCATACAGGAACATCAAAATCATTTGGGACTTGTTATTAAAACTTTTGATGCTTAATTCTCGGTGTTCATCCAGAGTCGTTAGCAACTTAAGGAAATTACTGAGACTCTTAGATTTTCACATTGATTTGAACTCTTGAGAATGTAGCCACTAAGATTGTCAGTATGTTCGTCCACTTAAATCCATACACAGACTTTTAACGCGGACTGGTGACTGTCTTAGGTTTAATTATTTCAGCTAACATTTGTGGAGTCCACACTTATATGGTAATCAACATTCCTCTGAGGTTTTTGAGCGGTCTACGGGTATTATTACAAGAAGAGACTATTCTTAGAGCTTTCAAAGAGAAGCTTGTCCTCAGGTCAGTGCCATCGCACAGCAGAGAGGCGGAAAACAACAATGAATTCTAGAATATCTAGGTTATGCTTATCCTCAGGTCAGTGCCATCGCACAGCAGAGAGGCACACAACCTATCTCCTTGTTAGAGCAGCTTATTTTATTTTACACAATATGCACCAACAACATAAGTCATTAGCTTTATTGCATTTGTCTTTCATTTTTCTTGCTTTGCTCTAATTATGGTCATCCGCACACGTTTGTGGCATTTAAATGCTCATTACCCCTTATTGGAATATATTGATTGTGTTAACAGTGATAAGAGGAAGCCCACAGTCAGTTGAACAACTTAGTTTGATCTTAAGATCACCAATCAGGTCTAATTGTCTATCGTGTTGAATCTACCAAATATCATTTGTGGTCTAGCAGCCTCTAAGTCTACTTTCTTGTGTCACTTAGGATTTGCCAGTTTCCTATCATCTTCCCTTTTTATATGCTTAGACTACACAGACTTATACTTTGAACTTTTGCATCTTTTCAAAACTTAAATTTTTAAAGTCCCTCTTGATTTGTTCCTGTGTACTATCATTTTCCAAAGGTATTGAATCGGTATCACAGACACAATCTACCTTATTTCAGCTGGTTACCCCTTCTCCCTCATTTTTTTCTTTTTTTTATTTTAATTAATGTTAACTTGATGACATATTCTCCCCCTAAAATACTAAAATCATTGCGGATTTAATTATTTTGGATTTAATAAACAGTAAAATAACATGAGTTTAAATATAACAGACAAAAAAAAAACAGATAACATAAAATAAAAAAACTTTAACGAAACTACATCGGACTACACATTATTCTCATCAGGAATTACCTCACTTTTCTTTTTAACGCCGTTGACCTCTAGCAAATATTGAAAACGTGGTTTATCAAAGGCTTTAGTATAGAGGTCAGCACGTTGAAAATCAGTATTAATTTTAACCACATCAATTAAGTTCTTTTCAAAACAGTCTCTTATGAAGTGGTATTTAATACCGATGTGTTTGGTCTTAGGATGTTGAACCGGATTTTTGGTTACTGCAATTGCAGCAGAGTTATCAACAAAAATAGGAGTAGATGAGAATTTTAAACCATAATCCCGCATTTGCTGTTGAATCCAAATGATTTGTGAACAGCAACTTGCAGCAGCAACATATTCGGCTTCACAGGTTGACAATGCAACCGATGTCTGCTTCTTACACTGCCATGTAACTAATCTTCTCCAAAGAATTGACACCCCGCTGATGTAGACTTGTAGTTCATTTGCAGCCTCCGTAGTCCGAGTCACTATACGCCGTGAGCTCAAAATCATCATCATGAGGCTACCACAACCCCAGTGTGGTGTACCCTTTAGATAGCGAAAAATCCTTTTGACCCTGATCAGATGATTGACCTAGGTTTAGCCTGATATCTGGAACATAAACATGTAGCATACATGATATCAGGTCTTGAGGCAGTGAGATACATGAGGGATCCAATCATTCCTCGGTACATAGTGGCATCTACAAGATCTCCATTCTCATCAGGTGCTATATCATGATTCGTAGCAAGTGAAGTCCCAGCAGCAGAAGCATTCTCCATGTCAAAGCGACTGAGAATGTCTCCTACATACTTGGTCTGATGTAGAAAGATCCCATTAGGGTTTGATCCACCTGTAACCGAGAAAGAACTTCATCTCCCCCATAGCACTCATCTCAAACTCTTTCTTCATCACTGCTTCAAACTCTTGCATAACTCTTCGTTCTTTGACCCGAAGATTATGTCATCAACATATATCTGTACGAGCAGTAGGTCGCCATCCTTTTCTTAATAAACAGTGTACAGTCAATGACTCCCCTGCGAAAGCCGTGTTTCACAAGATGAGTCGAGAGTTTTCATACCAAGCTCGAGGAGCTTGATGAAGCCCATATAAAGCTTTGTCAAGCTTGTAAACTCTATCCCGATGATAAGGGTCTTCAAATCCCTCGGGTTGACTTACATAGACTGTTCCCTGATTTCCCATGAAGGAATGCACTCTTCACATCTAATTGGTAGACTTTAATCTTCATGTATGATGCATAGGCAAGGAAGATACGAATAGCTTCCATCCTTGCCACGGGTGCAAACACCTCATTATAGTCAATCCC
Source organism: Flaveria trinervia (assembly GCA_025506515.1). Lineage (NCBI taxonomy): Eukaryota > Viridiplantae > Streptophyta > Magnoliopsida > Asterales > Asteraceae > Flaveria > Flaveria trinervia. Next base: position 42,701,394 of record CM046447.1, read on the forward strand.
CTCGACTTGGCGAAAACCTTGAACCACCAGTCGAGCTTTGTTCCTGATAATGACTCCTGGTCATCCTTCTTGCATTTTAGTACCCATTTGGTGCCAATGACTTTAGCCCCTTTAGGTCTATCAACCAGAGTCCATACACCTATCTTCTTAAACTGCAGAAGTTCTTCTTGCATGGCACTCACCCACGCCTCATCATTTAGTGCTTCACTGACATATTTGGCTCAACCTGCGAAACAAAACATCGATAAGCACCATCATGAATGTAACCCTTCTCCATAACTGAGGCGTAATCAGCTGAGTATAGCTGATTTCGGGTTTGTACTCCTGATCGGACATCTCCAATAACATTGTCAGGGGATGATAGACGTTTAGTCGTGATCCTGGGGTAGTCGGCACAGTCACCTCCGAACCAAGATTGTGAACATTTTGTTCTGCATCTGAGGAAGGTGGAGTTTGAGGTTCCGAAGTCGAGGGTGCATCACTTATGGATGCTTGTGGACTTTCAGGAACTGGAACCTGTTCCTCCTGACTGTTCTGGTCATCTGCTTCAGTTTCATCTTCAGAGGAGGAGTCACTGTCATCGACTACCCCTTCTGACTGAGTAGATGATTCTCCCTGTGTGCTAGATGGTGTATTTAGAATATCATACATCAACCTAGTAGCTAATCATCATCCGAGGGAGAGAGAGGGATGTTGAAGGACTTGAAGAATCCATCATAATCGAAGAGTATGCAGGTCCTTTGCCTGTAGGTGGTGTGGTATATCTCTGAACGTCGACATTACACCACACTTCGACAAGACCCGTTGAATATTGTAAACTCGCTTGTTCGGTATGTTGTATCCTAGAAAAATTCCTTCAACTGCCTTCTCGCTGAATTTGCCTTCTTGTGTCTTCTTCAGAAGTGTACACGGTGCACCAAAAGGTTCAAGATACTCCAAATTTGGTTTGCGTCTTTGTAGTAGCTCATACATGTCTTTCCGTGGCGCTTGACTATTAAGACTCGATTCAGTGTATAACACCTATTTGCCACTGCCTCATTCCAGAATTGGATAGGCAGTTTCGAGTCTGCCAGCATAGTCCGTGCTGTCTCGATCAAACTCCTGTTCTTTCTCTCAGCAACGCCATTCATCTGAGGTGTGTAAGCAGAAGTGAATTGATGCACAATTCCCTTTTCCTTGCAGTATGCCTCCATCCCTTGATTCTTCAATTCTGTCCGTTGTCTGAGCGTATTTGTCTAACTTTTAGCTTGTAGAGGATTCCAGTGTGGTTACTAATTCCTTGAATGTCTCCAAAGCTTCTGATTGGATTTCAGAAACATTACCCAAGTGAACCTTGAGTAGTCATCAGTGACCACAAAGCAGTACACGTCGCCTGCAATGCTCCTTGTACTAACTGGACCAAACAGATCCATGTGAAGAAGCTCAAGAGGAAGTTCTATTGAATGAACTTTCTTTTCCTTATGAGATTTCTTTGTCTGTTTGCCTTTCTTGCACGCTACACAAAAAATCAGGAAGTTGGAAGTTCTTGACATTCCTCCTCTCACTAAATCCTTCTGAATCAAATGATTCATCTTCCTTTGACTAATGTGTCCCATTCTCCGATGCCAGGAGATTGAATCCTTCTGAGTAGCTTTAGATAAAAAACACTGAACCTCATGATCCGTGTAGCTGTTGACAGATCCAAGACATAAAGGTCTTTATATCTTGAAGCAGTCTCAGAACTGGTCCTCTGGGATCATATATCTTTCTTCAGCACGTAACACTTCTGGTTATCGAAGATGACTTTAAATCCTTATCACAGATTTGGGAAACAGAAAGTAAGTTGTTCTGAAGTTGTTGAACGTAGTTCACATTATCAAACTTAACTTTCTGATTTCCCAGTCCCTGGGCTGTGATATAGCCTCCTTTGTTTCCTGCAAAGGAAACATGCCCTCCTTTTATTTGTTTGACGTTAGATAAAAGGTCTCTATTTCCTGTCATGTGCCTGGATGCTCCGCTGTCTATAATCCACGTGTTAGTCTCAGCACTGTATCGAACACCCTGCACATACAAAGTAAATGAATTAGTTTAGGTTAGGAACCCAAGCTTTGACTGTCTTGGGTTTCCCAGAGGCATCACACATCATAAACTCCACCCATTGACCCTTAGAGGGTGAGGGTAGCTTAGGTTCCTTCTTGTTATCGTATCAGACACGTAGGTTGACTTTTCTTTCCATAAGCCAGATTTGTGCAATGCCTGTTTATGATAAACAGTTGTCTGGCTTGCAAGTTGGACTTTAGGTTCACTAGCTCTTCTAGGTGGAGTTAAGAGCTCCTCTTAGAAGACTTAGGTTTTGAGTCCTGAAATTCAATCTTCTTCCTAGGTGTCTGATAAAAATTACAGTAGGAAGCAATGTGTCCATATTCTCCACAGTTGTAGCACGCTCTGCTATCAACTTTATGATTAAACTTTCTTTGTGGAGAGGTGCGTGACACTCTAGTAACATCAATCTTTAGGTTTTGACTCTTGTATGTTTGATGTTTTCTCTGATTTAACAAAATTTACTGTTTTAACCTGTTTCACTTTTTGGTTAACTGGTTTTTGACTTGGAGCATATGAAAAAGTAGCATTTGAAGTCCTTTTAGGTTCTGATTTGACTCTGTTTGACCCTGACTTTAAGTTAACTTTTTCAAATTCATTTTCCAGATTAACACTGGCAATTTACCCTTTGCCTTTGAAGTGGCCTCCTTTTGTTTCTGATCAGATTCAGTAGATGAACATGAGGTGTCTGGATCAGTAACAAGAGGAGTAGTCACCACATGATCCTTGATGGGGTTATTATTTACTGGTCTATACTTAGTGTTCATCAAGGTCTCAGGTGGTGGTGGAACCACTTTGTAGCCTAATCCCTCTCCGTTGTTCCTTTCTCTCACTAAGTGTTGAACTATGTGTGAAGAACTAGTCCAACTATGTAGTTTCTATTTTAGTGAATTGACTTCTACTTCTAGAACTGCCTTTTGTTTCTTAGTGTCTTCTAGGGAGTTTAGATAGTACCTAATGTCATTTGCTTGGTTAAAAGCCACTACTTCGGTTTCCCTAAGTTGTTTAGTCAATAGGTCCTTTTTTCTTTATAACTATGCTCATTTTTTTTAGTACTCTATTAGCCTCAGTGCACAGACGTAAATCTTTTACTAAGTTATCATTATGATCTAATAACCTAGAAAAATTTTCATCTATGCTATTCCTAAAAGTATCACAATCAGAACAAGCATGATTATTAAAAATTTGGTCAGTGGTACTTACCTGAGTTGGTTTAGAAGATTAGCCATCAGTGCAGCATCAGATGTTTCTGGTTCTGGTGATTCTGACTTTTCTGTCTCTGACATGGAAACTTCCTCTTTTGGCTTGTAACTGACCTCGGCTGCAGTTGTTTCTTCACTATGTGACATTGCTATCTCAACTGCTAGATCACCTTCACTCGCAGAATCATCATCAATATCCTCAACACTGGCAATGTTAGATTCTCCTGGTGAGACAAACCTAAAACTCCAATCCTGTCCTTCATCATCAGGAGCAGTTAAGGCTTTTGGATCCTTGTTTGATGAAGTAGAACTAGAGGCTTGCTTGTCTTGGCGAGAGTAAAGGATGAGAACGGGTTCCCATTCCCTGTCTTCTTTGGCTTGACACATTCTCTTTTGAAGTGCCCCTTCTCACCACGGTTAAAGCAGGTCATTACTCTTGTCGAAGCCAAAGGTGGTATCCTTAGTAGCAACCAAGTTCTGTCCAGTCTTTTTCACAAACTTCTTCCCTCCGGACAGCACTTGCTAAGGCCCATATTATATCCATTCTCTCAAGCTCCATCTCATCCACCTGCTCGTAGTCCTCATCTGCCAGATGGCAGTTTCCAATCTTCCGGCAACAAGTCCATCATATGAATGAACCACTGCTGCTAAAAGATCCATATGCTCTCGAGCTACTTCCACGGTCACATTACCGAGGTCTCGATCTTCAGTTTGGTAGCGTTTGCTTCTGATCCAATATAATGGGTACATGATGACCCAGACGTGTCTGATCCAGAAGGAGAAGCATGTGAAGGACCTGACGAGCTAGAAACAAAAGTAGTCGAGTGGTGCTCCAGATGTCTTAGCTTGAGGCGTGGCGTGTATAAAGCTGGATTTTGTGTGTACGAAGACTTCTGAGCTCTATACTTCATCCTTAGTGCTTCTTCTCGCAACTTAAGAATGAAGTCATTTATATCAGCTTTACAAGTATTCCATTCTGTCTCAGGTTGACACAAATGTAGCCCCTTATCAGGCAATCCGTCTGCGAAGTTGCTTACCTTTCTCTTCCATGGAAGTAGCCACTCCATGTGTATGCAATTCCCTCATCAAGTGGTAGAATCTGTCTAGACTTCGTCTAAACCTTCATTACCAATTGATGAGAAGTATCGAATTCCTTCTTTAACTCCTTTGCCTTGATTGCCTTCAATGATGCATTCCCATCATATCTCTTCTCTAGCTCGTTCCACATTTCTTGGACTGCTTGTTCTCTGAATACTGGTGGAATATGTCTTTGGGGATAGATTGAGTGATCAATGCATATAACTCTTTTCTCTGTATTGTACTTTACTTTCTGTGCGTCTGTCATCCGCTTAATGTTAGCTTAACTCTATCAGCTCCCACCGTTGTACTAAACCAATCTCAATGGCTTTCACATAGATTAGGGTCTACTCCATTAAGGTAGATCTCAAAACATTGTTTCCAGTGGGGAACTCGTCTAAAGTCAAAAGGTTTGGTGGTTTATGTGATTCCCCACCTCACTTCAAGCAACAGCAGGTTCTGTATCCTTGAGTCCTTCCCAGCAGTAAAGGCTGACATCTGATCTTCCATGACTAATAAACTTATAATCTAATCAAACAAACTTTCACGATGCGACTGAAGGATGCGAATGAGCTAATCGTGCGTATAAACTCTGCGATGGTTCAATCGTGCGGATGAACTAGGCGATTGGTTCAGTCGTGCGAATGAATCTGGTGCGTATGAGCTATGCGAACGAACGGTTCAGTCGGCCGAATGAGGGTGCGACTATGTCCAATCGTCGTATGGATGAGGAATGCGAATGGAGTCCAGTCGTGGTGCGAATGAGTCACTCGTGCGACTGAAGTTGGTTTTGCGAAAATTTCTAGGTTTGACGGGTTTCAGCCGTAAAGATTCGAAATTTCACAAGTTCTATTCGCTAAGTCGTAGAAACCAAACTTTGATGAGCAGGGAACTTCCAAGATCACTTTTGATGCCAAAGATTGCGTTTTTAGTGCAAAAACACAAACTTTTATGCAATCTTGATTGAATCAACACGTAATCAAGAGCCAATAGCTCTGATACACTTGTTAGGACCTGGATTTGACCGAAATACCTGGAGATTAACGTGTAAACCAGATCAAATAGTGGGGAATCCTATTTGATTGGCGATCCAATCAGTGAGACACACGAAGAATTCAATCAAGAATTGAAACTAACGTTAGAAATCGATTGGAAATCGATCTAAGTGTTCTGTGAACTTGGAGAACGAGTTGGAAGGTTTCTGGACGGCTAGGGTACGTCTGGAATCGTAATTGATCGAGAGCTCTTATTTTTCACGAATTGAGTTGTATTTATAGGTTGGTATTATTCAATCGTGTGCGACCAAACCATTAGTGGTTCAGTCGTGCGATTGAACCATGCGGTTGATTCATTCGTACGACTGAGTGTTCAGTCGTGCGACGAGCCAATCTTATGTTATAATCGTACGACTGATCCAGTCTCCTGGTCAGTCGTGTGACTGAGTCAATCGTGTGAAGTTATTCATGCGTATGATTCATTCGCATGAGCCTTGCATGAGCCATTCGCATGAGAACTTCATTAAGTTAAGTTTGAATGTTTTAATAATATAACATAATGTGCAACCATTCAAATAATCATAAACCCAATCAATTCAGTCACGACTCATAATGAACTATTAAACTATAACTAACACACTATCAATATCATTTCATTAATCATACCAAACAAGATCTATTACATCACATATCATGATCTAGGGACAAACATGTATCAACAAAACTACTGCAAGGAAACCATCACAACAACTGAAGAATGCTTCTTCAGCTATTGTAACAAACTCTGAAGGCTTCAGTACTTGTACTTGAACTTCAGGTGTTGTCATCAGATGATGTCTTCAGTCTTTGTACTTCAGCAGTTGTCTTCAGTACTTTAGACTTTACTTGTTGATCTTCAGACTTTGGTCTTCAGTTGTTGATCTTCAGTACTTTAGTTCTTCAACTGTTGATCTTCAGTACTTTAGTTCTTCAGCTGTTGATCTTCAGACTTTGATCTTCAGCTGTTGATCTTCAGTACTTTAGTTCTTCAGCTGTTGATCTTCAGTACTTTAGTTCTTCAGCTGTTAATCTTCAGACTTTGATCTTCAGCTGTTGATCTTCAGTACTTTAGTTCTTCAGCTGTTGATGTTCAGTACTTTAGTTCTTCAGCTGTTGATCTTTAGACTTTGATTTTTCAGCTGTTGAAGTCTTCAGTACTTGTACTTCAGCTGTTGCTCTTCAGACTTTATGAAATAGCTGATCAAGTCTTCAGTAGTTGTTGTGATGTCTGTGGGACTCAGAGGTTTTTCTGATCTAGCTCATTGGTTCTTTTGGTCCAACACTTTGATCAAATTCATTCTGTATTAGAAGAAGTGAAAGTTCAAAGCAAAGATAAAGATAAACAACAGGTAGGAACATCAGAAGATTCAAACACTATTAATCTAAAATAATTTCAATCTGAAAAGGAATCTTTTTCAGACGATGTTCAATCCGGAAGTAAACCAAGCTCTTCTAAGTCAAAGAATCAAAGAAGAAGAAAGAAATCATCAAAAACAAAATCTAAACAAAACAAAAGTTCAGAAAAGTTGATCAAAGCAACAAATCAGGCAACAAGACTTAAACCAATAAAATTTGTGTCAGCCGGTTTGTTAAATAGAATTCTCTTCAAACCAACAAGGTGAATACTATGAACAAATCTCACTCTGATCTGAATCCAAGTTCAGATTCTAAGACTTCCGCTGTAGCAAAAAGATTTGTTCCTAATGAATTCAAGAAGGAAGTTCATGTTAAACAGATGCAAAATAATTTGGCACAAAATCAAAATGTGAAAAATGGAAAACAACAGTTTAACTATTTGACACCAAAATATAAACATGAATCAAATATAGTGTCAATGTCAAAAGTTAACATATAGTTGTTTCTAACTCCACAAAAGTACTATGAAATATGTGATATGAAAAATCATAATACTACTGAGTGCTATTTCAACAAGTGTTGTCACATATGTGACATGACAAATCATTCCACAGCAGATATTTCTTTTAACAAATACTATACTTATTGTGATGAGAAAACTCACAATACTGCAAATTGTATTTTAGAAAGAGATCACATACTAGAGGATTTACAATTCAAACATGAGCAAAGGTTATGTTAATCCTCAATATATGAGAAATCAAACTGGGATTTCAAAAATTAACTAATCAACCTTCTTTAGGTTTGAGATCTTTTTTAAAAGAACAATTATATGAGATCTAAACAAAATGTGCAAGAACAATTCATACCAAGATCGGTAAGAATGACTAATAAAAAGGTTAGTCGTCAATACGAGTCAAAAATTGATCAATCAAATGGTATGAACGTTTTCAAAATAACTCAAACAATTTTCAAAACAAGATTGGTAAATTCATCAAGAATAAACCTGATTTGAATAATCTTATTACAAACAAATTACCATTGTTGATAAATTTGGAAAACCCAAGACCATCTCAGCTTGGGTGGATATCTCAAATTAATTTTTCTTGTTGTGCAGGTACGCCCAAGAAGACCACTTAATACATGGTATGTGGATAGTGGGTGTAACCGGCATATAACAGGCAATCCAGCCTTGTTATAAGATTTTAAGTTAAAGGATGGAACACACGTCGCCTTTGGTGGTGATGCGTGGAGAATAACAGGAGAAGGAACAGTATCAAATAGGATAATAAACTTTGACAAAGTCAATTTTTGTTCACAGTTGAACTTTAATCTTTTAAGTGTATCCCAAATATGTGATAAATCATACTCTGTTCTATTTGATGATTCATTTTGTTATGTTTTGAAGCCAGGTTTTCTGATAAGCAAAGACTGGGTAATTGTTATACCTGAAACGGATAGAGATGTATACAAGCTAGATATGTCTCAAGTTGATCCTTCAACTGAAACGACATGCCTATTTGCTAAAGCATCAAATGATGAAAGCCAGCTTTGGCATAGACGTCTTGGACATTAAAAATTTCAAGAATATGAACAAGCTTGTATAAGGAAACTATGTCATTGGACTTCATCTAAGAAGTTTGCAATGAATGATCACTGCTCAACATGTTTGAAGGGAAAGCAACACAACGCGTCTTATAAGGCCAAGCTCATAAACTCAACTTCCAAACCTCTTCAGATGTTACATATGGACCTTTTTGGACAAACAAATGTCAAGAGGACTAAAATCATATTGTTTAGTTATCATTGATGACTATACAAGATTTTCATGGGTTTTCTTCTTGTATGCTAAATCTAAAACGGCTGATTTACTGAAAGAATTTATCATTAAAGTTGAAAATCAATTAGAAAATAAAGTGAAAATAATAAGAAGTGATAATGGAACGGAGTTCAAAAACGCTAACATTGAAATGTTTTATGCTCAGAAAGGGATAACTCATTAGTTCAGTGCTCCCAGAACTCCTAAACAAAATGGTGTTGTTGAAAGGAAGAATAGAACACTGATTGAAGTTGCTCGTTCTATGTTAGCTGATGCAAAAATTCCTATCACTTTTTGGGATGAAGCTATATCAACTGCGTGTTTTATTCAGAAGAGAATCTTAATTGTAAAAGATAAAATGAAAACTCCTTATGAGTTATGTTTGGAAGAAAACCAAACATAAACTTTCTAAAATCATTTGGTTGTCCTATTATGATTCTTAATTCAAATGATCAGTTAGGAAAATTTGAAGCAAAATCTGATAATGGATTTTTCGTTGGATACTCATCTGTTTCAAAAGCCTATCGAGTGTACAACTCTAGGACGAATATAATTCTTGAAACATTCAACGTTAAATTTCTAGAAAATTCTTTTCCAGCAGTTTTAAATGGTCCTGCATGGTTGTTTGATTTAGATTCATTATCAAATTCTCTTCAATCTAACTTGTTTAATCAATCAAATTGTTTTGATTTCTATAGGCTAGAAGAAATCTAGAGGAGATCTTGGCTCTTTCAGTGAGGATTCAGATTCTAACGACCCAGATGATTCTAGCTCAGACTACCAATTTTTATCATTTGTCAAGGACTCAACAATTCGATCAATGACAATAATCATGATAATACAGCTTCAGATCATTCAGTCTAATTTGATCAGGAAAAATCACAACCAATTCCTTATGATGGTAATGAGTTTGTGCAACCTAAGTCTGAAACATCATCCATCTCTGGTGATGTAGTTGATACTGGTAACTTGATACTTTATTAACTCTCCAACTCAAGTTCCAAACTTCAATCCACATTCTTCTAATTAGTTTCATCAGCTCTCCAACTTAAACCAAACAAATTTGGATGTTAATGTTCAATGTGATGAGATTCCAACATCTCGTGTTTACAAGAATCATCCAATTTCTCAAATTATTGGTCCATTGAATGAGATAACTACAAGGAGTAAATCAGAACAAGCAAACTTGTGCTTATACTCTTGTTTTCTTTCTCAAATTGTTCCTAAACGTGTTACCGAAGCATTAAAGGACAATGGATGGATAAAAGCCATGCAAGAAGAATTACTTCAATTCCGCAAACAAGAAGTGTGGAATTTAGTGGATTTACCTGAAGGAGAAAATGCCATAGGCACAAAATGGTTGTTTAGAAATAAGACTGATGATCATGGTGTAGTAATAAGGAACAAAGCGAGACTTGTTGCACAAGGATACACACAGGAAGAAGGGATAGATTATGATAAGGTGTTTGCACCAGTTGCAAGACTTGAATCTATTCATGAAATTTAAGGTGTATCAAATAGATGTAAATGGTGCTTTTTATATGGCTATCACTAACGATGTGTTGTGAAGCAACCTTCATGCTTTGAGGATGCAGAATTTCCACATCGAGTATATAAGCTGAGTAGAGCTTTATATGGCCTTCATCAAGCCCCTAGAATTTGGTATGAGACATTATCACAACACTTAATCCAACATGGATACACAAGAGGGAAAATTGATCCAACTTTAATAAAGGAGGATAGTGATGATCTCTTATGTGTACAAGTGTATGTGATGATATCATATTTGGTTTTACAAGTCCAAAATTGTGCAATGAATTTGAAGAAATCATGAATCTCGGTTCCAAATGAGTTTATGGGAGAGATTAATTTCTTTCTTGGACTTCAAGTCTAGCAAACTGACGATGGAATTTTTATCAATCAAGAGAAGTTGTTGACAAGCTCTTGAAGAAATTAAGTTGCAAGACTGTCAGTCCATACGAACTCCAACAGATGTAACACCAAGATTGAACCTGATCCAAAAGGAAATCTATTGACCAAACTCTATACAAATCAATGATTGGTTCTTTGATATATCTTACTGCATCTAGACCAAACATTATGTACGTTGTTTGTGTTTGTGCCTGGTATCAATCAAACAAGAAAGAATCTCACTTAATTGCTGTCAAAAGGATATTCAGTTATCTCAAAGGTAAATCAGCTTTAGGGCTTTGGTATCCTTACGAGGGTAACTTTGAGCTACATTGATATATAGATAGTGATTATGGATATAAAGATAGTGATTGCTTGATAAGTTACACCACTCACACCTGATCGTGATGTGATTAATCATGAGATTTGTTACAAGCATCATATCACTTTTTTGTTATAAGTCATCATAGACCTGAAGTGCTGAGATATCCTCAGTTGTAAGTCATTACAGACCTGGATTTTCTCTTTAATGCAAAAGATGCCAATGTGAATAATCTATTCAAATGGATAGATAGAGCTGATTGAATGGTTATCCATGATCATTATCTATTCATTTAAGTAACATGAGCTCTGGTTATACATATGGTTCAGCTAAAAAGTTGATTATGTGTTCTTTCTTGCATGTCATGATGATAGTTGAGCTCTCTAAGTCTGTATGATCTACAACATGTCATATCTAAAAATATACTCTCATTAATCCAAGAATTGAAAAAGTAAGTGAGTTGATAGTTTGTCAAAAACACTCATTTTCTATCCTTAGATCTTGTGTCTCCTTTGCTGTGATATCACTGACCTGGAAACACTTGATCAGGATTTTCATTGTCTATGACTATGCACATTGTTTTATTTTAATGTGCTGATCTTCATTGATATGATCTCACTGTAGACATGAATTTTTTGTTTATACTAGATTTGATTCTGATTTCATTTTGATTTTATGCATGTTTTATGTGTGTGAAGGCAATATAACAATGAGATGTGTGATCTTATTATGTTACCTTAGGAAACTTATAAGTTGTTCAAACTTAAAAGTTTAGGGGGAGTAATAAATGGAAGAGTTTTTTCTTAGAAAATCAAAATAAAATGTTGAATTGAAAGGATGATGCTATATGTTCAAAGTGTATGTGAGTTTGATAATGTAACATTTGAAAACGATGATATGAACCTATATAAATTTGCAATTGGAAATGTTTCTTGCAAAATTTGAAAAATAGATATTTGATTATGTTCTGAGATTAAAATTAAGGGAAAGATAAACTTTAAAAAGTTAATCAACAAGTGAAGAAATAAAAATGTTAAAAATCAAAATTGAGTGTGTAAAATGTAAAAAGATCAAATTTGAGGGTCTAAAATGTAAATTTTGGGAAATTCAAAAATATTCTTAAAATGTTTAAATATTAGTATGAAATATTACTTAAATGTTGGAAAAACACAAGTGTAAGACTCATGAAAGTCAACTCAAAGTCAACTCATGCGCCTAAATAGTGTTCATACATCTAAATAGGAGCATGGTGAAATTTCATGAAATTATACAAGTGTTTAGGCGTTTTTCATATTCCCATGCGTCTAAACAGTTGCAATAAGTCCATGAGTTTAACCAAGTGTTTGGGTGTTTCACACAATCCCATACACCTAAACAGTGATAATGAGTCTGTTTTAACAAAGTGTTAGACGCTTTGAATGTCTCATTCGTCTACACAGTGTTGAAATGTTTCAAGAGTTACAAGTGTCAGACGTTTCAAGAACTTTAGAGACGGCTGAACAGTGCAAATGCCGCTGAACAGTTTAAAAGCGCCTAAACAGTGCTTATGCGTCTGTATAGTGCTCATGTGGCTGAACAGTTCTCATGCGTCTGACTCATACCGCCAAACAGTGCTCATACGGCTCATTATTTTGTGACTTTTAGGGTCTCATACGCACAAATAGTCTCATGCATCTAAAATTTCACTTAATATATTGAACACTTGCACTTGTTTCTCATTCACACTCAAAATTCTCAAAACACAACTCTCTGAACTATCGACTCTGGTCTTCATCGAACTCTTTGATTTTCATTGGTTGAAGCAATCTGTGTTGATTGTTAGATTTTTTGAGTTTATAAAGTAAGTTTGTGATTCAAATCAATAGATTTTGGTTAAATCATGATGATTGGCATAGTCGTTTGACTGCTATTTGGGCGTTCGAACACTATATGATTGAACATTCAATGTTTAACTTCTAAAATTGATTCTAGATTATTGACATGTATCAAATTTCGAGCAATTTGATATATTGTTCTTCAACTGAAATCATGAATGATGTTGATGATAGTTTGAACATCCAGGTTCTTCGAAGGAAGAAAGAGATGAACAGTCAAATTAAATTTTTGAAAAATAAATAAAAAAGATATATTTTAAATAAAAAGTAGATGAATCTGAATTCAAATAATTGATTGATAAAAATGATAGATAAAAGTTGAATAAAATTTGAAGATTTCACAAATTAAATTCATAAGTAAAAAGTCAAAATCATAAGTCAAAATTGAATTCAATATTACAAAATGCAAATTCATAAGTAAATTTTAATGTTCTAATATTCTTTTTCTTTATATTTTTGCTGATGGTAGCTTTGAAATTTAAGCCTAAACATAATGTGTTGCATTCTTAGATGAGGAAAACAGGGTAGCAACTGGTTATGAAGAGATTATCGATTTCTGCTAAGATCAAAATATGTCTATGCAATGTGTGCTAGACCTTTGATAAATGCAAGATTAATCAAAAGATTCTGGAGAACAGCAAACAGAAAGAGATGAAAAAGGGAATAAAGTTTTAAGAGCTTTCATTACATCTGATAGAATGCTTGAAGTCTCTGAACAAGCAATCAGAACAGCTCTTAAATTTGGAGAAAATGACCCAGAAGACTTATTTGAATATACTTTCAACGAATGTAGAGATGTATTTCTACAAATGGGTCATCTGGTCATTTTCCGAAGAAACAATTCTTCAGAGCTAGAGTGTATAAACACTGAAAACTGTTGTTGTGATATATTTCAACATTGCATGTCTAAAAGAAGAGTTGTTGGGATTCATTCCCAGTGGACATTGCATCTCCTATTATTGCTTTAGCCACAAATAGAAGGTTTAACATGGCTAAGGGATAATAAATGGATTCATTTTCAATCTTGAAAGAGGAAAGATAAATAAATATTTGATGTATCCAAGATTTCTTCAACTGCTCATAAATGAAGAGAATCCAGACTTATATGTTGAAGGAATTGAAGGAGATAAATTGTAATTGGAGCACATGTCTGAATCTATTTATAAAAGACTTGCTATGATCACTGGTGCTCAAAACATTCCTTTATTGATTATATAAGGAATGTAGCTATGGATGAAGTTGACATCAATCAACTACACTGCCATTTATCTGAAGATGAACCAATAGATCCAAATGATCTTATTGAGGATGTTGTAGATGATGTGATTGATGAAGATGATGAAGAAAGTGAGGATGAAGCTACTGAGAGCTCATCAGATGATGATGATGATGATGATGATGATGATGATGATAATGATGATGATGGCAATGATGGTGCAACTGAAGCACGTCAAGAAGCTACTGATGAAAGAAATGATGAATATATGTCAATGAAACTCAAAACTTAGCTGAAGAATCTACTGATGTTGATATTCATGATGATTCTGTACATGATGGTCAAGGAGATGAACCGGTTATTGTTGCTCATGAAGAAGATTCACAAAATCAAACTTTTGATTTGATTTCATGAATGATATGCTATTTGAACCAATATTTCAAGTTGAAATGAATGAAGATGTTGAAGAAATTCCTGTGAGTACAACTCACAATGTGTTGGTACAAACAGAAGAGATAATTGATGTAGATCAGATGGAAAATTTGAAAGAAGAAAATTTGATTAAAGAAAAAGAGATTGAAGAATTAAAAGTTGAGAATGAAAAACTAAAAGAGATGAATATATCTCTTGGAAAGGAAATTCAAAAGTTAAAGTATGAAAATTCTAAGTTGAAAGAAGAAAGTTACTGAAAGATGAAAAGATTGTGAGCTATGCAAAAGACAAAGAAGATGTTATCAAAAATTTGAAGTTATGATTATGACATTCTGAAGAGAAATTCAAGAAATTATCTGATGAAAATGAAAAATTGAAAGATGAATTAATAAAGGTAAAAGAACCTCAAAAGCCTATCTCACCAGAACAAATGATAAGCTCTGAGATGATTGTTGAAGAGAATCCTGAGGTGGTCAAAGGAAAAAGAAAACTTGATAATGTAGCAGATACAATTATTAACAGAGTCATCTTCAAAAGTACAAAGAATAGAAGAACTGTTGAAGAGCAAATCAGTCAAGAACAAATTGAAGCTTTAGAAGACATTGAAGAAATTTTCAGTGATGACTGGTATGATGAAGTTTTAGATGAAGAAGACATCGATGAAGCTCAATTTGTATATAATTTTGACTCACAAGAACCAACTCAAGATCAAGATGAAATTCCACAAGATTTTGAAGATAGATACAACTACCTTGTGAAGATGAAATACAATAGAGTATTTTTGGATGGACTGATTGTTTCTTAAATCAATGATGAATATGAAGATGCATTGCTGCAGAGTCAGTTGCATTGATCCAAATGAGATTATAAATGAACATGGTGAATGGAATAGAGCTAAAGAAAGTATTCATGTAGATGAATTATCAAGCTTTGAGCTGCACCATCCTGACCCTGATCATATGAGTATTCCAGCATTAAGGTCTTGGTTGCAAGCTAGGAATTACCCATGGAGGAAATTGAAAAGATTACAATATGTATCTTTGAGGAATCTTGTTAGAAGTTTTCAAGAAACTGAAAAACAGTTATACTAGATTATCATACTTGATACTGATAATCCTCAATACCTTGAGATTACCAAAAGAACAAGAGTGTTAAAGCCTCAAGAGATTAAACAGATGGCAAGAAAATCATATGCTCATGATAGCAGAAAAGATCTTATTAAAATGTCTTTTGGTACCGAAAGGAAAGCATATAAAGCCTCTTCTAAACAAAGATAGATTTTTGATAATGTCAGATCTACTGAAGACTTGGTGAGAAATGTATTACAAAAAGGACAATCGTGCAGGATCGTTGAAGGGTTATTTACAACACAAAAAACACAAAGAGGAGAGATAACTAAACTTTAATCAAACAGTAAACTGGATAACCAAGTGTTGAGATACTAAGAACACAAGTAATGCAGGAGACAAAGAACACAAAGAACACAAGTGTTTGGTTTTCAAGAATGCAGTATATTGCCTTCTCTCTGCTCTATTACAAGTGTTACAAAGCATATTCTAAAGATACAAGAACATGAGATACTTACACTACATCCTACAGCGGCTATGCTTTGAAAGCCAGCTGGATACAATTGACTAGACACAAACAAAATCAATTGTAGAGTCAAAGGGCAGATTGCCTTTTGACATATGACTATGACATGCCATAGCTCACATCCTTATCTATTACAAAAAGGATAAAGTACATAAAGTAGAAAGTTACAGACTCAAGACCTTAATGTATAGTTACCAAAGGCATGGACCTTTTCACCAAACCATGTAAGTTGGTGACTTGTAGAGGCACAATGGAAAGGTGCCCAGCTTTATGGAACAGTACATCAGATAAAGCATGTTACTAAAAGTCTTCGAAAGAAATCGGTGCTGTTTGTTTTTTCTACAGGAAAACGTCTGCAGTCTGTGGACCACATCTGCAGACATCAGCAGTAGAAGAGGTGGACCAAATGTCTGCAGTCTGCAAGAAAAAGACTGTTTTTTTTGTTTAAAATAAAATAACTCATTTGTCTGCAGAAGAGGCGAAGGGGAGGGGGGCCGAAGGGGAGGGGCGAGGGGAGGGGGGCCGAAGGGGAGGGGGGCGAAGGGGAGTGAGGCGGCTGAAGGGAGGGGGCGAAGGGTAGGGAGGCGGCCGAAGGGGAGGGGGCGAAGGGGAGGGAGGCGGCCAAAGGGGAGGGGGCGAAGGGGAGGGAGGCGGTCGAAGGGGAGGAGGGAAGGGGAGGGAGGCGACCGAAGAGGAGGGCTGGCGGTGGCGCCGGTGGCAAGCTGGCGCGGCGGCGACGGGGGGCGGCCGGAGATGGCTGTGAAGTGGGGGAGGTGGGTAGAAGATGGATGGGGAATGAAGATGGGTGAAGGATCAGATGTTAGGGGGAATGAAGATGGGTGAAGAGAAAAGGTTAGAAGAGGTTGTGAAGACATTGTTCCACCTCTTCTCCGTGCAGAGGTGAGGAAGAAGTTTTTTAATGAAATGTCTTCCAGAAAACAAACAGTCTGCGAAGTAAAAACCTCTTCCCACGTCTGCGAGCACGCAGATGAAGAGGTGGGGAAGAGGTTTTTTCAAAAACAAACACCCCCTTTGTCTCTGAGGCTTCGGAAGACTTCATGTTTGGCTTCGGAAGATATTGGTCTTGGTTTCGAAAGATTTCACACTTAGAGTATTTTTTGTTTCATGTGAGAAACTTCCTAAGCTTCTTCTTTAATGCACTTGTGCAGCATGCAGGAAAGACTAAAGATATTTAGGTTGCATCAGCCTCTTCATTAATCTCTACAAACTCCCCTAGGCTGATGCTACCAAAACACTTTGAAAATTTCAGATATTAACAGTCCTCATTAGGATGATCACCATTCCTTTCTTCATAAGATGATTAGGATCCTTGAGGCTGTCAAAGTGTCTTCTCATGTCAAAGAGGTCATGCAGAGGCAACTAAAACATATCTTGCCATGTATAAATGTCTTCAATGCCCTGATCTCTAATAACCAGCCATCTTTCTGGATTTGTGGTGTATGTCCAAGACAAGATGGTCTTCCTGATGCTAGAGGAGTTGTTTGAATTGGAGTTGGTGTAACATTCTCTGGCTGCACATCCTTAGGCTGTTCTGATTCATCCTGAGGTTTAGAAGGGGATGCAGGCTTCTTCTTCTTCTTAGACTTTGGTCTAGAAGCCATCCATTTATTTCTCTCTCCAAATTTTAACTGAGAAGACTGGCCTGCAGCACCAGAATGATCTTCACTATCTTTCTCAGTTGGAACTTCCTCTCTCTCAGGTTCAGATGGAGAGGGAGGTTGACTCTACTGTGGATCAGAAAATGAAGCTTGCTGAGCATTAGCAGAAGGTCAGGGTTCTGTTGTGTCTGGTTGTTCAACCTTAGCCTCCACTTCAGGTGGGGCCTGAATTGGAGTGGAGTGTAAGTCAGTGAGCTCTCCACTCTTAATCTTCTGCTTGATTACCCTAATATGCTCATCCATAGTGGATAGAGACATGGGTCCGGGTATCCTTCCAGAGATTCCATACAGCTTCAAGAAGCTCATCATCCTCTGCCTATCAGCAGACTTCTTCATGCTCTTTTGGATGATGGCTCTTGATTTTGCAGCTTCTTCCCTTAGCTTCGTCTTTGTTGTCTTTCTTTCCTTGACTAACTCAAGCTCAAGTTGTTTTAAGTACTCAAACTCAATATAGTCATAAGGTAAAGGAAGGAGTGCATCTGCCTGATAGAGGCCTGTGGCACTCACGTAGTTAATCATCTTGATTCTGTCTTCTTCCTTATCTACCTAAGGTTCTTGTTGAACCACATCCTCTTGTTCGGGACTTTCTTGAACTAGTGTGAGGGTAGGCATACCTTTGTATAGTCTTTTTCTTCTTCTGTCTTCTTTGACTTGTACTAGGAGTTCTGCATCTTCTGCCTCCTTCTTCTCTCTTGACCTTTCCAGGTCAACCAGTTCATTCAATTCATCCAAGGGGAAAGAAATGACATTATCTATGTCATAGTTCCTAGTCTATAGATAGTTGATCCTGACTGCCCTTAACTTATCATTCTGAGTATCTGGTCTGGGGACAGCCCTGATTGCAGACTCCATGAGTCTTGTAGACTCAGCAGAGGAACTTTCTCCCCTTAGCATCCTTTTCCTCTCTCTACGGATGGTTGAAGGGTTAGTTACAACACAACAACACAAAGAATAGATTAACTAAACTTTAATCAAACAGTAAACTGGATTAACCAAGTGTTGAGATACTAATAACACAAGTAATGCAGGAGACAAAGAACACAAAGAACACAAGTGTTTGGTTTTCAAGAATGCAGTATATTGCCTTCTCTCTGCTCTATTACAAGTGTTACAAAGCATATTCTAAAGATACAAGAACATGAGATACTTACACTACATCCTACAGCCGGCTATGCTTTGAAAGCCAGCTGGATACAATTGACTAGACACAAACAAAATCAATTGTAGAGTCAAAGGGCAGATTGCCTTTTGACTTATGACTATGACATGCCATAGCTCACATCCTTATCTATTACCAAAAGGATAAAGTACATAAAGTAGAAAGTTACAGACTCAAGACCTCAATATACAGTTACCAAAAGCATGGACCTTTTCACCAAACCATGTAAGTTGGTGACTTGCAGAGGCACAACAGAAAGGTGTCCAGCTTTATGGAACAGTACATCAGATAAAGCATGTTACTAAAAGTCTTCGGAAGAAATCTGTCTTCATGAACTTGAAGCTTCGGAAGACTTTGTCTCTAAGGCTTCGGAAGACTTCATGTTTGGCTTCAAAAGATATTGGTCTTGGCATCGGAAGATTTCACACTTAGAGTATTTTCTGTTTCATGTGTGAAACTTCCTAAGCTTCTTCTTTAATGCACTTGTGCAGCATGCAGGAAAGACTAAAGATGTTTAGGTTGCATCAGCCTTTTCATTAATCTCTACAAATTGATTGCTGCGTTGTTGAATGCTATGATTGCTCCTGATTTCACAAACCAAGTAAAGATAATAGCATGGAAGTATGATGAGATATTTGATGCATTTTTGATAAAAAGAGTAAATGTTGTTTGTGATGTATATCACTTTTACTCAAGCACCATTAAATTTCCAGTCCAAGACTTGAAAGAGTTAAACAGATTACCTATAATTAATCCATCTGATTGTAAACGTGGTAAGATGATGGTAGAATTATTAAGAAGAGGAATGGATTGATCAAGCATTTTCTTAAAACAAGATGTGATCAAGA
The DNA here is from genome assembly GCA_025506515.1 of Flaveria trinervia. Taxonomy (NCBI): domain Eukaryota; kingdom Viridiplantae; phylum Streptophyta; class Magnoliopsida; order Asterales; family Asteraceae; genus Flaveria; species Flaveria trinervia. The sequence continues at coordinate 42,720,995 of CM046447.1, forward strand.
AGACAAGGAGTATTTTGCTACTTTAAAGAAGAACAAAAAGCTTAAAGGATTGCAATCTGAAGAAGAACATTTCATGATAGAACTTTATGATAGATATGTTGAAAAAATCACAACTCCTGGTATAAAAGTGATTGATGGTAATCAAAAGTCAAAACCAATTATCAGATGGTTTTATAACTCTGAGACTTTTGAGCTTAAATTGGTCCGAAATCTTGAACAATGGGATGAGGACATGATTACACTATTTGGTGCTTTTGAACTCAAACTATTGCATCCAAGTTATATATCTTTTTATCTGTGCAAAAGTTTGAGAAAGTGTCTCCAGAAGTTGCAGAGCAAGACAAGAAGTATTTCCTTTCCATCATTAATGTGATGAATGCTGCAATGGAAAGAATATCATTAAAAAAAGCTCTTGCATATGCAAACATTGTTAAGAAGGATATCAAAGACATTGAGTTCATGAGAATTTCAAGAAAAGGAGTATTAAAAATATACTCAAAGGAAAGTCAAAATCCTATTGAGTTATATACTAATATTGATATCACATGTTTATCAAAAGATACATTGGAAAGATTGAGTAAAATGGAGATAAAGACGAATGAAGCAAAACTAAAACAAGGCATTCTTGCTAGCAAATTTAAGTCTGCTATTGCTAATGCTTTGAAAGAACAGGAGATGTATAAAAAGAAACCAATGTTCAAGATAAAGGAAGAACCAGAAGATTTCTTTGAAAGTTGAAGATGAAAGCTGAAGGATACAGCTAAAGTAAAGATAACAAGAAAACAAGATTGAAGATTTTGAAGACTGAACACCATGTAAATCTTAGGGGGAGTATTGTTAGTTCTCTAGAAAGATTAACATGTTGTCTTTATGTGTCTTTTTACTATTTGTAATAGTATAGGGACTAGTTTTGTAATTTTGTTAGTTCCTTTTGTTTCATTATAAATAGCTTAGACTTGTAGCAGTTAGAAAGAGACGAAAACTACTTACTTACTTTGTAATTGTCTTTGCTTGATATTAATGAAACTATGAATTTTGTTGATATCTTGCTTGATTTGATTACTTTGTTTTTATTTCTTTGAATTGTGTTCATACATCATCACAGATTGATACATTTGATCCTATCAAAAACAATAAAATCTGAATTTGGATCAAAAATTTAAATGAGGAATTTGGATAAAAAATTTAAATGAGGAATTTGGATCAAAAATTTTAATGAGGAAACTAGAACTTGAGCACTAACTTGCCTGCTAGGTACATGAAGTTTTTAAAAATACAAACCTTCTTGTGCACAATTTTCATAAAATAAAGTCAACAATGTTAAATAACATTAAATGGTTCTATCAGTTGATTAGGATCATACAATCAAAGAAGTTTCAATCTTTGCATCAGCAGAAGCTACAGTGCATTTTTAGCATCAGGGGAAGCTATAGTGCGAAACTTAATATAATATGACTATCTGTAGATTGGTAAATTACGGATGAGTTAAGGTTTTTTTAAAAGCATGATTTATTTTCATATATTTGTAACCTATGAAAATTTAAATAATATGACTATCCGTAGATTGGTAAATTACAGATGAGTTAAGGTTTTTTTAAAAGCATAGTTTATTTTCATAGATTGGTAACCTATGAATATATAAATTATACTTCAACAAAAGTGAGTTTTTAATTCTAAGTCATCCGTAGTTGATCTTCGGAATCCGTAGAAAATCTATGAAAGCGAAGACTATCTATGAAAACTATAGAAGATCTACGGAAGAACTAAAACTATGAAAATAGTAAATTTGGTAATAAGGATAGAGGGTCCAACATCATTAAATAAATGAATTTAATGTGTCCGATTGAGTATGAATGATGTTTTTGACTTAAACATTCATTATTCACCTTTTCAGACCTAAAAAAGCAGACTTAACAAACCATTTCATCCTTTCACGAACATTCAAAATTACCAAATCAAAACCTCAAACTAACACATAAACTTGATCTCATATCATTGGTTTGAAGGTAAAACATATCATAATCATCAATTATGAACTATTTGATTCTTGGATATCATTAAAATTGTTCGTATTCTTATGTCTCTAGTGTTGATTCTAATCTATTCTTCTTAAACTCTACTGAACATATGTCGAATCAATTTGCAAAAAAGCACAATGTGTGTGCATTTATCGATGCTGATGACCCTGTATCGGAAGGGTGTTGAGACATTATCAGATATATGCAACGATCAAGGCTCTTTTATGCTTTAACAACACAACCTGTGATTCATCAAGCGCACATAATTGATTTCCAGAACTCTGCACGAATAGATGAGGATGGAGATCAAAGGTTTAGAGCATATTTAAGAACTAAGCACTTAAGAATGGAAGAACAGATTATTAGGGGGTTCTAGAGTTGGGAGAACAAGAAGCTAGTCACCCTGATATGTTCGAGAATAAATACATAGAGAAAGTATTATGATGGTAATTTTGAAAAATGAGAAATAAAGAAAGGGAGATTATGCAAACCATACAGATTCCTATGTCAAACGTACCTAAAGTGCTTCTCCAACAAAAAGTATAGGCTTGACAGATTCTCTAGGCACATCTCATCTAAGATTATTGGTATTTTTGAGAGAAGGACATACATACAACTACTCAAAATACATTTGCAGTTGTCTATGTGACCACATCAAAATGCAAAAAGCTAACAAGATGTATATGATTCCAAGGTTCTTGCAACTAATCATCAATGCTGATCTACTTGGAATAGCTAGAGATTGTGATGTGTTCGTTCAGGCTCATCTCGGAAGATATTGTAAGGCCACGTTCTCGGGACGCTTACAGCTAGCCAATCATTGCTCACAAAACATACAGTTACATTTAACTTTCATAAAAACATCACAACGGAACATTAAACTAACTTTTCATTCCATAATAACTACTTTTGAAAGTTAATACAATCATTCAATTCACATTTTCATTTGTTCGCATTACAATGCAAAATAGTAACAAAAGAATGCCATCCAAAATGCCAAGTAGCTGCCCCGCGCCATCCTCAGCAATGCTCACCTGCCAACTGGAAAATGCATAAAAAGTCAGCGTTACTGAGTGAGTTCTAGTTTTATAACAAAACATACTTTACTTTCATCAAACCGTTCTTTACTTTTGCATGCGGTCACACATCATACGTACACATAGGCAATATCATTGTTATCTTCATCATTCATCATTAACTTTCTTTCATTCACCGTACGTCATTATCATTCACATTCATTACTTTCATTCATTCGTTCATCGTTGTTGAGGAATGCAAAGAATAAGAAAGTTAATCAGTTTAGGATCTTCAATCCTGTGGAAATCAAGTTGCTCCATCCCAGCTACACTTCATACTTACATGAAAAATTCTTCCCGAAGCTGATTGATGAAAGAGCTCAGAATGATCTATTCCTACATGTCCATATGATACAAGTGATTGACAAACTGTATGCCAAAGCTTACAAGAGAAGAAGATATGAGGCAGAGATTTTGAGAGGGTCTAACATCAAGGAAGTGAGGGAGCTGAGGATCTTCAACACCATGATCTCTGATGACATGCAATCTTTCTAGATTAGTAGAATAAGTCCAAGACAAGATGGGTCTTCTTAATGCCAAAGGAGCTGCTTGGATTGGAATTGGTGAAGCCTCCTCTTATGGGTTTGCAAGAACACAAAATCCATGTTTAACCATTTAAACTTTCAGAAAAACGCAGCGGACATATATATAGCTTTAAAACCCATTTTAAAGCTGAATATTTCATGTTCTTAGTGTCCATTTAATGTAGAAAAGCAAACCCAAACAAAAGGATCATGTATGTGAATGAAACAAGCTATGACAATACATAAACGTACATAAAATCACAGCTTGAACAAGCTGTGACAACTACCTTGTTCCAGCAGCAAATGTTGACCAAAATGAGGTGTTTGATGCTTGTTCTTTTGGCCAAGACTTCAAGGAGGAGTCCTCAAGTGCTTATACCCCAAGCCTTGTGAAGCATACACAACTCTTGCTAGGGAGAGATCACCAAATCAAGACAAAAACTCCTTCAAAGGCTGCTGTTGAGCCGAGACCTTGAGAGAGGTTTTTTTCTTTCAAAATTGCATGTAATGTGTGTGGTTCATCTGATTTTTGAGTCCAAGACTCAATTAAATGTGTGTTGGTGGTCAAAACATGTTTGGTCCAATAGAATGAGAGGGGAGGGGCGGCCAAGAAGGGTTTTAAAACCCTTTTCCCTCTCAAAACTATCACACATTGAAATGTCATTTATACTAGACATACAATTAATTGTATGTACAAGATATATAAATGTAATTACATACTTATACAATTAACCATTTAATTTATAAGCTGTAATTTCTCACTTAATATTTGGTGTCATCTAACTAATTTAAACAACACATCAAATAATATTGTTGAACAAAATATCCTAATAAGTTGTTCCCACTTACATGCAACTTATTTAGAAAACCCATTTTTTCTAAATTGGTGTGAATATTTAATTGCATGATCACATCATCAATTAAATATTTAATTGGTGTTTGCCAAGCTTGTTGTTGGGTATAACCCGACTTGGATCATAACGTACTAACCACATCAATATTCTAAGTGTCTTGGGCACACAGAATCCAACAATCTCCCACTTGCCCAAGATTCATAGAAGATTGATGCAAGCAGTAAATACCACCTAACAATGGTTCACTACCCTTAATACGCATGACTTGTAGCCATTCAATAACATCATCCCTTTCAAGTACCCTACTTGAAATGATTTAGGTGAATCAATCATCTATCCTTTTGTTTCAGATGTCATGTCAAATCCAAGAACACGGAATGATCATTTCTTGTTGATGTAACTTATCAGGCCTTAGACATCTAACTCTCAACGAATAAGAGGAACAAATTCCATCTTGACTACATATGTTTCTCACAGACACCTTATGTCATACCTGAATATACCCTTATGTACTGTCCACTATTTCAGAACAGTGAAGAAGAAGCTCAAGGTATAATACTTGGTGAATATCAAAACCAATATGTATCTCAGGTCGGAGGATACCAAATGATATTCGCCTTTACTCAAAATTACTTATGATCAATCAATAAGATTCCATGTAGTAAAATTTGAGATGCGGGTTAGTCCAATATTTGTATCCCACAAATATCTATGAACCTTGGTAGCAACCCATTGCTCTATATTCATCCTTATGAATATCAACCAATCCAAGTTCATAATAGTCTTACCTTCAAACTTGTTCCCACAAGTGTGAACGACTACGGACATTTAGAGTAAACATTTTACTCATGGATTAAACATGCTAAATTGGAATATTATTTGAAACATTATAACCAAATAATTTTATTCAAATAATAGAAAGTTCCACATATTCAAATACAAAATTTATAGATCAAATCCAATCACTAGAATATCGAAGTCCCATGGCACAAGTATGACATTCATGCTTTGCCTTTTCAAGGAGCTTCGTGAGAGGATCCGCAACGTTTTGATCCGTGTGAACTTTGCGAATACATATCTTTCCCTTTTCAACTTCATCTCGTATGTAGTTGAATCTCCGCTCAATGTGCCTGGTCTTTTGATGAGCACGGGGTTCCTTGATTTGTGCAATCGCACCCTCGTTGTCACAAAAGATCTCTAGGGGTTCCTGAATGGAAGGGACAACCCCCAGATCGGCAATGAATTTCTTCAACCATGCAGCTTCTTGAGCTGCCAATGAGGCGGCGACATATTCTGATTCTGTAGTTGATAGAGCCACCACATCCTGTTTGGAGCTCTTCCAAGAGACAGCTCCTCCATTCAGAATAAAATGTATCCCGATTGAGACCGTGAATCATCACGATCGGTTTGGAAACTCGCATCCGTGTAACCTTTTACTACGAGTTCCTCGTCACCAGATCCATAGATCAGGAACATATCTCTTGTCCTCCTTAGGTACTTAAGTATGTTCTTAACAGCCATCCAATGACTGTTTCCAGGATTCTGCTGGTAACGGCTTGTCATGCTTAAGGCGCATGACACGTCCGGTCGAGTGCATATCATTGCATACATGATGGATCCTATAGCAGATGCGTATGGGATTGCCTTCATTTTATCTTGCTCTTCCTTTGAGCTTGGACATTGAGTCGTACTCAATATAGTTCCTCTTTGAATAGGTACGGTACCTTTCTTAGAATTCTCCATCTTGAACCTCTTCAAGATTTTATCAATATATGCACTTTGATTCAAACCAATCAACCGCCTTGATCTATCCCTATAGATCTTTATTCCCAGAATATAGGCGGCTTCACCAAGATCCTTAATGGAAAAACAACTTCCAAGCCAGGTTTTTACACCTTCCAAGGTTGGAATGTCATTTCCAAATAGCAGTATGTCATCAACATACAATACTAGGAAAGTTATTGTGCTCCCACTAGCCTTCTTATACACACAAGCCTCATCAGCGTTTTTGATGAAACCAAATTTCTTTACTTCCTCATCAAAACGGTGATTCCAGCTTCTCGATGCTTGTTTCAATCCATAGATTGATTTCTTTAACTTGCATACTTTATTAGGATGTATTGGATCGACAAAACCTTCAGGCTGAACCATATAGACATCTTCCTCAAGGTATCCATTTAGGAAAGCGGTTTTGACATCCATTTGCCAAATCTCATAATCATAATGAGCAGCTATGGCAAACAATATCCTTATAGACTTTAGCATCGCAACAGGTGAGAAGGTTCATCATAATCAACCCCTTGAGTTTGAGTGAAACCTTTTGCTACAAGTCTAGCTTTATAAGTATCCAAGTTTCCATGCATATCCGTTTTCTTCTTAAAAATCCACTTACATCCAACTATTTTGGAGTTAAGAGGTGGTACAACCAAGTCCCATACTTGATTGTCATACATGGATTGCATCTCAACGTTCATGGCTTCTAGCCATTTGTCACAATCCGTATTGGACACTGCATCATGGTATGTGGTTGGTTCATCAGAATCTATCACATAGCATCCATCCATGAAAAATCCATATTTTCTGGTGGATTACTAGTTCTACCACTTCTGCGAACGTGTTGTGTGTATTGATCAACCACTTGACCATCCTCAACATCCTCATGTTGAGTGCTAGTTTCAACCAAACGTGCATCGGGCTGTGGTTCTTGATCTTCCTCAAGATCCACTGTTCTACTGCTAGTTCCTTCCATAAGGAACTTTGCTTCTAAGAACTCACCCTTTCTGGCAACAAACACTTTTTGTTCCATTGGATCATAGAAATAATATCCCATGGAATCTCTAGGATATCCAATAAAGATACACTTGGTGGATCGGACATCCAATTTGTTTGGGGTGGGAGTCTTAACATAAGCCTCACATCCCCAAACCCTTAAGTACGATAGGGATGGAACTCTTCCATGCCATATCTCAAAAGGTGTCCTTTCCACCTTTTTGGTTGGGGCCATGTTTAGAATACGGGCCGCGGAGAGCAAAGCGAAACCCCAAAATGATAGAGGTAATGAGCTTCTAGCCATCATAGATCGGACCATATCCAATAAGGTTCGATTCCTCCTCTCAGACACACCATTATGTTGTGGTGTTCCAGGTGGAGTAAGCTGTGAGACAATCCCACAACTCCTAAGATGATCTTGAAAAGCTTCACTTAGGTATTCACCTCCTCTATCGGTACGGAGAACTTTAATTGACTTGTTGAGTTGATTTTCTACTTCATTCTTGAAGATTTTGAACATTTCAAAAGCTTCATCTTTGTGCCTTAATAAGTACACATACCCATAGCGACTATAATCGTCAGTAAAGGTAATGAAGTATCTTTCACCATTCCTAGTCATTGGCTTAAAAGGACCACATACATCCGAATGTATGATTCCTAATAAATCCTTGCCCTTTCGGTAGTCCCACTAAAAGGTGCCTTAGTCATCTTACCTTGTAAACAAGATTCACAAACATCAAATGAATCATATTCATTTGTTTTTAAAAGACCATTCTTTTGAAGTGTTTGTAAACGTTTCTTGTTTATATGGCCAAGACGACAATGCCAAAGATAGGTATCACTTAAGTCCAACTTGAGTTTCTTGGTGTTAGTTTGGTACAATGAACTATTTAAAGTATTTTCATGAACCAATTCATAAATACCATTAATGGGAATAGCTTTAAAATAGAACATTTCATTAAAAGAAACATGGATATTTTCCTCAACGAATGATAATACATATCCAAATTGTTTTAACAGGGCTACAGAGATAATATTCCTAGTCAAACTAGGAGCATACAAAACATTGCTCAAAATTACTTCCAAACCATTTGGAAGTTTCAAGATGTAGTCACCACGGGCTTCTACTTGAACTTTAGCCCCATTGCCCATGTAGAGGCTCACATCCCCTTTCTTGAAGTCACTACTTCTTTTGAACCCCTGCAACAAATTGCAAATGTGAGTTCCACATCGGTATCTAATACCCATGTGTTAGAGGATATCATGTTTAAATCAATATGGATCATGTATATTGTACCTGAGGTCTGCCCGGCATCCCTCTTTGCTTTCAACTCTTGGAGATGGACGGGACAATTCCTTGCCCAATGTCCAATCTCCCCACACTTGAAGCATGGGTCATTAGTGGCAACCTTTTGCCTTTTCTCTTGTGGTTTGGGTGGCACCCTTGCCACCCCTTTCCCTTTTCCCCAAGCGGGTCCCTTACCCTTGGCAACCTTTGCCTTGGGTGCGGGACGAGGCCTTTTATTGTTCCCACCTTCATTGATGGTGAGAACGGGTAAAACCCTTTTACCCATGGCCGCCTCGGCCGTTTTGAGCATTGAGTGAAGCTCACCAATGCTTTTGTCCCAAGCATTCATGTTGTAGTTCAACACGAATGTCTCGAACCTTTTGGTAAGGCCATTGAGGATCAAATCCGTGGCCAATTCCTTCGAGACGGGACAATTAAGCCTCTCGAGGCGGTCAATGTGACTTTTCATCTTAAGTACATAAGATGAAACAGATTGGTTGTCGTCCATACGACATGCATGGAGCGCTCGAACCGTTTCGAAGCGCTCAACCCTTGCTTGCTGTTGGAACGTTTCCTTCAGCTGGGTTATCATGTCATAAGCCCCGTGGTGTTCATACTCCTTTTGGAGATCCGGAGTCATGCTCGCTAGCATGAGACAAGACACTTGGACGGAGTCCTCAGTGTATTTCAGCCAATCATTAAAGGCCTCCTCATCATCCTCGCTAGGTTGATCGGGGACAGGGTCGTCTAAAACATACGATCGTCTCTCTTGCTTGAGAACAATTCTCAAGTTTCGATACCAATCGATGAAGTTGTTATGGTTTAGACGTTCCTTTTGGAGGATCGCTCGTAGGGATTGGTTGGACGCGGATGAGTTATCGGAATTATCATTATTAGAGGCCATCTACAAAATTTAACAAAGTTTTATTAAGTATTTTCGATATTGTAATTTTAATAACAAATGTCTTACAAGACTTTTATATTAAAATCTAGAACCCAATATTACATTTAAATTGTGGTTAGGTGACCTTTATCCCACGTTTTAAATTAATAAGGTGGTCAACGTTTGACGATTGCAACCATTTGCAACTTCTAGAGGTATGGGATCGACTCTTGAACATCATATGTAAAGTCGGCATGAAAATCCCATCAACACCATTTGGAAACCACATTGTAGGTGATCCATTTAACATGGTTTGCAAATCAAGACATCCTACTTACACCCACGTGTGAGTTTGCCAAAACAAATGGTTAGGTGACCTTTATCCCATAAGTAAGGCATTCTCACCTCAAATCACAAGTTCCCTCAAAATGGTTGGGTGACCTTTATCCCACTAAGAGTTCCCAAGTGACTCAAGTGTTGTGTAAAAGGACGGTGTTGATCTCGTTTTTAAAATTTTAGAGATTTCTTAATTCTAGTTTAGAAAACTCTATGTACTTGTATTTGTATGCTTTCAAATACAAGGTACCCTATGGTTCTTTGATTAAAACCAATTTTAATCTTTAAAGTCATTAAACCACTTTAATTACTTTTATTAACTTTTAAGAACCAATAATTTTCAGCTTGTTAAGTTTGTTAATGAGTTGTTATGAATATTCAAATACAAACCAAACAATCAAACAACAAACGATCAAACAAGCATATATATACAAACATGAGTGCATAACCATAGCTACTAAGTTGACAACACTTGTTTGCCATCACAAGTGTTGTCATAAGGTCTTTTCTAAGGTTGAAAACAATCACAAAATGCAGGTCATCTTGGACCCCACTTGAACTTGCATCCATATGCTTCAAGTTCCATGTCTTTGATGTCCATCTTCGGGTCTTGAACTCGTGCATCTTCCTTTTACAAAATTGTATCCTAATACATTTTTCTAATAAAAGAAATGCACCTAATCTATTACAAACCAAATGAATGAATAATTACAACCCAAATAATGAAACAAAATTACAACCAAATTGAATGAATGAATACAACCAACACAAGCATCCAAACATCACAAGGTCAATGGCTAGGTTATGCACTTTATCATCCAATGATCATAACATCAAAACATCTAATGAAACCCCTTTTAAAACCACCAAATTTCAGCCAACATAAACTGAAATTTTTGGTTTTAAACATTGTCTAAACAATCAACACATCAAAATATGTTTCTTTCAAGATCTAATCACTAGCATGTGTGATACGATCTTGAAAGTTGGGGAATCATTCAACCAAACAATAACAGCCCAAAATCAGTCTATAACTACTTTATAATCATGCTTTAAAACCAATTTTAAAGACAAAACAAGCAAGTCATCCACATAACCGGCTCTTGATGCCATTGACGGGTTTGCAAGAACACAAAATCCATGTTTAACCATTTAAACTTTCAGAAAAACGCAGCGGACATATATATAGCTTTAAAACCCTTTTAAAGCTGAATATTTCATGTTCTTAGTGTCCATTTAATGTAGAAAAGCAAACCCAAACAAAAGGATCATGTATGTGAATGAAACAAGCTATGACAATACATAAACGTACATAAAATCACAGCTTGAACAAGCTGTGACAACTACCTTGTTCCAGCAGCAAATGTCGACCAAAATGAGGTGTTTGATGCTTGTTCTTTTGGCCAAGACTTCAAGGAGGAGTCCTCAAGTGCTTATACCCCAAGCCTTGTGAAGCATACACAACTCTTGCTAGGGAGAGATCACCAAATCAAGACAAAAACTCCTTCAAAGGCTGCTGTTGAGCCGAGACCTTGAGAGAGGTTTTTTTCTTTCAAAATTGCATGTAATGTGTGTGGTTCATCTGATTTTTGAGTCCAAGACTCAATTAAATGTGTGTTGGTGGTCAAAACATGTTTGGTCCAATAGAATGAGAGGGGAGGGGCGGCCAAGAAGGGGTTTAAAACCCTTTTCCCTCTCAAAACTATCACACATTGAAATGTCATTTATACTAGACATACAATTAATTGTATGTACAAGATATATAAATGTAATTACATACTTATACAATTAACCATTTAATTTATAAGCTGTAATTTCTCACTTAATATTTGGTGTCATCTAACTAATTTAAACAACACATCAAATAATATTGTTGAACAAAATATCCTAATAAGTTGTTCCCACTTACATGCAACTTATTTAGAAAACCCATTTTTCTAAATTGGTGTGAATATTTAATTGCATGATCACATCATCAATTAAATATTTAATTGGTGTTTGCCAAGCTTGTTGTTGGGTATAACCCGACTTGGATCATAACGTACTAACCACATCAATATTCTAAGTGTCTTGGGCACACAGAATCCAACAGAAGCCTCCTCTTATTACATACTCTCAAGATGTTTTGACTAATCTTGAGAATTATAGATGGATGCTTCTTTCTTCTTCTTCTTAGACTTTGGTTTAGAAGCCATCCTTTTTCTCCTCTTTGAACTTTTTAACTGACAAGACTAGCTTGCAGTACCTTGTTGATCATCTTTGTCTTGTTCAGTTGGGTTTTCCACTCTTACAGGTTCAGATGAGAGGGGACAGAACCCTGATGTGGATCAGAAGATTAAGCTTATTGATACTCAGTAGGAGGTCCAGGTTGTGTTGTCTCAAAAGGTTCAACCTGAACCTCCACTTCTTGAGGGACCTGACTTGGTGGGAAGTGTAAGTCAACAAGTTCTCCTCTTTTGATCTTCTGCTTGATCACCCTAATGTGCTCATAAATAGTAGATAGAGACATAGGGCCAAGTCTCCTTCCGAAGAATCCATACATCTTCAAGAAGCTCATCATCCTCTGCCTATCAGCAGACTTCTTCATACTGTTTTGGATGATGGATCTTGCCTTTGCAACATCTTCTCTTATCTTTCTAATTGTTGTCTTTCTTTCTTTGAGTACTTCAAGTTCAAGCTACTTAAGATACTCAAACTCTATATACTCAAAGGACAAGGGAAGAAGTGCATCTACCTGATATAGGCGTGTGGCACTCAGGTAGTTGATCATGTTGATCCTATTAGTTTCATTATCTACCTGAGGTTCTTCTGGCGCCACAACCTCTTGTACAGGGCTTTCTTGAACTAGTGAAATGGTAGGAACATGTTTGTAGAGCCTTTTCAATCTCTTTTCTTCCTTAACTTAAAGAAGCAATCATGCATACTCTGCCTCCTTCCTTTCTCTTGACATTTCCATGTCAACCAATTCATTTAATTCCTCTAAGCGGAGGGAGATGATATTATCAATATCATAGTTCCTGGTCTGTAAGTAAGTAATCCTAACTACCCTCAACTCATCATTTTGAGTGTTTGTCTTGGAGCAATCCTAATTGCAGCTTCCATGAAACCAGCAGATCAAGTAGAGGATCGTTCTCCCCTTAGCTTCCTTTTCCTCTCTCTCTCACCCTCCTCAATCTCCTAAGGAGTCAGTTTCCTTTTCCTTTTGTCACTCACACACCTTTGTGACTCAGGGTAGAGAGAGCTTTGGCCTTTATTGCTAGGTGTAGCATCCAAACTCTAGCCAAAGAGAGGTTGAGATACACCTTCACCAGCAGGTGTCTCATCAAGGGAATGGACTTCTAAAGCAGTTGTAGGTATGACAGGGTGCTGGAGCTGTAAAAGATAGTCTACATTATCAACATAGTGAAAGTCATCAAAAGTCAACATCACAGTCAAAGTAAACAAAAGTCAAACCTGACACGTTCGAGACGAGGAACCGAGACGAGATGTTGAAGATTTAGATGACTAGGAGTTATATTGTAATAAATATATTTTGTGTGAACAAAATATATTTTATCTTGTTTTTAGTCATTTCTATGCTTCATATGTAATTTTGTATTAATTAGCCTAAGTCTAGGGAGTTAAGTGCAATTAGTGTATCTTAGTCTAGACTATAAATAGGTTAATTGTCATTAGTGTTGGTTAATGGTTGTATGACCAATAGATTGAGGGATTATTTGTAAACATATATTTTGCAATCTAAGTGAAGATCAAAGGGGTTTTGATTGTGATTATCATATTTTAATCTAATTCTTCATGATTTGATTCAAATATGTTTATCCTGGAGTAACAATTTGGTCTCAGAGCTTCACAATTTTCTTTAATTTTAACAGTGGAATCCAAATCAGTTCTCAATAATTTCATCTTTTCAATCATCTCTGTTTTGTAATCAAGTACGCTTGTTACAGAAGAAACAAGATCAGTATTAAGCGTGTGGGTTTGATGTGGGAACACGACTTGTTGAAATTCATTGCTTTAGATATCCAGCTCAAGATTTTAGTCTGTTGACCATATCCATAAGTTTTGTGTCGACATAACCTCTTTCTTGCCTCAGCATTTTAACTTGATGATTCCATGTAGATGGAAGAGAGTCTAGAAGCTTTTGAATCTGTTCATGATTACTGAGATCTAGAACATGCTTCTTTAGATTATTTGCCACTTTTAAAAATCGATTAATTAAATCTGACAATTTTTCTTTCTTTGTACCTGCAAAAGAGTCAAACCGGCTTTGTGCCATTGTGAGATTATCTGATTTAAAGTCTTATGAAGATGACATTATTTTAAAAATTTTGAACAATTAAATGCCCCAAAATATTTTTCCCAAAATTGTAAAATAATTCTCCCCCCGGGAAAAATATTATTTTTAAATGTCACGTTAGAAAAATATTATTTTTAAATGTCACGCTACAAAAATTGGATTGAGAATTGATCTTTAACTCACTATGATACAAATCATATATGTGATATCTTTGAGCTATGTCTGGTGTATTTATGTGTCTTGTGTTTGTGCTAGTCTCCTCTGTTGTATGAAAGTACTGATCTGGAGTGATGATCTCCTCTGTTGTACGATAGTAATGACCTGGAGCTCTCATCAGCACATGATTAAATGGTCATCTCCTTTGTTATACGTGAGTATAGACCTGGAGCTCTCACCAGTTTGATCTAAGTTGTGTCATATCATCTAAATGATGAATTCATCATAGAATCCAATATTCTGTCATTAATCACTTGCACACTAATGCACAATGACAGGATCAGTGATCACACGTTTGATGTATTAGGATACAAAGCAGCGGAATACAAACTAGAATTAGACAAATTGTAGCAAGCAATTGATACTTGTAAGCATTAAGATCGCATACGGTTATAGGGAGAGAATATATATATATATATATTTCTGATTTCTAGGAATGTTTATAGATGTAGAATAATTCTAATCAATCATTCATTCCATTCATTCACTCATTCATCGCCGATTACAATAGGTTGTCACTCCTTATATAGAGTGCAACAATCACTGCTGTTATCACGGAAAGTGACAACTGGCAGATCCAATACAAAAATAACTAATTCTTAACAAACTACTGAAATGTTCACAACTACTGAGAACATATCAGCATGTTAAGTACAAAAATATAAAACTACTGAAACTACAACGACTGAAGAACAAGCTCTTCAGTCGTTTTAGAAAACTACTGAAACATAAAAATATAAAACTATTGATATCACAACTACTGAAGAAGTACTCTTCAGCAGTTATGACAAAATACTGAGGCTTCAGTACTTGATCTTCAGACTTTGACCTTCAGGTGTTTCATCAGCTGATGACTTCAGTAGATATCATCAGCTGATGTCTTCAGTCTTTGTCTTCAGACCTTGTACATCAGTTGTTGATCTTCAGCACTTGTGAACTCTTCAGCTGTTGTACTTCAGTACTTTGGTCTTTCAGCTTCAGCACTTGTGTTCTTCAGCTGTTGTACTTCAGCACTTTGGTTCTTCAGCTGTTAAGGTCTTCAGCACTTGATCTTCAGCTGTTGAAGTCTTCAGCACTTGTCAAACTACTGATGAGGCTTTCAGCAGTTGTTGTGATACCATGTGGGACTTAGAGGTTTTCTGATCTTGGCTCATTGGTTCTTTTGGTCCAACAAACTCCCCCTGAACCAATGCAGCCAAAACCTCTAACTTATTTATTCTCCCACTTATTGATGGCAAAATGTTGGTCTTTTTCCTTCTTGATCAGTAGAGAAGATGACCCATGTAAGCTCCGGCCTGGGAAGAAATCTCAAATATTTGTTTGGCAGAGTATGAATGGGAACTCTGTTTTGAGGAACTGGACACAGAGTTGTTATCCCATTCATGAGATTTACTTCCCCATAATGAGTCTGTATGACTCACGAACATAGGCCTCAAGGAGAATAACTTGTTCCTCCTGAGAGAGTTCTTCTGCTCCTCCTTCGAAGAAGAACTCTGGACCATAGTACTCTGATAAGTACTTCATGGTCCTGCCATTTTTCAGCTCCACCGTAGTTACCTCCCTATATACAATTCATCAGGATGGTTGCCTTCAAGGAGTAACTGGAGCTCATTCTTCTGGATGTCTTCAAGCTTTTTATATAACAACCCCTTCTTAATCATCTTGTTTTCTAGTATGGCTTGAGGGGTCTTCTTTGCTTGGTGAGCTTTCTTGAATTCATCAATGATTTCCCAAGGTGAGACTACAACGGCCAACATGATGGTAGACTCTATTGTTTTTCGTACCTGGCCGTTGTATCTGTGTGGGATAGTTCTTTTATGGATTCTAGAACTCACCCTGGGGTCTGGCCATACTCTCACTCTCTCCTTCTGATACTGAAAGGTGTGCCTGAGAGTGTACAGCCTTTGAGCATGCCCTTTCATGGCTTGAATAGATGATGACTGAGGAAATTCCTTGTCAACCATCTTCATTAGTTGCTCATCGTGCTGTTCTGCTGTTCTTCTTCTTCTATCTTGACTCTGACCATTTCCCTTTGAGAGTCAGGTGTGATCATGGGTTGACTTCGGGGTTTTGGTAGCTTCAGAACAGCAGAGAGTGGCAGACTATCATCTTCATCCTCTTCTTCTCTTCTTCTTCCATCCTCAGCACCCTTCTCCTCCTTCTGGGTACATCACTGGATGATGGTTGGGTTGGTGAAGGAATTGGTTTTGAAGAATGAGGATGTTGGATTTGGCTTAGAGGTTGGTTGGGAGATTTGAGGGATAAGATCTGTTTGAGTGCGTGGAAGGGAAGGTTGATCTAGCATCCTTGTAGTTAGTTTCGCCTTTGTGAGTTTAGCCATCTCTAACCTTTAACCAGCCCCAGCCTCATCAAGGGCTTCCACAATAATCCCTTTGTTGAATTGCTCAGACAGACAGATTCTGGTGGCTATAGCCAGAATGCTGTCCCTGGTCCATGCGCGGATCTCCATTAATGATCTTCCCAAGTATTTTGCAATAAAGCGGATCATTATTTCCAATCTCTCTTTCTCAAGAGCATCATACCCTGCCATCGGGTTTGTATCTCTTGTACTTCTAACCTTCTGATCTCACTATCCAGTGTGGCTGTGTCAAACCCCTGCCTGAAGAGTTGTTCAATTATTTTATCCATGGATCGGCTGTGTGTGGTGTCAGCTTCTTTGACCAGCTCCTCCAAGGATTTGTCTTCAGCAGTGTGATCATCAGCACTTCTCTTTCGCTTGTAAGTGAGCATAGGTTGCTTTTCTTTTTCCTCCTTTTGGGCTTGCATCACTTCCTTTTCCTCGGATCTTTTCCTCTTCCTTTCTTTCACTGCAGTACTCTCCCCCTTTTTGGTTGCATTGGAGGAAGGGGTTGTACCGCAGAAAGAGTCTTTTGGACAGCAGCATCAACCAAGGGCTGTAATGTTAAGGAAGCCTCTCATCAAGGGCTTTGATCACTATATCAGTGATTATGGGTGTGATGAGAGGAAGGGAATTTTGGAGTACAGCACCTATTTGCTCAGGAGGGTTCTGTTCCTGAGAAGTAGGGCCTGAAGCAGAGGCAAGTGGTTGATTTTGGGGTGGCTCGGTGTTTGGGAAACCTTCAAGGGAAGGTGCCATCTGTGGGTGGATAGAGGCAGATGGTCTTTCTCCTTGTGAGAGTTGGTCAAGTAGGTTTTGTAGCCTACTGACTTTCTCTTCCAGGATTGTGTTCTGGGCAAGAACATCATAGAAGAAGCCCAGGTCATCATCAGCCGAAGCTGAATCAGCTGACCTCCTGCTTAGAGCAGGATTTACATGCACTGGGTGTAGACCAGTTGGTGCATGTGCCCCTTGTGCTTGGTACTGGGGACTTCCAGCTCAGGACAATGTCCATCATCAGCTGTTGCCTCTAGGGAGGTCTTAGCAATGTTACCAGCCTCACTCTGGTCATGTGCTGAGTCAGAGGAGGTGGCAGCCTCACTAGATATTCTAAGCTCCTTGTCTACACCAGGAGATAGAATTGGGAAACCCCTGTGCTGTGGGTTCTCAGGTGCACTGTTTTCCTCCCCCTCAATTGTAGAGGTATTCCCAGTAGTAAGTGGTTTCTGGGGAGGGGGTGAGGAGTGCAATTGAGTCAGCACTTGTGCAACTATTAAAGTTGGTCTGTGAGGGGCGGTTGTTTGGGGTGAGGGGATAGAAGCAGTGTGCACCTGGGGAGGATGGTGCTCTTCAATGGCAATCTCCTCAAGTGAGTAAGATCCCAGATAAGTAGGTGCCCCTTGGGGAGTTGCTGCAGGCTCCTGTTGAGAGGAAGCCTGAGCGGCTGTGGCTGGAGGAGTCATTGTATCCACTAGGGGGTTTGGACTAGTGGATATATCCTGCGTTTGTGTTGCAGGGGCATCCTCAGGGGACTCAATTCCCTGAGTAGCCATTTTGGGTTTCTTTTTGGTGGGTTTGGTAGGGACTTTGGATTTGGAGGTGGTGGCTGTGGGTTCCAGCTGCGTGGGTTTTCGCAGCTTGGCAGCCATTTTTAGTGTCCGGTCAGAGTTGTGCCGGGAGTATACTTCCGGCAGAACAGCCGTAGCAGGGACTCCCAAGCCAACAAGTCCCTCAGCATTAAGCTGGTCTGTAATAATGGCCATTATGAACCGTGGATAGAGTATCCAACGGTTGGCAGTTAGTTTTTGAGCCATATCTTTGAGCTCTGAAAATATTAATTCTGAAAAGTTTAGTGGTTGTTGCTCAAGGATAGAATACATTACCTGCTGCCATTTGGTGGACATTTGATCCCAAGACGACGTCTTAGGGGCCAAACATACATTTACCATGTGAAAAATCAGGCGCTCAGCGTCATTAAAGTGTTTCTTCATGATGGTGGTGGCACTGAGATCGCCTTGATATCCATGCTGAGCAAAGGATAGATCTATGGTGCCCTTCGGATATCCAGCAGGAGAAGTAGCATCATTCAGTTGAAGAATTTTACGGATTGTTGCAGGAGTAATGACTACTTCTTTGTTGTTGACGACTGACCGGAGGGATGGTGTGTTGCTCTCCTCAGTGGTAACAGTAACGTTCATCCAAAATTGGTTCAAGGATTCGGCATGTAAGACGGGGTTCAGAAGGAATGCCTTGTTGTATTGGGACTGAACCATAAGATCGATAGCAGTATCGAACTTAGTCCAGATCGGCGATTTAGTGAGGTAGGCAACACAGTTGTGTCGCGGTTTAATTTGCATAGACGCCATGGAGAAGAGGGAAGTTTTGGAGAGGAACGTTAGGTTTGAAGAAGATGAAGCATGGAGAGCTCAGGTTAGGGGTATTTATAGGGTACGGGTAAGGAAACGACTGAAGGATGTGGTGTTAGTCATCAGTAGTTTTAAACGACCGTTGACATGGTATTATCCTTTCAGATGTTGAAACAGCTGAAGTCATGGTGTTAGGCATCAGTAGTTTAGAAAACTACTGAAGACCGTGGTTTTGACTTCAGATGATTGAAACAACTGAGGACTTGGTGTGTGTCATCAGTAGTTATGAAGCTACTGAAGACAGTGGTTTTGTCATCAGCTGTTGTAAACAACTGAAGACTAGGGAATAGTCGTCAGTAGTTATAAAACTACTGAAGACGTGGTTTTGCTTCAGTTGTTTAAAATGAAACAGCAGTTGTACAAACGACTGAAGAGAAAATTCTTTTCAGCTGTTTTCGTCAATTCTTAGCTTTTCAGCTGTTTCAATCTGTCCTCAACACATTCATCAGTCTTTTTGGCTGATGTCAGTTGTTTCATAGGACATCAGTACTTATCTGTTTTTACTGATTGCAGTAGTTGTAGCTGCATCAGTAGTTGTGACTACATCAGTAGTTTAGAACAGATGAAGTACTTCAGTACGTGTGAGACATTTAGCCTTCAGTAGTTATAAAACTACTGAGGATAAAAGAACTCATCAGTACTTATATGTGACTTGGTACTTATGATCATCAGTATGAGTTACTAAGATCATCAGTAGTTGTCACTTATTCTAGGTGCAGCATACCAAGCCTTAACACCAGTTTTGGAAAGTTGAACTATCCAAAGGCTTAGTAAAAATGTCTGCAAGCTCATCAGCACTAGGCACAAACTTAGGATCAATCAGACCTTTTTCAAAACAATCCCTTATAAAATGATGTCTGATCTCTATATGTTTGGTCCTAGAGTGCTGGACTGGATTTTTGACAATACAAAGAGCTGAAGCACTATCCATTAACAGTGGAGTCTTAGTTTCTGTAATGCCATAATCCAAAAGTTGGTTTTGAAGCCAGAGTACCTGAGATGTACAGCTTGCAGCAGCAATGTACTCTGCTTCAGCAGTGGATACCATTTGACAGGATCAGTGATCACACGTTTGATGTATTAGGATACAAAGCAGCGGAATACAAACTAGAATTAGACAAATTGTAGCAAGCAATTGATACTTGTAAGCATTAAGATCGCATACGGTTATAGGGAGAGAATATATATATATATATATATTTCTGATTTCTAGGAATGTTTATAGATGTAGAATAATTCTAATCAATCATTCATTCCATTCATTCACTCATTCTTCGCCGATTACAATAGGTTGTCACTCCTTATATAGAGTGCAACAATCATGCTGTTATCACGGAAAGTGACAACTGGCAGATCCAATACAAAAATAACTAATTCTTAACAAACTACTGAAATGTTCACAACTACTGAGAACATATCAGCATGTTAAGTACAAAAATATAAAACTACTGAAACTACAACGACTGAAGAACAAGCTCTTCAGTCGTTTTACAAAACTACTGAAACATAAAAATATAAAACTACTGATATCACAACTACTGAAGAAGTACTTTTCAGCAGTTGTGACAAACTACTGAGGCTTCAGTACTTGATCTTCAGACTTTGACCTTCAGGTGTTTCATCAGCTGATGACTTCAGTAGATATCATCAGCTGATGTCTTCAGTCTTTGTCTTCAGACCTTGTACATCAGTTGTTGATCTTCAGCACTTGTGAACTCTTCAGCTGTTGTACTTCAGTACTTTGGTCTTTCAGCTTCAGCACTTGTGTTCTTCAGCTGTTGTACTTCAGCACTTTGGTTCTTCAGCTGTTAAGGTCTTCAGCACTTGATCTTCAGCTGTTGAAGTCTTCAGCACTTGTCAAACTACTGATGAGGCTTTCAGCAGTTGTTGTGATACCATGTGGGACTTAGAGGTTTTCTGATCTTGGCTCATTGGTTCTTTTGGTCCAACACACAAGCCTTGCTCTGTAAAGATCGTTACAAAATTCAAGAAATCCTGAGGTTGGGTGAGGGTTTTGCCAAATGATTTGTGGGGTCCTAGCATTCTAAAGTATTTAATCTAACCTTAACAAATCATTTGCTACTTGTTGAAAAAGATAGGGCATGGGTTTAAGTGGACAAACATATCAGCAATCGTTATGATCTGTTTGAAAATTTCATAACCATTCAAAGACTATGATTAGATTCAGTTATCAATGTGATCTCATTGTTTCTCGATGTTTAAATTCATCTTTGTGATAAAGTATATCTTGAGGATATGATCTCATGATCGATTCAGTTCTTGGTTTTAAAAATAAAAAAGGATGTTATATTAAATATATAATAAAAAATATAGCAAAATTTCATTTCAATTTTGATAGGCTTTGATAGAACAAGTTTCATAGTTTAACCATTTAAAGTTTGTGTAAACGCAGCGGAAACAAGCTTTTATTACATGGTTTGTAAACTGAAATTTCAGATTGCATCTAGATTTTAAAGTTACAAACAAACCAAGAACAAAGGACTTTTTATGTGAATAAAACTAGCTATGTTAACACAAACAAACATTATGGACAACCATAAAGATGCTACCATAAACTACCTTTCAGGAGACAAAAACGAAATGGATGAGGATGATATGGATCAAGAACGAATGACCAAGGCACCAAAAGAAGGTCCTCTCAAGCTTGCATACCCCAAGCTCTAATACAAACACCTTGATGCTAGGATTGAACACCAAAAACTGAATGATAGGACTGCTGGAACCTTTTCAGCCGAGAATCCCTTTAACAAAACAAGAAAACCCTTTTTCCTGTGTTGTGGTTTTGCATGTGAGAGAGAGAAGAAGATGGAGTGAATGTATGTACAAGTGTGTGTTTCCAAGACACTTAAAACAAAACCAAGAAGTGGTCCACCCAAATGGGGCGGCCAAAATTACTTGGGTTTTGGTTTTCCCCCCCAAAAATTAAAACACAATTGACAAGGGATTATATAAGTTATTCATATAATTAACATTTTAATTGAATAACTCATACACACTCACTTATTGTTTGAAGTTATTTATGTAACTTAAATAACATTACAAACAATATCTATAAACAAAATATCCATATAAATTGTTTAATCTCATATGCAACTTATTTAGAAAACCCATTTTCTAAATTGGTGTTTTTATTTAATTGTATGATCATATCATCAATTAAATATTATTTGGTGTTTGCTAAGCTTGTTATTGGGTATGACCAGACTTGGATCATAACGTACTAACCACATCAATGTTCTATGTGTCTTGGGCATAAAGAATTCAACAATCTCTCACTTGCACAAGATTCATAGAAGATTGATGCAAGCAGTAAATACTGCCTAACAACGGTTTACTACCCTCAATACGCATGACTTAAAGCCATTTAATAACATCATCCCCTTCAAGTATCCAACTTGAAATGATTTAGGTGAATCAATCATTTATCCTTTTGTTACAGATGTCATGTTAAATCCAAGGACATAGAATGATCATTCCTTGTTGATTTAACTTAATCGGGCCTTAGACATCTTGCTCTCAACGAATAAGAGGAACAAATTCCATCTTGAATACATACGTTTCTCACAAACACTTCGTGTCACGCCTGAACATAGCCTTACGTACTGTTCATTATTTCAGGGCAGTGAAGAACTAGCTCAAGGTATAACACTTTGTGAATATCAAAACCCAATATGTATCTCAGGTCTGAGGATACCAAATGATATTCGCCTTTACTCAAATTTACTTATGATCAATCTAGAAGATTCCATGTAGTAAAATTTGAGATGCGGGTCAGTCCAATATTTGTATCCCACAAATATCTATGAACTTTGGCAGCAACCAACTGCTCTATATTCATTCCTTATGATTATCCACCAATCCAAGTTCATAATAATCTTACCATCATACTTGCTCCCACAAGTATGAATGATTACGGACATTTAGAGTAAACAATTTACCCATGGATTAAACATGCTAAATTGGAACATTTATTGAAATATTATAACCAAATAATTTTGTTCAAGTAGTAAGATAGCTCCAAATATTCAAATACGAAATCACAGATCAAATCCAATCACTAGAATATTGAAGTTCCATGGGACAGGTATGACCTTCATGCTTTGCCTTTTCTAGGAGCTTCGTAAGAGGATCTGCAATATTTTGATGTGTGTGAACTTTGCGAATACATATCTTTCCTTTCTCAACTTCATCTCGTATGTAGTTGAATCTCCGCACAATGTGCCTAGTCTTTTGATGAGCACGAGGTTCCTTGATTTGAGCAATCGCACCCTCGTTATCACAAAAGATCTCTAGGGGGTACTGAATGGAAGGGACAACCCCTAGATCGGCAATGAATTTCTTCAACCATGCAGCTTCTTGAGCTGCCAATGAGGCGGCGAGGTATTCTGATTCTGTAGTTGATAAAGCCACCACATCCTCTTTAGAGCTCTTCCAAGAGATGGCTCCTCCATTCAGAATGAAAATGTATCCAGATTGTGATCGTGAATCATCACGATCGGTTTGGAAACTCGCATCCGTGTAACCTTTTACAACGAGTTCCTCATCAGATCCATAGATTAGAAACATATCTTTAGTCCTCCTTAGGTACTTAAGTATGTTCTTAATAGCCATCCAATGACTGCTTCCAGGATTTTGCTGGTAACGGCTTGTCATGCTTAAGGCGCATGAAACGTCCGGCCGAGTGCATATCATTGCATACATGATGGATCCAATAATAGATGCATATAGGATTCGCTTCATTTTATCTTGCTCATCCTTTGAGCTTGGACATTGAGTCGTACTCAATATCATTCCTCTTTGAATAGGTACCGTACCTTTCTTAGAGTTCTCCATCTTGAACCTTTTCAAGATCTTATCAATGTATGCACTTTGATTTAAACCAATCAACAGCCTTGATCTATCCCTATAGATCTTTATTCCCAGAACATTGGCAGCCTCACCAAGATCCTTGATGGAAAAACAACTTCCAAGCCAGGTCTTTACACCCTCCAAGGTTGGAATGTCATTTCCAAATAGTAGTATGTCATCAACATACAATACTAGGAAAGTGATGATGCTCCCACTAGCTTTTATATACACAAGCTTCATCAGCATTCTTGATGAATCCAAATTTAATTACTTCTTCTTCAAAACGGTGATTCCAAGTTCTCGATGCTTGTTTCAATCCATAGATTGATTTTTTTAACCTTCATACTTTGTTAGGATGTTTTGGATCGACAAAACCTTCAGGCTGAACCATATAGACATCTTCCTCAAGATATCCATTTAGGAAAGCCGTTTTGACATCCATTTTCCAAATCTCATAATCATAATAAGCAGCTATGGCAAACAATATCCTAATAGACTTTAGCATTGCAAGAGGTGAGAAAGTTTCATCATAATCAACCCCTTGAGTTTGAGTGAAACCCTTTGCTACAAGTCTTGCTTTATAAGTATCCAGGTTTCCATGCATATCGGTTTTCCTTTTGAAAACCACTTACATCCAATTACTTTGGTGTTAAGAGGTGGTGTAACCAAGTCCCATACTTGATTGTCATACATGGATTGCATCTCAACGTTCATGGCTTCAAGCCATTTGTTACAATCCGAATTGAACAATGCATCATGGTATGTATTGGTTCATCAGAATCTATCACATAGCATCCATTAGTGAAAAATCCATATCTTTCAGGTGGATTACTAGTTCTACCAGATCTGCGAACATTTTCTGTGTATTGATCAACTATTTGATCACTTTCAACATCCTCATGTTGAGTGCTAGTGTCAACCAAACGTGTATCGAGTTGCGGTTCTTGATCCTCTTCAAGATCCATAGTTCTACTACCAGTTCCTTCCATAAGGAATTGGTTTCCAAGAGCTCACAACAAACTCCTTTTGTTGTATTGGATCATAGAAATAATATCCCATAGAATCTCTTGGATATCCAATAAAGATACACTTAGTGGAGCAGCTTTCTAACTTGTTCGAGGTGGGAGTCTTCACATAAGCCTCACACCCCCACACCCTCAAATATGAAAATGATGGAACCCTTCCATGCCATATTTCATAAGGTGTCCTTTCCACTTTCTTGGTTGGGGCCATATTCAAAATACGGGCCGCAGAGAGCAGAGCAAAACCCTAAAATGATAGAGGTAATAAGCTTCTAGCCGTAATAGATCGAACCATATCCAATAGAGTTTGATTTCTCTGCTCGGACATGCCATTATGTTGTGGTGTTCCCGGTGGAGATAGTTGTGAGACAATCCCACAACTTCTAAGATGGTCCCTAAAAGCATCATTCAGGTATTCACCTCCTCTATCGGTGTGGAGAATTTTAATTGACTTATTGAGTTGATTTTGTACCACATTTTGAAAGATCTTGAACACTTCAAAAGCTTCATCTTTGTGTCTTAACAAGTACACATACCCATATCGACTATAGTCGTCAGTAAAGGTAATGAAGTATCTTTCATTGTACCTTGTCATAGGTTTAAAAGGACCACATACATCCAAATGTATGATACCTAATAAATCCTTTGCCCTTTCAGCTTTGCCACTAAAAGGTGCCTTGGTCATTTTACCTTGTAAACAAGACTCACATACATCAAATGAATCACATTCATTTGTTTTTAAAAGACCATTCTTTTGTAATGTTTGTATTCTTTTCTTGTTTATATGACCAAGACGGCAATGCCAAAGATAAGTATTACTCAAATCCGATTTGAGTTTTTTGGTACTAGTTTGGTACAATAAGCTATCATTCAATGTATTTTCACGAACCAATTCATAGATACCATTAATGGGAATAGCTTTAAAGTAAAACATGTCATTCAAAGTAACATGGATTTCATTTCCAATAAATGATAATACATATCCAAAATGTTTTAATAGAGCTACGGAAATAATGTTCCTAGTCAAACTAGGAGCATACAAAGCATTGTACAAAATTACTTCCAAACCATTTGGAAGTTTCAAGATGTAGTCACCATGGGCTTCAACTTGAACTTTAGCCCCATTGCCCATATAGAGGCTAACATCCCCTTGTTGAAGTTGCTACTTCTTTTGAACCCCTGCAACAAATTGCAAATATGAGTTCCACATCCAGTATCTAATACCCATGTGTTGGTGGATATTAAGTTTAAATCAATATGGATCATGTATGTAGTACCTGAGGTCTGCCCGACATCCCTCTTTGCTTTCAACTCTTGGAGATGGACAGGACAATTCTTGCCCAGTGTCCAATCTCCCCACACTTGAAGCATGGTTCATTAGAAGCAACCTTTTTCCTTTTCTCCTATGCTTTGGGTGGCACCCTTGCCACCCCTTTCCCTTTTCCCATTACGGGTCCCTTACCCTTGGCAACACGAACGTCTCAAACCTTTTGGTATGGCCATTGAGGATCAAATCTGTGGCCAATTCCTTTGAGACGGGACAGTTTAGCCTTTCAAGGCGGTCAATGTGACTTTTCATCTT
Source organism: Flaveria trinervia (assembly GCA_025506515.1). Classification (NCBI taxonomy): domain Eukaryota; kingdom Viridiplantae; phylum Streptophyta; class Magnoliopsida; order Asterales; family Asteraceae; genus Flaveria; species Flaveria trinervia. The sequence goes on from CM046447.1 coordinate 42,747,514, forward strand.
AAGCACATAAGATGAAACTCATTGGTTGTCGTCCATACGACATGCATGGAGCGCTCGAACCGTTTCGAAGCGCTAAACCCTCGCTTGTTGTTGGAACGTTTCCTTCAGTTAGGTTATCATGTCATAAGCTCCGTGATGCTCATACTCCTTTTAGAGATCCGGAGTCATGCTTGCCAATATAAGGCAAGACACTTGGACAGAGTCCTCAGTGTACTTTATCCAATCATTATAGGCCTCCTCATCATCCTCACTAGGTTGATCGGGGACAGGGTCGTCTAAAACATATGATCGTCTCTCTTGCTTGAGAACGATTCTCAAGTTTCGATACCAATCGATAAAATTGTTATGATTTAGACGTTCCTTTTGGAGAATGGCTCGTAAAGATTGGGCGGATGTGGATGAATTATCATGATTAGTATAATTATTGGTGGCCATCTACAAAATTTAACAAAGATCAATTTTAGTATTTTCGATGTTGTTATTTTAATAATTAATACCTTTTAAGGTAATTTTCATATTAAAATCTAGAATCCAACATTACATTTAAATGGTGGTTAGGTGACCTTTATCCCACGATTTAAATTAATAAGGTGGTCAACGATTGACGATTGCAACCATTTGCAACTTCTAGAGGTATGGGATCAACTTGAAACATCATATGTAAAGTCGGCATGTTAATCCCATCAACACCATTTGGAAACCATATCATAGGTGATCCATTTAACATGGTTTGCAAATCAAGACACCCTACTTACACACATGTGTGAGTTTGCCAAAATAAGCGGTTAGGTGACCTTTATCCCACGAATATGGCATTCTCACCTCAAGTCACAAGTTCCTTCAAAATGGTTAGGTGACCTTTATCCCACTAACGGTTCCCAAGCGATTCAAGTGTCGTGTAAAAGGACGGTGTTGATCTTATTTAATTTTACAAAAGGTATAGAGAAATTATAATACAAGTTTAGAAAACATTATATTTACATATTTGTATGTTTTCAAAACAAGATACCTTATGGTACATTGATTAAAACCCCTTTTAATCTTTGAAATCATTAAACAATTTTAATAAACTTTTATTACCTTTTAATGATTAAAGCCCATTTAGATAGTTTGTTATGATCATGGAAAGGATAGTTAAGCAAACATCATATGTAAAGTCATCAACCACAATACCATAATCAAACAACCATGAATCAACCAAATGTAAGTGCATAACCATAGCATCTAAAGTGGCCACACTTGTTTTCCATCACAAGTGTGGACCATAGGACATTCCTAAGGGTCAAAACACATCACAAAAGTTCCATGAACCTCCCACTTGAAACCACATCCAAATGCTCCTTGTTTCTTGTGTCTTTCCTTTGTGCTTCTAACACGTACATCTTCATATTACAAGACATTATGTCCTAATACAAGATTTCTAGTAATATGAAAGGTACCTAATCTATTTATTACAGCCCAATAATAAATAAATTACACTTTAAACAAAGCACAAACAATAGATTATACAACCCAATTGAATGAATGAATACAACCATTACAAACATCCAAACAACACAAGGTCAAGGGCTAGGTTATGCACCATAATGAACAATGATCATATCATCCAAACAAACAATGAATCCCCACTTAAAACCCACTAAATTTCAGCCAAAAAAAACTGAAATTTCAGGTTTTATGATGCCTAAATAAACAACAAATATAACATACATGTCTTTCAAAGTTTAATCACAAGCATGTGTAATATATCTTTGAAAGTTGGGGATTCATAAAACATGAACATAGCAGCCCCTAAAAGGGGTTTCAAAGTCCCATAAAATGAAATATAACAAGGAAAAAACAAGCTAGCTATCCACATAACCGGCACTAGATGCCAATGTTGGGGTTTGATAGAATAAGTTTCATAGTTTAACCATTTAAACTTTGTGTAAACGCAGCAGAAACAAGCTTTTATTACATGGTTTGTAAACTGAAATTTCAGATTGCATCTAGATTTTAAAGTTACAAACAAACCCAAGAACAAAGGACCTTTTTATGTGAATAAAACTAGCTATGTTAACACAAACAAACATTATGGACATCCATAAAGATCCTGCCATAAACTACCTCTCAGGAGCCAAAAACGAAATGGATGAGGATGATATGGATCAAGAACGAACGACCAAGGCACCAAAAGAAGGTCCTCTCAAGCTTGCATACCCCAAGCTCTAATACAATCACCTTGATGCTAGGATTGAACACCAAAAACCGAAGGATAGGACTTCTGGAACCTTTTCAGCCAAGAATCCCTTTAACAAAACAAGAAAACCCTTTTTCTTGTGTTGTGGTTTTGCATGTGAGAGAGAGAAGAAGATGGAGTGAATGTATGTACAAGTGTGTGTTTCGAAGACACTTAAAACAAAACCAAGAAGTGGTCCACCCAAATGGGGCGGCCGAAATTACTTGGGTTTTGGTTTCCCCCCCAAAAATTTAAAACACAAATGACAAGGGATTATATAAGTTATTCATATAATTAACATTTTAATTGAATAACTCATACACACTCACTTATTGTTTGAAGTTATTTAAGTAACTTAAATAATATTACAAACAATATCTATAAACAAAATATCCATATATATTGTTCAATCTCATATGCAACTTATTTAGAAAACCCATTTTCTAAATTGGTGTTTTTATTTAATTGTATGATTATATCATCAATTAAATATTATTTGGTGTTTGCTAAGCTTGTTATTAGGTATGACCCGACTTGGATCATAACGTACTAACCACATCAATGTTCTATGTGTCTTGGGCATAAAGAATTCAAAAAATTTCTTTTAGGTCTTCCATATTATGTTGTTACAATTTTATCATTTTTCATGCATTTCACAATAATTATGTACAAACAAACACGGGTTCACTTGGTTTTCACATACAGATAAACACGGGTTTATTTTGTTAAAACAAAATGATCTAATTAGAAATGTCGAAATTGTGTTTGAGAATGTGTTTTAGATTTTTGCTTTAAGTGATGGCTGATCATCAGTTGAGCAGTATACTTGATCATAGAACCTGTTCCTTAAGTTTGCAGAAGATACCGAGCTAGAAATCCTCCTCCTACATCTTCTAAAGCATTCAAGATTAGAGATTTGGGAAAGTTATTCCAATATCCTTGCAAAGCTTGCACTCAAGAAGGGGGAGCATATAAATAGGGGGAGCTTATGAGATGAATAATCTTTCAAATCAGATTAAGAAAGCTTTAATTTGAATATCTTTCTAATGTTGACTTCTCGGTGCTGTATTCATTTGAAAACTTTGATAATGATAGACTAAAGGGGAGTATTGTTGGAGCTGTACAAGATAGTCTATATTATCAACATAGTGAAAGTCATCAAAAGTCAACATCACAGTCAAAGTCAACAAAAGTCAAACCCGACACGTTCAAGACGAGGAACCGAGATGAGACGTTGAAGATTTAGATGACTAGGAGTTATATTTTAATAAATATATTTTATGTGAACAACATATATTTTATCTTGTTTTTAGTCATTTTTATGCTTCACGTGTAATTTTGTATTAATTAGCCTAAGTCTAGGGAGTTAAGTGAAATTAGTGAATATTAGTCTGGATTATAAATACGTTAATTGTCATTAGTGTTAGTTAATGGTTGTATGACCAATAGATTGAGGGATTATTTGTAAACACATATTTTTCAATCTAATTGAAGACCAAAGGGGTTTTGATTGTGATCATAATATTTTGATCTAATTCTTCATGATTTGATTCAAGTATGTTTATACTGGAGTAACAAAATATAATAAATATAAAAAATTAAAAAACAAAGAAAAGGTTTACAAAAATAAAATTTTAGGGGGAGTGTATAGTAAATGAAAATGAAAAGAGAACTGGGAACTTGATTCGTGATGACTGAGAAATGATTATATATCTTCTTGAATTGCTTGTTCTTGCATGACTTCATTTATAAATTAAGAATTAATAGTAACTGATGTTGTTATATGATTCACATCTTATTTTTAATTGCAAATAAAAGAAAAACAAACAGATTTTTTAATGATATGTTCGGTAAACTCACCCTGAAGAATAAAGTAGATAGCAGTATGATGATTTAAATTAAAATATATGCTTAAGGATGTATGGTTTTACGCAATCATTTTAGCTTGCACCAAAACTGAGTCCCGACAAAAATTGGATTGAGAATTGATCTTTCTCCCTCCATGATACAAATCATATAAGCCATATCTTTGAGTCATGTTTGGTGTAATTATGTGTCTTGTGTTTGTGCTAATCTCCTCTACTGTACGAAAGTACTGACCTGGAGTGATGATCTTCTTTGCTATATGATAGTACTGACCTGGAGCTCTCATCGGCACATGATTAAATGGTCATCTCCTTTGTTATACGTGAGTATAGACCTGGAGCTCTCACCATCTTAGTCTAAGTAGTGTCAAATCATCTAACCGATGAATTCATCACAAATTGCAATATTCTGTTGATAATCACTTGCACACTAATACACAAGCCTTGCTCTATAAAGATCATAACAAAATTCAAGAAATCCTGAGGTTGGGTGAGGGTTTTTGCCAAATGATTGTGGGGTCCTAGCATTCTAAAGTATTTAATCGAACCTTAACGAATCATTTGCTGCTTGTTGAAAAAGATAGTGCATGGGTTTAACTGGACAAACATATCAGCAAATGTTATTGATCTGTTTGAGAATTTCAAAATCATTCAAAGACAGTGATTAGATTCAGTTATCAGTGTGATCTCATTGCTTGTTGATGTTTAAATTTATCTTTGTGTTACAGTATATCTTGAGGATATGATCTTATGATCGATTCAGTTCTCGGTTATAAAAAATAGATATATAAAATTAAAAAAATTTATAATAAATTTTCATTTCAAAATTCATTTAGGTCTTCCATATTATGATGTTACAATTTTATCATTTTTCATGCATTTCATAGAAATTACGCACAAACAAACACGGGTTCGCTTGTTTTTACACACAGATAAACACGGGTTTATTTTATTAAGATGAAATGATCTAATTAGAAATGTCAAGATTGTGTTTGAGAATGTGTTTTAGATTTTAGGTGCAAGTGATGGCCAATCATCAGTTAAGCAGTATACCGGATCAGAGAACCTGTTCCTCAAGTTTGCAGAAGATACTGAGCTTGGAATCCTCCTTCTACATCTTCTAAAGCACCCAAGATTAGAGATTTGGGACATTTGTTCCAATATCCATGCAAAGGTTGCATTCGAAAAGGGGGGAGCACATATATAGGGGGAGCTTATGAAATGAATAATCTTTCTAATCAGATTTTGAAAGATTCAAATTGAATATCTTTCTAATGTTGACTTCTCGGTGCTGTATTCGTTTGAAAACGTTGATAATGATAGACTAAAGGGGAGTATTGTTGGAGCTGTACAAGATAGTCTATATTATCAACACAGTCAAAGTCAACAAAAGTCAATGTCACAGTCAAAGTCAACAAAAGTCAAACCTAACATGTTCAAGATGAAGAACCGAGACAAGACATTAAAGATTTAGATAGCTAGGAGTTTTATTGTAATAAATATATGTTGTGTGAACAAAATATATTTTATCTTGTTTTTAGTCATTTTTATGTTTAATATGTAATTTTGTATTAATTAGCCTAAGTCTAGGGGGTTAAGTGCAATTAGTGAATGTTAGTCTAGACTATAAATACGTTAATTTTCATTAGGTTTTGGTTAATGGTTGAATGACCATTTTATTGGGATTTTCACATTATTCAAATCATATGCAATCATATTAGATCAACTTGGGGTTTTATTATGTTTATCATTGTTTGATCTTACAAATCTTCATAATATTTGATTCAAGTGTTCATCTTGGAGTTACAAAGGGCTCTCAAGTTCAATCACTAGGACTTCAGTCAAGGTTTTCCTTTTAAAACTAATCTCATGGTCTACCTTAACATCTAGTTGACCAATGACATTGTCTGATTGCCTCTGTCTCCTTCTAAGGTTGAACTCTTAAGTAATCCTGTCTTGAATCCTTTGAGCCAACTAGTTAGCTTGTCTAGATGACTTGGATTGAAAAGTGGCATGTTGATAAGATCAAGACCTACATAGTAGTTCAAGGTTTGAAAATTGAAGAGTTCTTGTTGCCCTAGAACGCTTTGAAGAATAAGGGCTCTTCTGTTAGCATCATACATCCACCCTATGACTTAGTTTGAAGTTCCTTGAGGTGGAGATAACATAGTCCTTGGAATGACTTTCTCAAAAAGACTTTGAATGAATGAGTCTAAAAAGTCTACATCAATGTGAACTTGAGAAAGTTGCTGAGTATGGACAGTTGCAAATGAAGATGGTAAGTCCTCAAAGTCCATGCTTTGTGAGGAACTCCTAGGTTTCATGATTGTAATGACTTTTCCCTTTTTTGGTAGCATTACCCTCTTGCATAGGTGAGCCAGGAGTTACACGAATCACATTCATAGGTTCTTGTGTTCTTGGTTGAGCTCTTCTTAAAGGTCACCCAACTAGTTTCTTCTTGAGATAACAACTCTCAAGTTGCTGATCATTGACCTTATTGTGTAAGATAGTCACTTGAGATTCCAAGTGACTAACCTTAGAGACTAGATAGGTGGATGATTTTTACATTGTTTGCACCTTTACTCTCATATTCCCTCTTCTATATTAAAAGATTCATTGGGGGATGAGATAATTGGACCAAAGTCCTCAGTCTCACCACCAGCTTGATGTTCTTGGTTGTTGGTTTTCCTCACCTCACTGACTACTTTAGATGGAATGTCAGTGGGATGAGTTGTCATGGTTGAGGTCTTAAAGATGTAATCACTTGCAAAAGTGAGAGTCTCTTCCATATGGACTTCCTGAACAGAGTCAGGAAGATCCACCTCAGTCATAGGTGGATGATATGGGCTAGACATGGGAGAGTTAGGAGCACTCGTCTCTCTTTAAGTAGGAGAAGAGTAGAGAGACTCATGATACTCATTGTGTTGGAGCATATATTGTCATACATAGTGTGTCTGTTGCTTGACGAATAGTCTAGGCTTATTGTAATACACCTGATATGTTGTAAAAACATGAAACTGGGTTATTCGTAGGAGCATATGCGAATGAGACTCAGTCGTACGATTGAGCCATGCTAATGGACCAGTCGTGCGACTGAGAGATGCTATTGGGCCATTCGTAAGACTGAACCATAAGTATGGTCCAGTCGTACGATTGAACCATACGTATGGTCCAGTCGTACGATTGAACCATACGCATGGTCCAATCATATGAATGGGGCCAGTCGCATCTGATATGGGGTTGAGGCCTATAAATACTAGTTTTATTATGTAGAAAGGTTTAAGGAGTGTGCCTGGGGCCTAGGCGTTGCAGGATGAGAGGGGAGATCATGCGCTCGATCTCTCCTTTCCAAGAGTCGTGATTCTTCTATTTAACGAGCTTGTAATCATTAGCTTTTATCAACAAAACCATTATATTATTATTCGTGCTCTTGTTTGTCTCTTGGTTTTTTCTTTCCATCCGTCAAGAACACGCTCGGATGTCAACCGATCCAGCGACTTCACAATTGGTATCAGAATCGGGTATTGCTAAAATGATCTAACAATCATTCTAGCAACCCGAGCTCTTGATTTCTGGATCTATTTCATGTTCTTTGACGTTAAACCCACTTCGTGTTCTTCGTGTTTTTCTCAGATCATGTTACGTGTGTTATTTCTTAGTTAAAATCGAACTCGGAACCACGTTCTTATCACCCTTGTGAATCTGATGATGTCTATTTTGTTTTGATTCATGTAAAATTCATCAGATTAGGGTTTTTAGCAGCATGGCGGTTGCAGATATGAAAATCTATGTGCAGATCCACTCATCTGACTGGACCATTCGTACGACTGAACCATGCTAATGGACCATTCGTACGACTGGACCATGCTAATGGATCATTCGTATGACTGGACCATGCTAATGGACCATTCGTATGACTGGACCATGCGACTGGACCAGTCTGATGTTCAGTCGTGCGACTGGACCAGTCTTATGTTCAGTGATGCTACTGGACCAGTCTTATGTTCAGTCATGCCACTGGACCAGTCTTATGTTTAGTCATGCTACTGGATCAGTCTAATGTCTCATTTTACTGGACTAGTCTTATGACCAGTCGCACGAATATATCATTTGTATCATCCATTCACACCAATGTGATATTTGTCCTCCACGTCATATGAATGAATGGTGTTCCAAACCAAAAAAAAGGTCTGGAATTGCCTTATGCATAGATTTGAGGATGAGCAAAGCATATTCACCCTGAGGTTCTTTTGTCAATTAAGTTCGATGGATACCCCATTATCCTTTGGATTTCCAAAATAGATGAATGTAGTTAGAACACGAAAGAGAGAAGAGAAGATGTTAGTAGTCGGTGCTAATTTTGTGGGGTAGTCAGGAGCATCTGACTATTTATGGGCCAATCAAGTTATACTTATCCGCATAGAGAGGATTCTGATTCTTAGGGGGAATCCATGTATAGAGAAATTGAAGACGCAATCAGAAAGTGATGATATGAGCTGGTTTCTGATGATGAATCTAAGTGCATGCTAATTTTTTTGAGATTGTCAGCTGTGGATTGAAACCTTCTACTTTTTGCCCAATACACCGTATGAAGACACCAAGAGAGCACAACGTTTATATATTGGGATATGCTGAATTTGAGGGGGAATTTCTACAGGTGTTAATGTTAATCAGGTTAGCCTGTGTGAAGATTGGAGCAATGGAAAACTGTTCATGTCATTATCTGGAAAAATCAGTCATATGGGGAATCATGCTGCTATGATGGTATTCTACAAAGTAAATGAAAGCTATCGTGCCTAAATTCATTTCCAGGGATACTATAGCAACCTGACGGATCAACACCGTTGGCTAATATGGTTTTTCGTTTGATTTATTGGAAACCAGAGCAAAGACTAACTGAAGATTGTAAGAGGTGTTGCCTACTATTCACAAGTAACATCAAGGGAGAATTTGTTGGAGCATATATTGTCATATATAGTGTGTCCGTCGCTTGACAAATAGTCTAGGCTTAATGTAATACACCTAATATGTTGTAACCACATGAAACTGGATCATTCGCAGGGGCATATGCGAATGAGACTCAGTTGTACGATTGAGCCAAGCTAATGGACCAGTCGTGTGACTGAGAGATGCAATTGGGCCATTCGTAAGACTGAACCATATGTATGGTCCAGTCATATGATTGAGCCATACGTATGGTCCAGTCGTACGATTGAACCATATGCATGGTCCAATCGTACGAATGGGCCCATTTGCATCTGATATGGGCTAAGGACTATAAATACAAGTTTCATTGTGTAAAAAGGTTTAATGAGTGTGCCCGGGGCCTAGGTGTTGTCGGATGAGAGGGGAGATCATGCTCGATCTCCCCTTGCCAAGAGTCGTGATTCTTCTGTATAACAAGCTTGTAATCATTAGGTTTTATCAATGAAACCATTATATTATTGTTCGTGCTCTTGTTTGCCTCTTGGTTTTTTCTTGCCTTCAATCAAGAACATGCTCGGATGTCAACCGATCCAGCGACTTCACACATTGAATCCCAAGTCTTCATCATCATAAAAATCAAGGCGAGGAATTGGTTAGTTGAGATCTAAAGGCTAGGGATGGTAGCTTTCCCCTAAAGGTTGTTCACTAGAGTATTGAGACTCTGAGTGAAGGCTTAAGGTTGTTGGGCTAATGAGCTCATCAGTTTGAGCATGAGGAATATCAGGACTGATAGTTGAAGTAACGGGAGTGGTTTGCTCCTTAAGAGAAGTAGGAGTTCTAGTGTCCACTTCCTCATGTGTGGGTAGTAGTATGGGGCCTGCACAAACTGAGTAACTTGTGTAGGGGTTCGTTTGGATTTTCTTTTGTATGTGAGAGTGATTTGTGGCTGTTTTGGTGGTTGAGAGGTAGAAGGTGTGGGATCAACACTACCTTGTATTGCTAGATTGTCACCTTGAATAATGAGCTCTAACATTTTGGGGACAAGGGTTGTTTCTACTGTAGAGAAGGCAATAGTTGGCTTCTTCAAAATTTTAAAGTAGTCGGGCTTCATATATCCCAATTTAAGAATATTACTTGTTTCCCTCAACTATGAGCCTAGTTCATAGTTGAGAATGTGTTGAACATATCTAGGAAACATATAATATTCTAAGGAGTCCGTGTTAGCAAGCAAATTTGTATAAACAAACTGAGAGTATCTGAACTTGACCCCCTGAACCATTCCATGCACTATGAAAGAGAAAACTTTCGGAATCTAGTCACAGCCCCCATGCTTGTTGGACAAGCTATGGATGACCATATGAAGTAGGTACTTCCACTGGGAGGAGACCTTCCCTTTCCTGAAGGTCTTGATAGAAAAATCTCCTTCATAGCCCATCTGCTCAAAGGAGTGGTTAACTACTTCCTTAGGAAATGACAACTCACATTCCTTATCATCTAGCTGAAGATGGGTCTTTATGATGGCTGGAGTGATGAAGATTGTCCTCCCCTACACTATGGCAGACAGTGCCTTCTCCCCATCCAGGATGACCTCTTGACAGGTCTTCTAGAAATCAAGCAAATAATACTCATAAAGAATAGGATCAATGGTAAGGGAGGTAGAATAGTTTGATAGAGCCAAAAATCAACAAAACTCTAAGAAATGAGGATCTTTCTCAAAGTGTGACAGACCTGATTGTGTTGCCCGTGTAACTGCATGGAGAAGTTTGGGTCATTTTTGCGGTTGAGGTTGTCCATTTGAGAAACCTTAGAGGTGAAGGAACTGAAGAACAAAGGCGGTTTTAAAGAGAGGTTTGATAATTTAGGTTTGGGAGAAGATGAAGATGATAAAGAAAGAGGGGGACCATTGGATTTATGTATGAAAGGATTTTAGACAAACTTAATGAAAGAGGATAAACTTTGAAATCCGGATGTCGGTCCCACCTCTAAAAAGGTAGTTTTCTTTTTGCTTAAAAGGTAGTTTTCTTGGAAGTCGAAAATCTTCTAAAAGTAATATGTGTTTGGAATTTTTTGATAAAAAGCTTCTGAAGCCAAAATGACTTAGGAAGATATTCCTGAGAGTTTTGAAAATTTTGCTTCAGAAGATAACTAAGACTTAGATGCTTTATTCAACTAAGAATGAAGCTTCCGAGAGTTAATTTGCTTCGGAAGAAACTTGTCCTTGAAAACATTCAAGTACTTAAGATAAATGTTAAGCTTTGAAAGATATTTTAGAAATTTCTTCCGAAGGCAATTTTACTCAAGTAGTTGTTTGTTTTAAAGGCATAAGTTTCTTTCAAAGATAAAACCATATCTTCTGAAGGACAAAAAAGATCAAGATTTTCAAAAGTCTAAGGAAATTCTTCTAAAAAGATTTTCTTCCAAAGAAGACTACAGCTTACGAAGATGATGAAATAGACAACTTAGGACACATAGATTTTTGAAATAATATGAATTAGTTTTAAGAAAAAGCTACTCAAGGTTAATCATCCTAATAGCTAAATGAGATATTTAAATCTCTGCTCATCAAAAGCTTTAGTGAACAAATCAACATATTGTTCATTTGTGTTAACCTTGACTAGTTTGATCAAGCCTTTCTCAAAGTTATCTCTAATCAAATGATACTTGATATTGATGTGTTTTGTCCTTGAATGTTGCATAGGATTCTCTGTAATAGAGATGGCACTATTGTTGTCTATGTGATTCTAAATCCATAGTCCCGCTTCTGATTCTAAATCCAAAGTACTTGAGCACATCAGCTTGCAGTAGCAATGTATTCAACTTCAGTAGTTGATGCAGAGACACATGATTGCTTCTTGCATTGCCATGAGACAACCTTTCCACCAAGAAACTGACATCCTCGTGATGTAGAATTTGCAGTCATATTACATCCACCATAGTCACTATCTGTATATGCATACAGATTAAAGTCATATTACATCCACCATAAAGTCAAAAGTGTTGAGGCACCTTTGAGGTGTCTTAAAATTATCTTGAAAGTGATAACATGTGACATATTGGGGTTCGCTTGATATCTTGCACAAACACATGTGGAAAACATGATATCAAGCCTGCTAGTTGTAAGGTACATAAGAGACCCAATAATAGCCCTATAGAGATGTTCATCCACACATTCCCCCTCAAGGTTAGGCCCAAGGGAGTGGTTTCTTGTTGTGGGTGTCTTAGCAACCTTGCAGTCAATCATGTTGAACCTCTTGAGTATGTCTTGAACATACTTTGACTAACTTATGAAGATGCCATCTTCAACTTGCTTCACTTGAATTCCTAGAAATAAATTAAGTTCCCCCATGGCCTTATTTCAAATCTATCCTTCATCAGCTTTTCAAACTCTTTGCAAATGAAGAGTGTTCCTATGATGAAGAAATTGAGTTCCCGCATAGCATCAAGTTATTTCCTATTCCTATGATGAATAGTGTTCCATTTATAGTACCTCTTCTGTATCCATGCTTACAGAGATACTGAGATAGAGTCTCATACCACTTCCTTGGTGCAACCCATAAAGAGCCTTATCAAGCCTACAGATATGATCAGGATGATCAGGATCTGCAAAGCTATGAGGTTGTTTGACATATACCACTTCATCAATCACCCTATAGAGAAAAGCACACTTGACATCAAGTTGGTAGACCTTCAACTTCTTGGATGCAGCAAAAGCTAAGAATATCCTAATAGCTTCCAGTCTTGCTACAAGAGCAAAGACATCAGTGTAGTCAATTCTTTCTTCTTGTGTGTATCCTTGAACAACTAGTCTTGCCTTATTTTTTATGACAATTCCTCTATCATCCTTCTTATTCCTAAAAACCCATTTGATTCTTATAATACTCTTCCCGTGAGGAAGAGGACATAGGTTCCAAACCTTTTGCCTCTTGAATTGAAGCAGCTCATCTTGTATAGCTTCAACCCAATTTCCATCCTTCAAAGCCTCATTAATTTTCTTAGGCTCTATCTGAGATAAGAAACAAAAATGAAGACAAACATTTGCATCATGAGTTTGTCCACTTTTTCTTACCCCTAAATCAACATCTCCAATGACGTTTGAAGTAGGATAAGACTTATGGATCCTTAGCTAAGGAATCACAACAAGTTAATGAGAGAGATCTAAATTAGAAAATTTTTTATTTGGCATTGAAGTTTCTCCCACCACATCAGCACACTTATCAAGTTAAACTTGATCCAAAGAGTGTGTCACATCATTGATGTTGTCTTCAATGGACTGGTTATCAACATCAAGAAATACTTGAAGCTTCTTTATCTGGTTGTTGAGCCTTTAAGCTAGAATTTTAAGGCATTTCACATGTATCAGCTGAATTTGTCATTGTTGTGTTGATAGAAACTTCATTTGCAGAATTAGTTACAACTGGAGCTGAAGATGTATAGTTTGAAGGTCTCCTCAGCTCAAATCTTAGATTAGGATCACCTGTTAGTAGAATATCTGTAGACCCTGAAACCTTCTCACAAGATTTGTTAAAATAGTTGGTAACTAAATCAAGATCAAATAGCCAATCAGGACTGGAACCAGCTACACAGGGTGTGTGCTCATTGAAAGTCATATTGGCCGACTCCTCAACAATTCTATTTCTGAGATTGTATACTCTATGAGCCTTAACTTGAAAAAAGTGTCCAATTAAATGTCCATCATCTGATTTCTCAGCAAATTTGGAAATTTGATCTTTGGTATTCAAGATGGTGCAAGGACATCCAAATGACCTGAGAAAACCAATGAAAGGTTTTCTCTTGTGCCAAAGTTCATAAGGAGTCTTACCATGTGTCTTAACCACTAAAACTTTGTTTTGCACATAGCAGGCAGTGTTGACTGCCTCTGCCCAGAAGGTGATGGGTAGTTTGGAGTCAGATAACATAGTTCTTGTAGCTTCAATAAGTGTCATGTTTCTCCTCTCAGCAACACCATTTTGCTAAGGAGTCCTAGGAGTACTCTATTGTCTTGTAGTACCCTTTTCATCACAAAATGTATCAAGGATTTGGTTCTTGAATTCAATTCCTTGATCACATCTTATGATTTTGACCTTGTGATTAGATTGACTCTCAATTTTTAAGATGAAATTATTCAGAATCTTAGGAGTCTCATCCTTAGTTCTAAGGAAAAAGATCCAAGTGAATCTTGGAAAATCATTTCTGATCACTAAACAGTAAGAGGTCCTTCCTAGACTCATTACACTAGTAGGGCCAAAGAGATCCATATGAAACAAGTGTAAGGGAGTAGTGATGGAGTTTCTTTCCTTTGGCTTGTGAGAAACCTTGTGTTGCTTCTTTTTCAAGCATGCAACACAATGGTCATCACTTGTAAACTTTTTCTTTGGCATTCCAGTTACCAAATCATTCTTAATTAACTTATTCATGTTCTTAAAGTTTACATGGCACATTCTTTTTTGCCAAAGAAAAGACTTATCACTATTCGCTTTGGATAGAAAGCATGAAACTTCTCCTAAGGGAGATGTTTCTTGCGAATCCATCCTGTACATGTTCCCTTTCCTGGGGGCTCTAAGCAGGATATGCTCATGAGGAATGACCACCTCGGGCTTGAGAACAATGCACTCATGCTTAGTAAAGAGCATGTTATGACTCTGATCACAAAATTGAGATACACTCAGAAGATTGTATCCAAGCTCCTTAACAAAGTTTAACTTCTCAATGTTGACCTTACTATTTGTGACCTTGCCCTTTCCAGATGTGTAACCACCCTCATCTCCTCCAAAAGCAATTGGCCCTCTATCAATTTTCTCAAATTTTTGGAGTAGTGACCTATTGCCTGTCATGTGTCTGGAACATCCACTATCAAGGATCCATACATTTTTGTTTGTCTTAAGCTATTTGTACACAAAAGATGATTAGTTATATTTGGAAACCCAAGCTTTGCTTGTCATGGGTTTATCAAAAGAAGTTGAAGGTAATGAAACAGTAATAGATCCATAGTCATATTTTGAGAATCCTTTGTTGTTGTTGATGGAGAACTTTCAGTCACTTGGTCTTTCTTGAACTTCCACACCACCTTTGGATGCCTAGACTTGACCTTCAATACTTCGGAAGTTTTACTGACTTCAGAAGTTTTGATGACTGGACTTCGGAAGATCTTGCTATCACTGTAGTAGGCTTATGTTCTTCGGAAGTATTCCTTTCTTCCGAGACCAAATTTTCTTCGGAAGGTAATTTTCCACTTACCATCATCTTCATTTTGTAGCTTCTAGAGGAAACAGATTTTCTTTTCGAAGCTTGCTTCTTTTTTAAACTCTTAGAAGTCTCTTTCTTCATCATTTGGAGGATGCCTTTAGGATTGTAAGGACAATCCTAGCAAGATGAGATGAACTCTTACACATAACACATTCTAACTTCTTCTTCCTAAGAGCCTTCTTTTGTGAACAAGGCTGAAATTAATCACTTTCCTTTTCCATCTTTATCTTTGCAGATGTAGTGGAAGCCCTTTTAGGGTGAGGAATTCCTTTGGAGTTGGATGGTTCAAACTATGTAGCAGTGGTACATAGCTGGTCAGCCTTCTTCTTATTGCTGAGATGATTTGAACATGAACCAGAACTCTTGGTACTAGAGTTCAAGTTGATGTCTTCAGTCTTAACCACTTCAAATCCTACAGAGATAAAAACTTGTTTCTTCTTATAGTTAAAAATGGCATTGATCTCTTGAGCCTTCTTTACTTTTCTCTTGCTTTTTCTAATCAAGTTCTTTCTCATTGAGTTGGTCATCACAATCTTCTCACTCTCCTCAGAAGGACAGTGACCCTTCTTAGAATCCTCTTCCTCACTCTTCTCAGAGGCATTCTTCACTATCACTTCTTCATCCTCTTCAGTCAAGGGGTCTATGAGATGAAGCTCATCTTCATAAGCTCCACACCTAGGAGAACTTATAGACAAAATGGTGTGTGGATGAGGATATGATGTTCTTGAAGGTTTCTTCTTTAAGAACACATTTTTCTACCCTGGCTTTACTGATCACAAGCTCAGCCTGGCATTCAGTCAACTTGGTAATGAGATCTTTGATTTGAGTCCTATAGTTGGTGTGTTCATGTTTAAGAACTGAAATGGTTTTCTCTAAGTCCTCTATTTTCACTTTATAATCATTTTTTGATATTTTGAAATTAGATTTTAAGATATATAAGAACTCAAGATCAGATCTCATCTCTAAGTTGTAGGACCTGTATCTATTTACTTTAGCAATACATTCAGGTGTACAGAGATGTTCCAATACCTTTTTCATCATGGTCAGCCATTAGTGCTTGGTTTGGAGATACATCTCCACCTGAAAACTCCAGTCAAAGCGTCATTCTTCATCAACAACTATAGCTTGCTGCTTTGGCTTCTTATTCTAGGTGACTTTCTCAGTGTAGTTTGGTTTGATTTGTGCTTGGCCACCATTTGTCCTTGGTGCCTTGCATTCCCTAGAAAAGTGTCCCAGTTGGTTATAGTTATAACACTTAACTTTGCTTATACGCAGCCCACTTTTTCCACTAGTTGTATTGCTTGGACACTTTCTTCCTGTCCTCTTGTAGAACTTCTTGGCTCTGTGGACAATTTCCATATACTCCAAATCATCTGGATGGATACAGTCCAAGTCTTAAAGGGTGAATAGAAAGTTGCCTGAGCCTTCATCAAAAAACACAAATGCATGTGAAGAACTTATCTCTTGGAATGGGCTTCCTTGAGTGTAGCTTTCTCTTAGTGTCTCCGAGAAGGTGATGAAAGGACCCTTTTGTGAGTTGTCAGGGTAGCATATAAGATGATGTTGAGGTTATATGCTATCTCTTTCAATCACATGCAGGGCTAAACTTATTTGATTGTTGGAGTTACCATATGAACCTTGCATGTTCAACTCCATCTGATATCCACTAAGAATACCATACAACTCAGTCAAAGTGAGAGTCTTAAGGTTATTAGTTCTCTTGATAACAACATAGTAATGTTTCCGTTGCCTAGGAAGAGAGGACATAAACTTCCTTACAATGTCCCTATTTTCAAGAGTCACTACAACATCTACTAGGGTATTCATAATCTCAACATACCTGAAGTATTGTTGAGTCATGGTTTCACCTATTTTAAAGGTGAAGTTTTCAAACTGTTACTTTAGGAGATCCTTCTTGTTCTCCTTGGCTTCAGTAGAACCCTCATACATTAGTTTCAATGCATCCTACAGTTGTTTAGCTATTTTGCATTTCTTTAAACCTTTGTATATAGATTTTGGAAGAGCATTCTGAAGGGCTGTCATGGATTTCTAATCAATTTCTACTCTTTTTCTATCTTCATAAGAGTAGTCAACCACAACCTTTGGAATCATACCACCTCTAGCAGCAGCTGAAGAGGTGCTTGGTATGTAAGGTCCTAAGACAACAGATTCCCACATCCTGGAGTCTTAAGACTTGATGAAACCTTCCATTCTTTGACACCAAGTGTCAAAGTTTTGAAGAGTGATTAGTGGGGACTTTGTCATGGTTCCAGTTTCCATATTAGCTTTAGTGATTGCTACCATTTAAGATGTTAAGTATTTTGTGTGTGTGAGGGATCTTAAGATGATGAGATCTTACAATCAAGAGCCTGGAATGCTTTGATACCCAATGCAGGACTATTTGAGGGGTTGCTCAGTTACAACACAACACACAATAAGGAGAGTTGATTTAGAACACTTAACAAATAAAATGGGGAATTGCCAACCAGTCACCTTGATGCTAAGTAAAACAAGTAATAGAAAGATAGAACAAGAACAATAAAAAATAACACAAGTGTTTTGGTTTTCAATACAAGTATTTACAAAGCATACAAGGATTCAAGATTACAAGGGACCTGAGATACTTTATACTACATCCTACAACCAGCCATACTTTGAAGGCCAGCTGGATACATGATCTAGACAACAACAAAATGAATGTAGAGTCAAAAGGCAGATTGCCTTTTGACTAGTGACTATGACATGCCATAACTCACATCCTAATATATTACAAAAAGGATAAAATTACATAAAATAGAAAGAAACAGACTTAAGACCTCAATGTACAGTTTACCAAAAGCATGGACCTTTCACCAACTTGTGAAAGTTGGTGAGTCAAATAGAGTTGTAATGGAAAGGTGGTCCAGTTTTATGTAAAAGGTACATCAGATAAAGCATGTACTAAAAATCTCCAGATGAAATCTGTCTTCATAAACTAGCTTCGGAATACTTTGTCTTTGAAGCTTCAGAAGACTTCATTTTTGGCTTCAGAAGATATGGTCTTGGCTTCGGAAGATTTCACACTTAGAATGTTTTCTAATGCAGAATGTGAAACTTCCAAAGCATTCTACTTTAACGCTTTGTGCATGCATGCAGGATAGACTGTTTGGATGTTTTGGGTTGCATTAGCCTTATATGAATCCTTATAGTATGAGATAAGATCCATGTACTTGAAGTATTGCTGGCTGAGGGTCTCTCCAGCAACGTGAGTGAAGTTCTCAAACTACTACTTTAGTGAATCTTTCTTTGAATCGTTGGAGCTTGAGTACATTTGAGATAACGCATCAAATAGTTCTTTTGCTGACTTGTAGTGCTCAAACCCTACCATTATGGAGTTGGGTGTAGCAATCATAAGAATAGTCATGACATTACTATCAATGTCCATCTTCTTCCGGTCTTCATCAATGTAATCTTCAATGGCCTTCTCTATCATGGCACTATTTCCACCGGATGCAGCCACCTTTGGTTTATACGGACCATTGACAATAGATTGCCACATTTTTCCATCAGGATACCTGATGAAGCATTCTATGCATCTGCCCCATTATCTAAAGTTTCAGGGGTGATGATAGGTGCTTTAGTCATCGTCCGTATCTCAACTTCAAATTTTTGGTTAAGGGCCATTTGAGTGTACTAAGTAGGTGAGTGAAGATGAGGTTGATTAGGATGGTAAGATCACACAATCAAGAGCCTAAAAAGCTCTGATACCAATGCAAGATGGTTTTTATACTTAACACAAGTATTGTTCTCTCAAACACACTAAGTAACACTCGGGTTTGTGATGAATCAGAATCTTTCTAAGAGTTTATGATAATATACTAAGTAAATCAAAGTAAACACAAGAGAATATTTTCAAGATACTTGTATATATTACTTCTCAACTTAAAGTTTTACAAGACTCTTACAAGCATGATACATGAGTTATGATGAGAAACTATATATACTACTACCTATAGTCAGATATACCTTGATATCGGATGGAAACCTTAGACTCAAGTAAATACTACAAAGCTAAAGTGAAGGTATCTTAGATAAAGTATTATCTAAGATATGGTAGTCATGACATGTCCATGACTTACCTTTTGTCATCAACTAAAATTGGCAACTGTACTAATGATAAGGTGTAAGCGGTGGAATAAAGTATAGTCAACTACATGGATGTGGGAAAGTGCCATGCAGTATATCAGAGATTTGTAATGGAGTGTCAGAGTGACCATACTTATTTCCACCGGTTCATAGTAGCTACTTCTGAAGGTTAACTAGCTTCGAAAGAACTTGTTCTTCCAAAGCCACTTGTACTTCGGAAGTGGCTACTTCTTCCAAGGCTTCCTTGGAACTTCATACTTTGGAAGTTGTAGTCTTCATTTCCTCTAAGTATTGAGCTTCAAAAGAGTAGAGACTTTGTCTTTGGAAGCTGAAGCTTATCTTCGGAAGTTCCTTAGACTTGTCTCCGGAAGTTCAGCATTTGTCTTCGGAAGTTCAACAGATGTCTTCGGTAAGCTTAAATATATTGATATCATAAGCAATTCAGTAAGCTAGACATAATCATAAGCAATTCATTATGCTTAACTATATTAATATTTAGTTTATATCAACTCTAAATCTCTTTCACTCCACACATAAGCAAAATCAAGTATACCAAGTTAATAATTTGAATCACACATCCAATCTCATCAATAGCTATACATAATTTAGTGCCCTTACGGGTGAGATAATGTAAAAGTTATGTTTATATTTAGGACTAACGAACCATTGAAGTATTGACACTCATGAATTCGAACATTGAAACAAAAAATCATTTCAACCTCAATATAGATGGTATATATGGAATGTAGGGATTATATGAAGAGTGTAGCTATTGATACATATGTACCTAGATCCTGATCTGAATGTAATATGTCTTACACTTATGTAACCATTGGGTACTTAATGAAATACAAAATGTTTGGTTGTGTTTATAATGTTTAATATTTCATTAATGAGTTGTTTAACGCATATTGACTTAATTATATAGGTTTGTGATTGTTTGAAATGTTATGCATAATGTTAGAATATTGATACACTCAAACTTGGTGAAGTGAAGTTCTCATGCGTCCGACTGGACCATGCGCCCCAACAGTGGTCATGCGTCTGAATGGCCATGCGACTGAGTGTCCATGCGCCTAAATAGTTCATACGCCTGAACAACTTCATGCGTCTGACTCAGTCGCATGACTGAACACTCAGTTGTGCGAATGGATCAACCGCATGGCTCAATCACACGAATGAACCATGCTAATGGTTCAGTCGCACGAATGAGCAACCCTAACCTATAAATACACCTAATTGTGGAAAAACGTAAGGATTGAATCCACTTCGACTCCAGACGTACCCTAGCCGTCCAGAAGCCTCTAAGTTCGTACTCCAAGTTCATCGAACGCTGTAGATCGATTCTCAATCGATTCTTGACGTTAGATTCAATTCGTTATTGTGTCTACGTGCATTCTCACTGATTGGATCGCCATTCAAATAGGATTCCGCACTATTTGGTTTGGTTAACACGTTAATCAGTTGGTGTTTGGTCAAATACCAGATCCTAACAAGTGGTATCAGAGCTCTGGGCTCTTGATTGCGTGTTGATTCAATCGTTTTGATACACAATTGTGTTTTTGCATCAAAAACGCAATCTTTTGTGTCTAACGGAGTCTTGGAAGTTTCCTGATCGAAAAGTGTAGTTTTTTCGGCATACGGCTATTAGGGTTTAATAAAATTTGAGTTTTTACGGCCAAAACAAGTTTAACCTACGAATTATCAAACTTCAGCAGGTTCAGTCGCACGATTGACTCAATCGCACGACTGAGTTCATACGCGTCCTTCAACCGCACGATTGAACTCATTCGTACCCTCATTCGTATGACTAAGATCTTCATTCGGACTGCTCAACCACATTAGTCTATTCGGACGACTGACTCATCCGCATTGGCTAGTCGCACGATTAACCCATTCACACTTGTTCAATCGCCCGAATAAGCTCAATCGCATACCTTCATTCGCATCCATCAGCAGCTTGTTAAATAGTAAAGTGAAGTGAAATGAGGGATCAGTTTTTAACATACACAACAAGTAGAGATACATGTATTTAGAATCTACTGCTATTGGAGAATGAAGTGGGGATTCACAATAAATCCCCAAAACTTATTACGTTAGACGACTACCCATAATGGAAGCAACGTTTCGAAATCTACTTAAATGGAGTGGATACAAATTTGTGGGAGGCAATAGAGTTGAGGTACAACATGCTAGTTGGAGCTAACGGAGTAAAACTTACTCTAAGTGGCATGTCGGATGCACAGAAGGTAAAACACAACGCTGAGAAGAAAGTCTACGCCTTGCTTACTCAGTCTATTCCAAAGGATATTTTCCATCAGTATTCAGAGTATACTCAAGCCAAGAAACTTTAGGATGCGTTGGAGAAGAGGTATGGCAGAAATGCCTCACTGAAGGCTATCAAGGCAAAAGCATTGAAAAAGGAGTTTGACAACTTTTCTTCAATGGGAAAAGAAGGCCTTGATGATGTGATCGATAGATTCTACCACTTGATGAGTGAGATGCACACTCATGGAGTGGTTACTTCGATGGAAGATAAGGTATCCAACTTTGTTGATGGATTACCAGAAAAATGGGGTTCATTGTTTCAAATCTCAGACAGAATGGAATGCTCTCGAAGTTAGACATAAATGACTTCATTCTGAAACTGAGAGAAGAAGAGCTGAGAATGAAGTATCGAGCGCAAAAGGCCAACTACGATCAGAATCCTGCACTCTACAATGCTACTCCTTCAGTCAAGACATCTGGAGCACCATTGCAAACCACCTTCATCTCAAGTGCAGGAGTTCCAGCACAACCCTCAACTTCAGGATCAGAAATGTCAAGGTCGTCTAGCACCCAATATAAAGTACCTGAAACTAATGCAGCAAAGCTGAAAACCGACAACCTCAGGAATGTAATTATAGAGGTGGCCAGAGAACATATAACCTTTTAGCTGTGGTGGTTCAATCCTATGATAGATTAATTGCTGGAAAGATAGGTAACTGCCACCTGGCAGATGAAGATTATGAGCAAGTGGATGAAATGGAAACACATGGACATAATGTGGGCTCTGGCAAGTGTTGTCCGACGAGCTAAAAAGTTTGTAAAAAAGACTGGACAGAACCTGGTTGCAACAAAAGACACGACCTTTGGGTTTGATAAGTCAAAGGTTACATGCTTCAACTGCGGTGAGAAGGGACACTTCAAGAGGGAGTGTACAAAACCAAAGAAGACAGGTAATGGAAATCCCTTCTCGTCTTTTAACCATCAAGACAAGTCCACAGCTAGTAATGCTGACTCATCAAGTAAGGATCCAAAAGCCTTAACTGCTAACGAAGATGAAGTACAGGACTGGAGCTTTCGGTTCGTCTCACCAGGAGAGTCAATATAGCTAGTGTGGAGGATATTGATGACGATTCTGCAAGTGAAGGAGATATGCAGTAGAGCCGCAATGTCAAATTCTGAAGATACTGCAAATGTTGTCAACTTCCTGCCTGAAGAAGAAAAATCTGCAAATGCATCATCATCAGAACCAGAGACAACCGAGCCAACACTCATGGCTGATTCTCTTCTACATCCCAAGTAAGTACTACTGACCAACTGTTTAATAATCATGCTTGCTTAGAATGTAATAAATTTAGAGAAGTTATAGATTCAAAATTTGCTAGGCTATTAGATCATAATGATAGCTTAGTAAAGGATCTGGAACTGTGCACAGAAGCTAATAGAGTATTGAAACAAAACGAGCACAGTTACAAGGAAAAGATAGACCTATTAAATAAACAGCTTAGGGAAACTGAGGTAGTTTCCTTTAACCAAGCAAATGACATTAGGTACTATCTGAACTCTCTTGAGGACACTAAGAAGCAAAAAGCAGTTTTAGAAGTAGAAGTCAATTCATTAAAAAAAACTGCATAGTTGGACAAGCTCATCACACATTGTCCAACACTTAGTAAGAGAGAGAAATAATGGGGAGGGACTGGGATACAAAGTGGTTCACCACCACCTAAGACCTTGATGAACACCAAAAGTAAACCAATTAACAATAACCCCATCAAGGATCACGTGGTGTCTACTCCTCTTGTTAGCGATCCGGATTCCATAAGTAAATCAAGTGAATCTGACCCTAAACAAAAGGAGGCCACTTCAAAGGCAATAAGAAAGATGCCTTGTGTTAACCTGGAAAAACAATTCAAAAGGGTTAGTTTAAAGTCAAGGTCAAACAAAGTCAAACAAGAACCTAAAAAGACTATAAAATCTACTCAATCATGTGCATCATGTCGCAGTCCAGGGAAACAAGAGATTAAAGATGTAAAACCAGGTAAAACAATTAATTTTGTAAAACCAACTCATACATCTAACAAAGTAGTGCCTCAGTCCAAACACAATAAGGTTGACCGTGTGACGAGTATATCTCCACTAAAACAAATAAACCGTAAAGTCGAAAGCAGATCCTGCTATAATTGTGGAGAGTATGGTCACATAGCGTCTCACTGTCCTTATTACCAGACACCAAGGAAGAAAGTTGAACTTTATACATCTACATCAAAATCTTTTAAGAGGAACTCAGTGATGCCTCTTAAAAGAGATTGTGAACCCAAAGTTCAATCCATCAGCCAGTCGTCTGTTTATCACAAACAGGCCTTACACAAATCTGGATTATGGAAAGAAAAAACCTCCTCAATGCCTGAAAATAAAACACACAGAATTCTGATCAATCTTTAACCTCAAAGGGTCAGTAGGTTGAGTTTGTTATATGTGATGCCTCAGGGAAACCCAAGCCGGTTAAGGCTTGGGTTCCTGACATGAACAAATGTTTTCATTGACTGTGCAGGGTGTTCGCTATAGTTCTGAGACTAACACGTGATAGTTGATAGTGGAGCATCCTGGCACATGACAGGGAACAGAGCTCTCTTATCAAATGTCAGACAAAATAAAGGAGGGCATGTTTCATTTGCTGGAAACAAAGGTGGGTACATCATAGCCCAAGGAGAAGTGGGAAATGAGAAAGTTAAGTTTGATAAGGTAAACTATGTCCAACAACTACAAAATAACTTACTTTCCGTTTCTCAAATCTGTGATAAAGGATTCAAGGTAGTTTTTGACAACAAGAAGTGTTACGTTCTAAAGAAGGACTACGTGATTCCGGATGATCAGATCCTAATGTCAGCTTCTAGATATAATGATCTTTATGTTTTGGATCTCTCAAAGGCATCCACAACGGATAGTGAAGTCCAATGTTTCTTGTCCAAAGCTAATGAGAAGGAATTCATCTCCTGGTATAGGAGAATGGGACACATAAATCCAAGGAAAATGAATCACTTGATCCAGAATGATCTTGTGAGAGGAGTAAATGTCAAAAACTTTCAACTCCTAGATTTTTGTGTTGAGTGTAAAAAAGTCAAACAGACGAAGAATCTCATAAGGAAAAGAAAGTTCATTCTATAGAACTTCCACTTGAGCTTCTTCACATGGATCTGTTTGGTCCAGTTAGTACAAAAAGCATCGCAGGTGACTTGTATTGCTATGTAGTTACTGATGACTACTCAAGGTTCTCTTGGGTAATGTTTCTGAAATCCAAATCAGAAACGTTTGAATCTTTCAAGGAATTAGTGACTACACTGGAATCCCTATACAAGCTGAAGGTAAGACAGGTGCGCTCAGACAACGGAACCGAGTTCAAGAATCAGAGGATGGAGGACTATTGCAAAGAAAAGGGAATTGTGCATCAATTTACCTCAGCTTATACCCCTCAGATGAACGGCGTTGCTGAACGAAAGAACCGCAGCTTGATAGAGACGGCACGGACAATTCTTGCAGACTCGAAACTGCCTATACAATTTTGGAATGAAGCACTGGCAAATGCATGTTATACTCTCAATCGAGTTCTGGTAGTAAAACGCCATGGAAAAACGTGCTACGAGTTATTACAGCAACGTAAACCTAACTTGGAATATCTCGAGTCGTTTGGCGCTCCGTGCAACCTGCTGAAAAAGACTCAGGAGGTAAAATTTAGTGAGAAGGTTGATGAAGGGATCTTCTTAGGATGCAACATACCGAATAAGAGAGTTTACAACAACTCAACAAGTCAAGTAGAGGTGTGGTGTAATGTTGATGTTCAAAGATATATCACACCGCCTGCTGGAAAAGGGCATGCCTACTTCTTCGACTATGATGGATTCTTCAAGTCCTTCAACATACCTCTTTCCTCTTCAGAAGACGAGTGGCAAACAAGATGATGTACGATGTCTTGAACACACCATCTCAAGATTCAACAAGTCATGAAACTACCAACTCAGGGGGAGCAGTTGATGTGAGTGATTCTTCCTCTGATGAAGAAAATGAAGAAAATGATCAGATCAACCAGAATGTACAGGTTCCAACTACCACAAGTTCACAAGCATCGGCTAGTGATGCTTCTGAACCATCAGAACCTCAGACTCCAACTATCTCAGATCCAGAACCAAATGTTCATAATCTTGACTCTGAGGTGGTTGTTCTGAGAACCCCTGGCTCACGTCTAAATGTGTATCATCTTTTCGATAATATTATAGGAGATGTGAGATCAGGGTTCAGACTAGAAATCAGTTGTACTCCGCTGATTATGCCTTTGTGATGGAAAAACGATACCTTCACGACGGTGCATACTGCTGCTTTGTGTCTCAGTTTGAGCCAAGTATGTTAGTGAAGCACTAAATGATGAAGCTTGGGTTAGTGCCATGCAGGAAGAACTTCTTCAGTTTAAGAAGTTAGGTGTATGGACACTAGTGGATAGACCTAAAGGTGCTAAAGTCATTGGCACCAAATGGGTCTTGAAATGTAAGAAGATGATCAGGGAGGGATCATCAGAAACAAGGCTCGGCTTGTTGTTCAGGGTTTTCGACAAGTTGAAGTATCGACTACAATGAAGTATTTGCACCAGTGGCAATGATGGAAGCCATCTGCATCTTCCTTGCCTATGCATCTTATATGAACATCAAAGTTTATCAGCTAGATGTTAAGAGTGCATTCCTTCATGGTGAAATCAAAGAAAAGTCAACCGAGGGATTTGAGGATCCATATCATCGGGATAGAGTTTACAAACTCGACAAGGCTCTATACGGGCTTCATCAAGCTCCACAAGCTTGGTATGAGAAACTCTCGACTCATCTTGTGAAACACGGATTTCGCAGGGGAGTCATTGACTACACAATTTATCAAAGAAAAAGATGGAGACTTACTGCTAGTACAGATCTACGTAGATGACATAATCTTCGGTTCAAAGAACGAAGAATTATGCAAAGAATTCGAAGCAGTAATGAAGGCTGAGTTTGAGATGAGTGCCATGGGGGAGATGAAGTTCTTTCTCGGGTTACAAGTAGACTAGACACCAAATGGAATCTTCTTACAACAGACCAAGTATGTAGGAGATATTTTTAGTCGGTTTGACATGGAGAATGCTTCCATAGCTGGCACTCCACTGGCTACAAACCATGATATAGCACCCGATAAGAACGGTGATCTGGTAGATGCCACTATGTACCACGGGATGATTGGATCTCTCATGTATCTCACTACCTCCAGATCAGATATCATGTATGCGACATGTTTATGCTCGCGATATTAGGCAAAGCCTAAGGTGAATCATCTAATTGGGGTCAAAAGGATATTTTGTATCTGAAGGGCACACCCACACTTGGATTGTGGTACCCTCATGATGATGACTTTGAACTTATGCGTATAGTTACTCGGATTACGGCGGCTGCAAGATGAACTACAAGTCTACATCAGCAGGGTGTCAGTTCTTGGGGGAAGAATTGGTAACCTAGCAGTGTAAGAAGCAGAACTCGGTTGCCTTGTCAACCTGTGAAGCAGAATACGTGCTACTGCAAGCTGCTGTTCCCAAATCGTATGGATTCAACAGCAAATGCGGGATTACGGTTTGCATTTCACTTCTACTCCTATATTTGTTGATAACTCTGCTGCGATTGCAGTCACTAAGAACCCGGTCCAACATCCTAAGACCAAACACATCAGAATCAAATATCATTTCATACGTGACTGTTCTGAAAAGAACTTAATCGATGTGATAAAAATAAACACTGATTTTCAACGTGTTGACCTCTATACAAAGGCTTTTGATAAACCACATTTTCTATATCTGTTAGAGGTCAATGGTGTTAAAAAGAAGAGTGAGGTCATTCCTGAAGATGACCATGTATAGTCCGATGCGTCGGTCTAGTGTCTTTTAAAATTTCTTAACTTATAGGTTCTTTAAGTTTAATTCTCTTGTTTTGTTTAATGTTATTTCGTTAATTACACTTAGTGTCGGTTCTTGCTCATTAAAATCCTAAAACACAAATCTTTAGAGGTTTTAGTATTTTAGGGGGAGAATAGGTATAAAAAATGAGGGAAAAGGAGAGGCAAGCCAATAATAAATAAGATCGTACATGTGATACCGGTTTAACGTGTGGAATATGATAGTACACAGGTACAAACCATTTGGGACTTAAAAATCAAAATTGAAAAAGATGCAAAGTTCAAGTATAAGTCTGAGTAGTCTGAGAAATATAAAAGGAAATATGATAGTTAAGCTAGCTACTACTAAGGTAACACAAAGAAAGTAGACCTAGAGGTTGCTAGACCATAGCTGATATGTTGGTAGATTCAACACAATAGATGACTAGACAGGTTAGTGATCTCAAGATTAAACTAAATGTTTGACAAGCTGTGGGAAACACTTATCCCTGGTTAACACAATCAACAGGATCCAATAAGGGGTGACGAGCAAAATAACGCCACAAAAGTGTGCGTAAGACCAAAGCATGAGCTAAAGCACATGAATGCTAAAAGAAGAAGAATGCTCAAACAAGAAGATAGGTTATGTGCCTCTCTGCTGTGCGGGGGCACTGACCTGAGGATAAGCATAACCTATATATTCTAGAACTCATTGTTTTTGCCGCCTCTATGCTGTGTGATGGCATTGACCTGAGGATTGGCTTCTCTTTGAAAATTCTATGAATAGTCGCTTCTTGAACACTACCCTAAGACCACTCAAAAATCTCCGAGGAATGTTGATTACCATATGAGTGTGGGATCCACGAATGCTTGTTGAAATAAACAAACCTTAAAACAATCACCAAACTGTGTTGAAAGTCTGTGTATGGATTTAAGAGGACAAGCATACTGACAATCACTGTGGCTACAATTCTTGAAAGTTCAAATCGGTGTGGAGACCTAAGCGTACTAGTATGATTTCCTAAATTTGCTAAATGACTCTAGATGAAAAAACAGGAAAGAGCATCAAAGTTTTTTTTAATAACTTGTCCTGAATGATTTGAATATCCTGTATGATTCCAACCTGAATTGATCCATGTATGGTTTAAATGATTGTGGTTGCTCTCTCAAAATAATTATTCCTTAGAACTACATCTTGGGGATTAACTCTCACAAAAACACAAAAACATGTCTTGATTTTTTAAGTTTTCAGTATTATTTCTTTTATTTCTGTACAAAGTTTGTCATATTCTGGTTTAGTATCAGACTATGTCATGGAAGTTGATAAGGGTCCTTATCATCTAAAAGGTCATGTCTGAGATGACCACAAGTGCTTTCAAACAACAATTGGGTCACATCTGAGGCGACAAATTGTTTAAAATGATCACGACTGAGGTGATCAAAAGTTTTTCAAGCTAAAATGATCATGTCTGAGATGATCAAGTGTTGATAATGTTAACTCAACAGTCTAAATGGGTCTAAAAGTCAAATGTCATGAAGTTAGAAAACTTTAAAGAGTAGACCCATTCGCACGACTAGACCATGAGTATGGGCCAATAGGCGAATGGACCATAGTCATACATTAAGCAGCCTAATGGACATGAGTATGACCCATTCACCTGAATGGATTATCAGAATGGGTCATTCGTCCGATTGGGAGCGTGCGACTGAGTCAGTCGACCGACTGAGCCTCAGTCGGCCGACTGAATGTGATCGATGAGTCAATCGCCCGACTGAGCTTCATTCACCCGAATGAACTGAGTGAATGAGTCCAGTCAGCCGATTGAACGCAGAGTCAGTATATAAAGGGCCACAGTCGATCGCATTCTTCTCATCACTCCTAATCGCCCTTATTTCGCATAGCCTACCGTTACTCTGCCAAATTTTCATCAGACCAAGATTTCATACTTCCATTGACTTTCTGATGATTGTGTGTATAACAGGTATAATACGATGAAATCTCACAGAAATCAGGAGAAAGGGTGCCCTATTTTAGCTTAAGAACCAAACCACTAAATGGCTTAATAACCCACTGAAACCATGTAAAATGTTAAAAATAAGGTTATTAGGTTATTAGTAAGGAATTGCGAGTCTAACGAACCGTTTCATAATGTTTCAATTCATGATTTTGTCAAGACTCAAACCTAAGTCAACCTAACAGTAAGTCATGCGGCTGGTCAGATGGATGAACTCCAATCGCACGATTGAGCTGGAAGAATAGCTCAATCAGCCGAATTGGACATGCGAATGAGCTCAGTCGGCCGACTGAATCAATCGCAGGATCAACCAATCGATTGAACTCAGTCGCATGTTCATTCACCCGAATGAGTCCAGTCGCAGGATAGGATAACCGACTGACCACAGTCGCATGATTCATTCGCATGAATGAATCATAATGAAATCAAACAAGATACTTAGAACAGATTTGTGTTATGTGAGTAACTAATGATTATGTGTCTTGTATTTGAGATTGATGGCTGCTAGATGGTCAATCATCCCTAAGCACAACATATGTGCTCATCTAGATCATACTACTCGGAATGGCGCCAAGATTATAGAGATCATCACATTTCTTAGGAGGTCAAGGATCCACAAGGCATTTCTACTCCTTGCATGCGCTACAAGTCACTACATCAGGCATTTTGGGAGAATTCTTCTGTTGATCGATCCCAAGAGCCGTATAGCATACGAAGCTCTATCTATGGGATGGCTATCAAGATCACTGCTGTCGATATCCAGAGAGTACTTGAGCTGGGGGGACAATACTGATCATCCCCCAAGCTACATCCTCTGACCGTAAGTGGATACTTTATAAGGATTAAGTATGCTGGGGACATCAACTCAGGTGTGCTCAATAAAAGCAACCTATGTCCCGAGTACAAGTAGTTAGCACATGTTATATGAAGTGCATCGCCTCCAGAAGGGTGGGTTTGATGATCTTTCAGACCAGATCTAGAATGCCTATGTGGCACTGGTGCTGAACTATCCTTTCAGCTTCTCGAGCATGATCTTCTCTTACCTTGTGGAGAATCTGGAAGCAAAGGGTAAGGAGGGTTTTTGCATGTACCCCAGATTCTTACAGTTGATTTTCAATGAGAAGCTCCCATCCCTTCCTAAGGAAAGCCACGATGCTGTGGCTCTAGAGATCATGGATGATATGACCTTAGGTTGTATGAGAGTTTACAGGGGTAAGCAAGTAAAGCCCCAAGTGAAGAGACTGATAGGCCATCTAGCCAATGAGAGGTATGTGGCGCCAAGGAGACGTAAGTGGCATCACATAGATAGTGACTCTGATGATGAGTAGCTACTGCTCGCAGAGCATGACTCAGATGACAATGATAGCGGGGATGAAGGAGATGTAGGACCCACTACTGATATTCCATCTTCTGCATCTGCCCCCATTGGAGAAGGAGCGGAGACTGCTGGGTTTCACCAGGATTTCATGCCTGGTGAGGAAGAGGAGGAGTCAGATGAGAAGCCACTGACTCGGACTATGGGAAGTAAAGTCGTTCCCATAGAACGAGGGCTCCGGGCAGTTGGTGAACGCCCAAGCGGATTGGGAGAGACCACTGATGATCCTACATATACTCCTCAGGCCGTGCTCTCGGGGGAGCATCCTCCTCGACTGGATTGAGGAAGAAGAGGATGGCTCAGCCATGGCTTGAAAAGAAAGAAACACAGAATCACATTTATCACCACCACAGCCACCACCACAGCCACCACCATAGCCACCATCACAGCTACCACCACTCCACCTACCACCACTCCACCCACTCCACCTATTACCACTACCACCCTCCATCCACCACCACATCATTCACACCTACACCACCACCACCACCACCATCTATACCACCACCAATCTTCACCACAGTCACCACCACCACTAGTCATCCTACAGCACCATCTTCTTTCTCACCATATCCATCAGGATTGCATCTACATCAGCTCAAGGTCAAGAGAGGCGCACAAAGAAAAATCAAGACCAAGGAGCCCAATCTTCTGTTGATCCTATTGACACACCAGCGATTCAAGACAAGAGTAATACATAGTTGTTTATGTTATTGAAACTTTGTGTATTGGAATATTGTATCTAATTAATGTAATTAATGTTTATGGTTATTATTAATGTTTACTGATCTGTTTGTTGACTAAATGATTGATGTGTTACATGTTTTAAATCAAGCAGATCCTAACTTTCAAGGAGATGAATATGATGTTGCTCCACTCTAACAAATCAAGACTCAACTCACGATGATTCTTGATCTGCAGGGGATTGTCAGGAGATCAGTGAATTACACTCCTGAAGAGGGAGAAATAATTCATGATCTCACCGACGAGCAACTGGCTGAAATATTCCAACTCAATCCAGATGAAATTGTGAAGGATGCTCCAACTGTGCAAACAGAGAGTGACGATGAGCTTCAGGATGTCGATGAGATTGAGATAGAAGATGTCATGGCTCAACACTATCCTGAGTACACTGACAAGGAGGGAACTGTCATTCCCAATCTGGGAGACACTCTTGTCAATGACACTTTTGCGACTCTGGACAGGATGGAGAAAGAGTCAGAAAAGGACAAAGAGAAGGCCCAAGCCTCATACGCCGAAGTCAAAATCAAAAAGGATGAATGGGCAGCATGTTTTGAAGAAATCAAAGCCCAACGCAGAGCTACAACATCAACTGTCTACACCAAACTGGATAAGGTCAAGAAACATCAAAGGTGCCAGGCAGGATCATCGCGTGGGCACATTTTGCAGACCTCAACATTTACGCGGTTAAACGTGAGAAGGGAAAAGAGTACTTCAGATTTCCACATGATCTGAAGACTCTTCCAGGTTTTGAGCTCAACCAATTAGCTAAATTAAAATTGTTATACGCTGACCCTCATAAGATGTCAGGCTGGTTTGAAGCTGCTCTAAAGAGGGAGTACCATACCAGATGGGTCAACTTCAAACCTCAACAACCAACGAGGTACATCAGAAGATCTGAAGTTGATGCCGTAACTAGCAAACCTAGAGTAGTACTGAAGTGGAGTCCACCACGTACAATGTCTAAGATCCCACTACGTGAGATGCCACAGGACTTCACTCCATATTTCAAATGGTGGTACTACGATTGGAGAACAGGAGAGGCCGTAATAGTCTTGAACAGGAATGGCTCAATGGAAACCATAAGGGGGTTTGACCCGATGTGGCTCACCACTTGTCAGCACAAGATGTTTATACTTTATACAAGTGGCCACTATTCTACGACCACAGGATATTGTACAAGCTTTACAGTTCCAGAAAGTGATAAGACTCTGTTTGTTTTTGAGATAAACACAGGAGTTACCAAAGAAGCTAAGTATAAAAAGTTTGAGGAAATCATGAAAGATGTTAGACAATAGATAGATCTAGGTCCAAGGGGGAGTTTGTTGATATATATGTACCTATATCCTGATCTGAATGTAATATGTCTTACACTTATGTAACTATTAGGTACTATGTGCCCCAACAGTGGTCATGCGTCCGAATGGCCATGCGACTGAGTGTCCATGTGCCTAAATAGTTCATATGCCTGAACAACTTCATGCGTCTGACTCAGTCGCACGACTGAACACTCAGTTGTGCGAATGGATCAACCGCATGGCTCAATCGTACGAATGAACCATGCTAATGGTTCAGTCGCATGAACGAGCAACCCTAACCTATATATACCACCTAATTTGTGGAAAAATGTAAGGATTGAATCCACTTCGACTCCAGACATACCCTAGCCGTCCAGAAGCCTCTAAGTTTGTACTCCAAGTTCATAGAACGTTGTAGATCGATTCTCAATCGATTCTTGACATTAGATTCAATTCGTTATTGTGTCTACGTGCGTTCTCACTGATTGGATTGCCATTCAAATAGGATTCCACACTATTTGGTTTAGTTAAAACGTTAATCAGTTGGTGTTTGGTCAAATACCAGATCCTAACAGTAGCATCTCCGAGTCATTTAAATAAATAAAACCAAATCCTCTCGCTAATCATTACCCAGCAACAATAACATTGTATATCCAACAGTAATGCCTCAATAAATACTCAAAATAATAACTTTACACATATTCAAATTAGTGTTTATGCATTTAGGATATGCCAACATTCACACTATTTACACCGGGAAAAGATATCTTAATTTACTAAAACCAAAACACATGTGGAACAAATTACGCATTTTCTCGTATATAACACCAAACTAAAGCAATAGCTCCATGAATGAAATTATTATGATAAATCACTTATGCGTACTCAAATTGTATGTGTTTCAATCACCATGAAAGTAAATTGAACAACTAAAATTGAATTTGAGTGAAAACTTAAATATCCACACATGTCAGTGTTTCAAGAAGCAATGGAAAAGAGGCCTTTATAAACAATTAAAAAAGGTAAATGAAATGGTTCCTGTAAATCACGTCCATTGTAGATTGTATGTTTCATTTAAAGTCCCAACCCTAAAATCACAAACCATTAAAGAGTGCAATGCATAAATAGGATTCTAATTAACGAATACGACCATCACTAAAGCAATACAAGCCAAAATAACATACCTTCATGGTTCTGTGGATGTTGATACTCAACTCGCACTGCCTCTGAAAATGAATGAGTTTAGTAGTTCTTATAGGAGAGAGGACTTGTAAGATTAATATAAGGCAGATACAACCCAAACACCCAAAGTCTCTCTTGCATGCATGCACAAGTGTACTGAAGTAGAATGCTTCGAAAGTTTCACACCAACATCAAAAAATATTCTAAGTGTGAAATCTTCTGAAGCCCAAACCAATATCTTCCGAAGCCAAAGATGAGTATTTCGAAGCTTCAGAGATAAAGTCTTCCAAAGCCAACACTAGAAGACAGATTCTTCCGAAGACTTTTTGAATACATGTTTTATCTTGTGTACCTTTTACAGAAAGTTGGACCCCTTTTCCGCTACAACTCTGATGAGATACCAACTTTACATAAGTTGGTGAAAGGTCCATGCTTATGGTAACTATACATTGAGGTCTTGAGTCTGTAACTTTCTACTTAATGTACTTTATCCTTTTGTAATATATTAGGATGTGAGCTATGGTATGTCATAGTCACTAGTCAAAAGGCAATCTGCCTTTTGAATCTACATTTGATTTTGTAGTTGTCTAGTCAATTGTAGCCAACTGGCCTTAAAAGTATGGTCTGCTGTAGGTTGTAGTATAAGTATCTCTGGTCCTTGTATCTTATCATCCATTGCTTTGTAAACACTTGTAAGGAAGTAGAGAACAATATAAATCAACCTTGAAAACCAAATACTTGTATTGTTCTTGTTCTATCTCTCATATACTTGTGTTTCTTAGTTCTCATTGAATTGGTGTCTAGTTCCCCATTTCAGCTGTTAAATGTTCTAAGCGACTCTCCTAATTGTGTTGTTGTGTTGTAAGTGCATACCCCTCACCAGCTCTGCATTTGTATCAGAGCATTCAAGGCTCTTGATATAAGATCTCACCATCTTAAGATCCCTCACACATACAAAATACTTAACATCTCAAATGGTAGCTATCTCTAAAGCTGATATGGAAACTGGAACCATGACAAAGTCCCCACTAATCATTCTTGATGACTTGACACTTGGTGCCAAAGAATGGAAGGCTTTATGAAGTCTATAGGAATATAGGAGTCTGTTGTCAATGGACCTTACATACCAAGCACCTCTTCTGCTGCTGGAGGTGGTATGATCCCCAAGGCTGTGGCTGACTACTCAGATGAAGATAGAAAGAGAGTAGAAATTGATCAAAAGGCCATGATAGCCTTTCAGACTGCTTTTCCAAACTCTATATACAGAGGTTTTAAGAAATGCAAAACAGCTAAGCAGTTATGGGATGCATTGAAACTAATGTATGAGGGTTCCTCTGAAGCCAGGAGAATAAGAAGGATCTCCTAAAGCAGATATTTGAAATTTTCACCTTTAAAATAGGTGAAACCATGACTCAATAATACCTTAGGTATGTTGAGATTGTGGACACCTTAGTGGATGGTGGAGTGACTCTTGAGAACAGGGACATTGTAAGGAAGTTCATGTCCTCTCTTCCTAGGCAATGGACACAATACTGTGTTGTTATCAAGAGAACTGAGAACCTAAAGACTCTCACCTGGACAGAGTTGTATGGGATTCTCAGTGGATAGCAAATAGAGATGAACATGCAAGGTCATCTGTCAACTTCAGCAATGAAATAGGTTCAGCCCTTCATCTGATTGAAATGGATAGCATAGAACCCTAACATCATCTCATATGCTACACTAACAACTCACAAAAGGGTCCATTCATCTCCTTCCTTGAGACACCAAGGGAGAACTATACTCAAGGAAGTCCATTCCAAGAGACAAGTTCTTCTCAAGCATTTGTGTCTTCTGATGAAAGTTATGGCAGCTTTCTCTTCACCCTTGAAGACTTGGACTGTATCCATCTAGATGATCTGGAGTATATGGAGATAGTCCAGCAGGTGTGTAACACCCGGATATTTTAAAGTCAAAGAAAGAGAAGAGTAAAGCGAAGGAAAAAGAAAGAAATGCTATTTAACCCAAGATGAGGGGTTAAACATGTAAAAAGTACAAGATTTACTTTTATGTTGTACAAAATTAGCATGGCCGCCCATGCCATGCCACTTTTCACTTCTGAGTTCGGATTTTAGAAAGAGAAAGAGCAGAGCTCGGGTTTGAAGAAGAACAAGATGAATAAGTTCAAATTCAAGGTAAGAATTCGTGTGTTTATGATGTTCTTGACTGGTCCTTTCCTCGGGTTTATGCTTATGTGTGTTTATATGTGTTCGGGTATGTTTGTAGTGGGTTTCTAAGCGGTTGAATTCAATTTTGCAAAGGAGTTTGGAGGAAGCCATACTCAAAAGCTGCAAAGGTGAGTTCTAGGACCCCTCTTTTACTGGTTTTTAATTGATTTTGGGGCTGTAAATGCATGAATGTATGTTTTCACTAAATTGGGTTTCGGACCCGTATGCTTGTATGCATGTATAATGATGTTATGTTGTTATGATGTGACTATGTTCATGCTTGATGATGTTTCTAAGACATAGGATGTATGATTTAAGCTTAGAACATGATGAATGATGGTTTGAGATTTGAAATCTGATGTTTAAGGCTCATATTTTAAGATTTAGAATCTGCATAAGTGTTGAAAAGTCAATGCGGATGGAAAGGTTAATGCAGATGACCAAAGTAAGTCAATGCAGATGAGCATCGACTAAGCATGACAAATGCGTATGAAAGTTAATGCGGATGAAGTCAATGCGGATGAGCATTTGCCTAAGTCTGAGAAATGCGGATGAACAGTTAATACGGATGGAGTCAATGCGGATGAGGATTTGACTAAGTATATGAAATGCAGATAAGTCCAATGCGGATGAAGTATGTCAAAGGGTTGAGCATTTGACTAAGTGTATGAAATGCGGATGAGTAAGTCAAATGCGGATGACAAATGCGGATGAAGTATGTCAATGCAGATGAAGCAAATCAAATGCGGATGAACACTTAGAATAATTCTGACTTTTTGGGGAAAAAGGAGTAATGTAGGCTTTGACTTGAGATGTTCCTGGGGATTCATGTAGGTTGACTTTTGAGGTCATAGATGGTATGATGGGCATGTATTGATATGTGATTGATGCTTATGCATAATGATGATGTATGATGTTGTATGATATACAGGATGTATGTCATGAATGTATGATGATGCCCTGTATGATGATGATGACTGAATGTTATGTTCCTTATTATGACGTATGTTTATCTTTCTGTGGCTTTACGTGTTATGTTAATGAATGAATCGAAAGTATTATGTAACGTAAAGTGAAAGATAATGAAAGAGGAACCTGATGAATGAATGCATGCATTAATGAACGAATGAATGTAAGAAGGCTTGCAAGCAAATGTATGGAGGTGCACACCCATTGTAGGTGTTAGCTCAACGGTGTGCGGGTTAGCTACCCCAAAGGATGCACATTGGGGTCTTTCTTTGTGATTGACCATATGGATGAACCATTGTTGTGTGCCTTAGGTACTGTGACCACTTGGTGCTGGGCACCACCGATGAAGGTCTTTCATAGGCTTAGGTCCAGTATCATGAGCATGAGGGGCATAGCATATGACAATGGTATACCTGAACTTTACCTTAGGTACTATGACCACTTGGTGCCGGGCACCACGATGAAGGTCTTTTATAGGCTTAGGCACAGTACCATGAGCATGAAGAGTAAAGTTCATGGTGATGATGAAAGTAACGAATGAAATGATGAATGAATGGAAGTATGAATGAAAGAATGACGAAGATAATAATTATATTATCTGTATGTACGTACAATGTATGATCACGAACGAATGTAAAGTATAGTATGATTTTGAGAGAAAGAATGGTTTTGCGAAAGAAAAGTATGTTTTATTATAAAACTAGAAGTTACTCAGCAACGCTGACTTTTATGCATTTTCCAGTTGGCTGGTAAGCATTCCTGAGGATGGCATAGAGCAGCTACTTGGCATTTTGAATGGCATTCTTTTGTTAATTTTTTTGCATTGTAATGCGAACGAATGATGTTTTGAAATGAAAACTTGTATTAACTTGCAAAAGCATTTGTAATGATATGAAAAAAAATTAGTTTTATGTTTCTGCTGCAATGTTTTAATGAATGTTTAAATGTAAAGTATATGTTTTATGTGCGATGATGTACCAGCCGTAAGTCAATGCAGATGAGCATCGACTAAGCATGAAAAATGCGTTTGAAAGTTAATGCGGATGAAGTCAATGCGGATGAGCATTTGCCTAAGTCTGAGAAATGCAGATGAACCGTTAATGCGGATGGAGTCAATGCGGATGAGGATTTGACTAAGTATATGAAATGCGGATATGTGCAATGCGGATGACAAATGCAGATGAAGTATGTCAATGTGGATGAGCATTTGACTAAGTGTATGAAATGCGGATGAGTAAGTCAAATGCGGATGAAGTATGTCAATGCAGATAAAGCAAATCAAATGCGGATGAACAATAAGGTCAATGTGGATAAACACTTAGAATAATTCTGACTTTTTGGGGAAAAAGGAGTAATGTAGGCTTTGACTTGAGATGTTTCTGGGGATTCATGTAGGTTGACTTTTGAGGTCATAGATGGTATGATGGGCATGTATTGATATGTGATTGATGCTTATGCATAATGATGATGTATGAGATATTTTGAGCACAGGTTTTCGCGGTAAAAAAAATGGACTCAAGTAGGGGTTTCTGTAATGTATTAATAAGCTATACCCATATTGCGGGTTGTTTCATGCCATAAATAAACTCGAACACTCAAGAAATCTGTTGGGCAGGCGGATTCACATCTCTTACGACC
The DNA here is from genome assembly GCA_025506515.1 of Flaveria trinervia. Lineage (NCBI taxonomy): Eukaryota > Viridiplantae > Streptophyta > Magnoliopsida > Asterales > Asteraceae > Flaveria > Flaveria trinervia. Next base: position 42,786,515 of record CM046447.1, read on the forward strand.
GACACAATCTTTTGTTCTTGGAGCAGAAGCTATTTGTTTGGCTTTACATCCGTCCCAATGTATCATTTCTAATACATCCGTAGGACGGGCTCGGACACATTGAGTACACCCGATACATGTATCATAAATCTTTACTGAATGTGACATTGGATCTATCCATTTTTGAACGTGATAAAGTTTCAATCTAGTAAATTGAAAAATGATCTATATATTTAAATACTAGTACTAGATGAATCGATGAGTTCCCCGAGTTTTTTTTATCTATTTCTGGATTGACAGTGCCAAAATACTTTGATTTCTTATCTTTGTGATAACATGATCATATCTTACGTGGGAGACATGCTAATTTGAATGAATTTATGAAAATTATAATTTATATGATAATATTACTTATTCAATAAATTCGATTGATTTATACAAGTTGATTTTCTGTTACGATAAATTGATGAAACAATAGCGAGTCCAATAGCGGCTTCAGCAGCTGCAATAGCTATAACAAAAATAGAAAAAATGGCTCCTTTTAATCGACGACTATCAAAAAAATCAGAAAAGGTTACAAAATTTAGATTAACCGCATTTAATATAAGTTCAAGACACATAAGAGCCCTAACCATATTTCGACTTGTAATCAATCCATATTGACCGACAGAAAATAAATAGGCACTCAAAACAAGTACATGTTCGAGCATCATTAACCAACTCCTTATCAATCTTGCAATACAGTGTATATAAAATATATTGTCTCAACCGGAGAGAACCATGCGAATCAAGTAGTATAGTGACTCATGTGGTTCTCGCAAAGACCAAGTATATTGGGTAAAAATTGAAATTCATATTTTGTTTTTACTTTATTTAAATTTAAAATTTAAGAGAATAAAAATACTTGTTTTTTTTCATTAGCCAACCAACTCTTAAAAATCATAGGAGTCTTTTTCTTTAAGAAAACTATCTATAAAAATAATTAGATAGAATACCTTCAACCTTGTCAACTAATAGTGAAAGAACAAAATCGGGGTACATACCAATACCTATTACAGGCATTTTCTTTCAAAGATATGAAATCACCTTGGGAAACTTGAAAAGAAGTAATGCTGACTATTACATTATTCACACAAAGCCTTCGATGACTTATCGGCTGCCTTGCTTGAGGAAGAGTTTCACTAAAATGGAGACGAACCGGAATAACGTCCGATCTTGTTTTTGGATTGAGTGGAAAAGGGATATATGAAGTTCGTTATGTTCCTCTATAAATCAGAACCATAATTCCAACAGTAGTGATTAATATTGACATAATAGAAGTAAGTGGATCGATCAAGTATCCGAATTCTAAAGAAAGATCATTATTGATAATCCAAGACCATACATATTGATAGACAGAACTGCTATTTATTTGCTGAATAGACAGATTCATAGAAAAAATCATGACTATACTTAACAATAAAACGCTCTGAAAAGCCTACATACGACGAATACTATCGAACCGCCGAATCGGAAAAATTGGGTGCTATCATATAGCTTTGTATCGGCTAAGTTCATGAGTTGGAGATAAGCGGACTCGAACCGCTGACATCCGCTGCAGGGTAAACCACCGCCTCTCAGGTCCCCCGACTGATTCTACCATAGAGGCCAACGATAGACAATAACTCCCCCCCGAACACAGCTTACAACTTTGGTAAATTCAACTCCATTAATAGATACTTATAAAGTTTTTTTCCATTTACACCCATTATCTCAAGTTTTGGATCGAACTAATCCATTGACACAAATAGTTCATTGGAGAAAATTGAGTAATTTGGGCCCGGGCGGATTGACTGCGTGAACTGCTACTTTTCCAATATGAGATTTCATTTGGGACCCTGCAGATCCACTCTTTCTCCTATTCAAAGCTCAGCCCTTTGTCTCTGTGTTTTCACATCGAGAATTATTTGCAGATGTCAAAGGGGCTTCTTAGTCCCCAAACAAATCCTCCTACATCTCTATATAAACGCTGGTTATCAAGAAGATGCAAGAAAAGCAAGGTCAATCTTTTATTTGTTACTTTATGCGTTGTTCTATTATTTTCCGGTGCGATTGCTAAATCTGCACAATTCCCCTTCATGTATGGTTACCTGATGCAATGGAAGCGCCAAATCCTATTTCGGCACTTATACATGCTGCTACGATGGTATTATGTACCTTATTATGGCGTATGTTTATCTTTCTGTGGCTTTACGTGTTATGTTAATGAATGAACCGAAAGTATTATGTAACGTAAAGTGAAAGATAATGAAAGAGGAACATGATGAATGAATGCATGCATTAAAGAACGAATGAATGTAAGAAGGCTTGCAAGCAAATGTATGGAGGTGCACACCCATTATAGGTGTTAGCTCAACGGTGTGCGGGTTATCTACCCCAAAGGATGCCCATTGGGGTCTTTCTTTGTGACTAACCATATGGATGAACCATTGTTGCGTGCCTTAGGTACTGTGACCACTTGGTGCTGGGCACCACCGATGAAAGTCTTTCATAGGCTTAGGTCCAGTATCATGAGCATGAAGGGCACAGCATATGACAATGGTATACCTGAACTTTACCTTAGGTATTGTGACCACTTGGTGCCGGGCACCACCGATGAAGGTCGTTTATAGGCTTAGGCACAGTACCATGAACATGAAGGGAAAAGTTCATGGTGATGATGAAAGTAATGAATGAAATGATGAATGAATGGAAGTATGAATGAAAGAATGACGAAGATAATAATTATATTATCTGTATGTACGTATGATGTATGATCACGAACGAATGTAAAGTATAGTATGATTTTGAGAGTAATAATGGTTTTGCTAAAGGAAAGTATGTTTTATTATAAAACTAGAAGTCATTCAGCAACGCTGACTTTTATGCATTTTCCAGTTGGCAGGTGAGCATTGCTGAGGATGGCACGGAGCAGCTACTTGGCATTTTGAATGGCATTCTTTTGTTAATGTTTTTGCATTGTAATGCGAACGAATGATGTTTTGAAATGAACGCTTGTATTAACTTGCAAAAGCATTTGTAATGATATGAAAAAAATTAGTTTTATGTTTCCGCTGTAATGTTTTAATGAATGTTTAAATGTAAAGTATATGTTTTATATGCGATGATTTACCAGCTGTAAGCATCCCGGGAACAGGGCCTTGCAAGTTGGTATCAGAGCCAAAGTTTAAGTGAAATGGGTAAATTTTCAAAATAAACCTTAACTTAAACTGAGAATGGGATGGAAAGGAATGGGATGCAAATATGAGTAGCTGCGTGCCATCAGGTGTTTTCGTAAAGTTAACCGGTATTACGTGCGCATGTTATGTGGTTTATGTGTTGCTGATAGATTTAGATACTGATGTAGTTAGGATAGGTAATGCTTGGGGTATGAAGAGTAAAATGAGTGGCTAATCATAACTGGCCACTATAATTAGGGACTTACTATACTTGACACAAACTGAGTTTTTACCTTGAATGATCGTGTTGGTGTTTGAAACTTTCAGTGTGTGTGCGTGAGGATGGCTGGTGGTAGATCATCTAAAGCTTCACATGGTGGTGGACGTGGTGCTGAATCACAGGTTACAAGAGGAAGGCCTAGGGCCAAAAAGGTGGTTCATGAAGAACAAGAAACCCCTCATCCGGAGGGCGGAGATGAGAGTGCTAACCTGAGAGCCTCAGTGACGGAGGTGATTGTGGAGGAAGTGCATCAAGCTATGCAGACGATCCTACCGTCTATGGTGACCGAAGTGATAAAGGTAATTAGAGGGGGGGAAGGGAAAGGAGTAGATCTACGAGCGAAAGAAGACAGCCCGAGAATGAGACGGTTTCGTCTGATGATGAAGAAGAAGAGGAAGAAGCAGAGCCTGTGCAGGAGGCGGTATGAGGCTGTAACTACGGGGTATTTAAGATGCAAGCCCCCTACTTTTGATGGTAACGGCACTGTGGCTGCTGCTCACCGATGGGTGAGGGAAATGGAGGTTGTACTTGATATTAGCGAGTGCTGAGAGGACCAGAAAGTTAAGTTCGCTACCCACTCTTTTATAGACTCGGCTCTGTGCTAGTGGGACAATATAGTCCAAGCCGAGGGTAGTCGGGCGATCGGGAGAATGAGATGGTCGGAGTTGAAGAAGTTGGTGATTGAGGAGTTTTGTCCTCACGGGAAATGGACAAGGTCGAGAGGGAGTTTCTGCAACTGGAGGCGGGAATGATGACACACCAACAGTACACCACCAAATTTAATGAATGAGCACGTCTGGTGCCGGATCAGGTGACACCTCTGTCTCGAAAGATCAAGAGGTACATTCAGGGATTACCAGTGGATATTCGCAGGCACATGATTGCCGCCCTACGAGCACGTTTAGGTTGGCGTTGGATTGGCAGGAAGGTTATATGACGAAAGGGGTGTGGTGGTGGTGGCTGAAGGTAGTTGGAAGGATGGAGGTGATAGATACTGGAATGGGAAAAGGTTTGGTCGGGGTGATGCCTCGATGGCTAAAAATAAGGCACGGGTGGACGACCGCCGTGTGGTCGCGTCGGGTGCGAGTACAAAGAAGTGTGGTAGGTGTGGGAGAGAGCATAATGGGGAATGTAGGTTTGGGTTGAACTTGTGCTTTAAATGTGGGAAGGCGGGGCACATGGCCAGGGATTTTCGTACGGCTCGATGCTTTGACTGTGGTGAAGAGGGTCATATGAGTAGGGATTGTAAGAAGCCAAGGGTCGAGGGTTCCAGGGCGAAAAAACTGGAGGTGAAGGACCAAGGGTGAGCACCAGGGCATTCACAATGACACAGGAGGAGGCTAGGATTGACCCTAATGTTGTGTCTGGTACGTTTCTAGTGAACCAAACTTTAGCTTCTGTGTTATTTGATTTGGGTGCCAATAAAATTTTATCTCTGCTGCTTTCTATGCTAAGCTGCCTGTTAGTAGTAGACGTGTTGATGTGCCCTTTGATGTAAAAACTACCATAGGTAAGTCTACCAGGATCTCTAAGATGATAGAGAACTGTGATGTGGAACTAGAAGGTCATAAGTTTCCTGTTGGACCGTTCGTGATGACCTTGGGTGGTTTCGATTTGGTTCTGGGTATGGATTGGTTAGCAGATCCCGAAGCAAACATTATGTGTTGCAAGAAGATGATTCGGTTGACAGCGCCTGACGGGAAATTGGTAACGGTTTATGGTGATCGGGTTACTACGATTCCGAAGGTAATCTCAATGGCGGTGGCGGGAAAGTGTATGAGGCGTGGATGTAGTGCCTACTTGGCCTATGTAAAGGATATGGATACGCCAACACCACAACTATCTGATGTCCCATTGTGTGTGACTTTCCAGACGTGTTCCCAGAAGACTTACCAGGAGTGCCACCTGACCGTGAGATCGAGTTCCAGATTGACTTGATACCGGGTGCCCAACCTGTTTCCAAGGCACTGAATCGTTTGGCTCTGACGGAAATGAAAGAGTTGATGGCGCAGTTGCAAGAGCTGCTTGACAAGGGGTTCATTAGACCGAGTATCTCTCCTTGGGGTGCTCCGGTCCTGTTTGTGAAGAAGAAGGACAGCAGTATGAGGATGTGTATTGACTACCGAGAGCTGAACAGGTTGACGGTGAAGAACCGATACCCCTTACCGAGGATAAATGATTTGTTCGATCAGCTTCAAGGTGCTAGTTGATTTTCAAGGATCGACCTTCGATCGGGCTATCATCAGCTTAAAGTGAAGGAGCAGAATATCCCTAAAACAGCTTTCCGCACGCGTTACGGTCACTACGAGTTTCTTGTCATGTCTTTTGGTTTGACCAACGCGCCAGCTGCTTTTATGGATCTGATGAACCGTGTGTTTCGGCCTTTGTTGGATAAATTACTGATTGTGTTTATTGATGATATCCTGATCTATTCGAAGAGCAAGATTGAGCCTGCCGGTCACATTCGGGAGGTTCTGGAGACATTCAGGAGGGAGAAGTTGTATGCAAAATTCTCCAAGTGCGCATTCTGGTTGCGCGAAGTTCAGTTCTTGGGTCATGTGGTAAATCCCGACGGGATCATAGTGGACCCGGCAAAGGTGGAGGCGGTTATGCAATGGAAGTCACCGAAGACGCCATCCGAGATTCGTAGTTCTTGGGTTTGGCGGGCTACTATAGGAGATTTATTCAGGACTTCTCTAAGATCGCTTCTCCATTAACCAAGTTGACCCGAAAAGATGAAAAGTTGGTATGGGGTCAAGCTCAAGAGAAGGCATTCAAAGAATTGAAGGAGAGATTGACTCAAGCTCCTGTTCTGTCATTACCCGATGGAAGTGAAGATCTAGTGATTTATTCGGATGCTTCCTACTCGGGGTTGGGGTGCATGTTAATGCACAGAGAGAAGGTCATAGCCTATGCATCCCGACAGTTGAAGGTTCATGAGGTCAACTACCCCACTCATGACTTGGAACTGGCAGCCGTGGTCTTTGCGTTAAAGATTTGGAGGCACTATCTGTACGGGATGAAGTGCACCATTTTCACTAACCACAAGAGCTTGAAGTACATCTTTGAGCAGAAGGACCTGAAAATGAGACAAAGAAGATGGTTAGAGCTCATAAAAGACTATGATTGTGATATCCACTACCATCCGGGCAAAGCCAATATGGTGGCGGATGCCCTTAGCCGAAAGGAAAGGCCCGAACCGATTCGAGTGAAAGCATATCAGCTGATCATGACCTCTGATGTGATGAAGCAAGTCAAAGAGTTTCAAGATGAGGCACTGAAAGAGGATCATCTTAACTCTAAAAGAATGAGAGGCCTGGTCGCAGAATTGGGTGAGAACACGCTTGGTGTTAGAACTCGATTTGGGAGAACGTGGATTCCTCATTTTGGGGATCTACGGGTGAAGATCATGGATGAAGCTCACAAGACTCGATACTCTATTCATCCTGGTGCTACGAAAATGTACCAAGACATGAAGAAAGATTATTGGTGGCCGGGTATGAAGCGCGATGTGGTGGGGTATGTGAGTAAGTGCCTTACTTGTTTGCAAGTGAAGGCCGAGCATCAAAAGCCGTATGGGAAGATCCGACCTTTGGATATACCGGAATGGAAGTGGGAGCACGTCACCATGGATTTCATTATGAAGCTGCCACGTACTCCGAAAGGGTACGATGCCATATGGGTGATTGTGGACCGTCTGACAAAGAGTGCTCACTTCCTACCGATTCGCGAGACATATTCATCCGAGAGGTTGGCTGACCTGTTCATCAAGGAGATTGTAACTCGTCACGGTGTGCCGGTGTCCATTGTGTCTGATCATGACACCCGGTTTACATCTAAATTCTGGAAGAAATTCCACAATACCATAGGAACGAGGTTACATATTAGCACGGCTTATCATCCCCAAACTGATGGTCAGTCAGAGAGGACCATTCAGACGTTGGAGGACATGATTCGGACATGTGTGATTGATTTTGTTGGAAGTTGGGACGACCACCTACCGTTAGCCGAATTCTCAGACAACAACAGTTATCATGCGAGCATTGGTATGCCACCGTATGAGATGCTATACGGTAAGAGATGCAGAACACCCGTCTGTTGGGGTGATATTGGTCAAAAAGAGTTAGGGAGCGTCGAGGTAATCGAGGCTACGACTAAGAAGCTTGAGAAGATCAAGGCCTTCATGAAGGCAGCCAAAGATAGGCAGAAGTTGTATGTCGATAAACGATGCAGACCGATTGAGTTTCAGGTGGGTGACCGGGTTATGTTGAAGGTCTCACCTTGGAAGGGTATCATTCGTTTCCGAAAGCGGGGCAAGTTGAGCCCGAGATACATAGGCCCTTTCCGAATCATTTCTCGAGTAGGAGAGGTAGCCTATAGATTAAAGTTACCCGATGAGTTAAGTGGAATTCACCCGACATTCCATGTATCTCATCTGAGAAAGTGCTTAGCTGATGAAGGCATGATTGTTCCACTGGAGGATATCGAAGTAGACGAACGACTCAATTACGTGGAGCAACCGGTGGCAATCATAGATCGAAAGGAAAAGAGGCTGAGAAATAAAGTGGTTCCCCTTGTGCGTATACAGTGGAAGCACAGGAAGGGATCCGAGTCTACGTGGGAGACTGAAGAAGAGATGACACAGCATTACCCACAATTCTTTGAGGAATAACAGGTTTCGGGGACGAAACCTATTTAAGGGGGGTGGACTTGTAACACCCGGATATTTTAAAGTCAAAAAAAGAGAAGAGTAAAGCAAAGAAAAAAGAAAGAAATGCTATTTAACCCAAGATGAGGGGTTAAACATATAAAAAGTACAAGATTTACTTTTATGTTGTACAAAAGTAGCATGACCGCCTATGCCATGCCACTTTTCACTTCTGAGTTCCGATTTTAGAGAGAGAAAGAGCAGAGCTCGGGTTTGAAGAAGAACAAGAAGAAGAAGTTCAAATTCAAGGTAAGAATTCATGTGTTTATGATGTTCTTGACTGGTCATATCCTCGGGTTTATACTTATGTGTGTTTATATGTGTTTGGGTATGTTTTTAGTGTGTTTCTAAGCGGTTGAATTCAATTTTGCAAAGGAGTTTGGAGGAAGCCATACTCAAAAGCTGCAAAGGTGAGTTTTAGGACCCCTCTTTTACTAGTTTTTAACTGATTTTAGGGCTGTAAATGCATGAATGTATGTTTTCACTAAATTGGGTTTCGGACCCGTATGCTTGTATGCATGTATAATGATGTTTTGCTGTTATGATGTGACTATGTTCATGCTTGATGATGTTTCTAAGACTTAGGGTGTATGATTTAAGCTTAGAACATGATGAATGATGGTTTGAGATTTGAAATCTGATGTTTAAGGCTCATATGTTAAGATTTAGAATCTGCATAAGTGTTGAAAAGTCAACGCGGATGGAAAGGTTAATGCGGATGAGCAAAGTAAGTCAATACAGATGAGCATCGACTAAGCATGACAAATGCGTATGAAAAGTTAATGCGGATGAAGTCAATGCGGATGAGCATTTGCCTAAGTCTGAGAAATGCGGATGAACAGTTAATGCGAATGGAGTCAATGCGGATGAGGATTTGACTAAGTATATGAAATGCGGATAAGTCCAATGCGGATGCCAAATGCGGATGAAGTATGTCAATACGGATGAGCATTTGACTAAGTGTATAAAATGCGGATGAGTAAGTCAAATGCGGATGACAAATGCGGATGAAGTATGTCAATGCAGATGAAGCAAATCAAATGAAGATGAACACTTAGAATAATTCTGACTTTTTGGGGGAAAAGGAGTAATGTAGGCTTTGACTTGAGATGTTCCTGGGGATTCATGTAGGTTGACTTTTGAGGTCATAGATGGTATGATGGGCATGTATTGATATGTGATTGATACTTATGCATAATGATGATGTATGATGTTGTATGATTATACATGATGTATGTTATGAATGTATGATGATGCCATGCATGATGATGATGACTGAATGTTATGTTCCTTATTATGATGTATATTTATCTTTCTGTGGCTTTACGTGTTATGTTAATGAATGAACCGAAAGTATTATGTAACGTAAAGTGAAAGATAATGAAAGAGGAACATGTTGAATGAATGCATGCATTAAAGAACGAATGAATGTAAGAAGGCTTGCAAGCAAATGTATGGAGGTGCACACCCATTGTAGGTGTTAGCTCAACGGTGTGCGGGTTATCTACCCCAAAGGATGCCCATTGGGGTCTTTCTTTGTGACTGACCATATGGATGAACCATTGTTGCGTGCCTTAGGTACTGTCACCACTTGGTGCTGAGCACCACCGATGAAGGTCTTTCATAGGCTTAGGTCTAGTATCATGAGCATGAAGGGCATAGCATATGACAATGGTATACCTGAACTTTACCTTAGGTAGTGTGACCACTTGGTGCCGGGCACCACCGATGAAGGTCTTTTATAGGCTTAGGCACAGTACCATGAGCATGAAGGGAAAAGTTCATGGTGATGATGAAAGTAATGAATGAAATGATGAATGAATGGAAGTATGAATGAAAGAATGACGAAGATAATAATTATATTATATGTATGTACGTACGATGTATGATCACGAACGAATGTAAAGTATAGTATGATTTTGAGAGAAAGAATGGTTTTGCGAAAGAAAAGTATGTTTGATTATAAAACTAGAAGTCACTCAGCAACGCTGACTTTTATGCATTTTCCAATTGGCAGGTGAGCATTGCTGAGGATGGCACGGAGCAGCTACTTGGCATTTTGAGTGGCATTCTTTTGTTAATGTTTTTGCATTGTAATGCGAACGAATGATGTTTTGAAATGAACGCTTGTATTAACTTGCAAAAGCATTTGTAATGATATGAAAAAAACTTAGTTTTATGTTTCTGCTGCAATGTTTTAATGAATTTCTAAATGTAAAGTATATGTTTTATGTGCGATGATTTACCAGCTGTAAGCGTCCCGGGAACGAGGCCTTATAAGATGGCTCTTCTCACTCATAGAGCCAAGAAGTTCTACAAGCGGACTGGAAGGAAGTTTCCTAGCAATACAGCCAGTGGAAAGTTTGGGTTGGATAAAAGGAAGGTCAAATGTTACAACTGTAACTTGATGGGCCACTTTGCTAGGGAGTGCAAGGCACCATGAACAAATGGTGGCCAAGCACAATCTAGACCAAACTACACTAATAAAACCACCTAGAATGAGAAGCCAAAGCAGCAAGTTGTAGTTGTTGTTGAAGAAGGAGGCTTTGAGTAGAGCTTTCAGGTGGAAGATGCATCTCAAAACCAAGTATTGATGGTTGACCATGATGAAGCCAAGGTATTAGATCATCTCTGTACCCCTAAATGTATTGTTATAGTCAACAGATACAGGTCCTGCAACTTAGAAATGAGATCTGTTATTGAGACTTTAAACATTTTAAAAGCTTATTTTAGAAAGGCTGAAAATGAATATAAACTAAAGATAGAGGACTTAGAGAAAACCATTTCAGTTCTAAAACATAAGCACACCAACTACAGGACTCAGATCAAGGATCTCATAACTAAGTTGAATGAATGCCAGGCTAAGCTTGTGATCAGCAAAGCCAGGGCAGAATAATGTGTTCTTGAAGAATAGACCTTCAGGAACATGATATCCTCATCTCTGTATGCCAAGGTGTGTTATCAAAATAATCAGGGACTAGGATCTAGTGAGATAGCTCCTCCACACACAATCTTGTTTGTAAGATCACCTAGGTGTGGAACTTGTGAAAATAAGCTTCCTCTCATAGACCCCTTGAGTGAAGAGGGTGAAGAAGTAATGGTGAAGAATTACTCTGAGAAGAGTGAAGTGGAGGATTCTAAGAAGGGTCACTATCCTTCTGAGGAGAGAAGGAAGACTGTGATGACCAAGTCTATGTGGAAGCTGTTAGGACTCTAGAAAGATTAACATGTTGTCTTTATGTGTCTTTTTGATATTTGTAATAGTATAGGGACTATTTTTGTAATGTTAGTTCCTTTTGTGTTTCATTATAAGTAGCTTAGACTAATAGTTAGTAAGAGAGTTGGAAGAGAGTGAACGAACTACTGCTCATTACTTCTAATTGTCTTTGCTTGATATTAATGAAACTGTGAATTTGTTAATATCTTGTTTGAATTCGATTACTTTGTATGTGTTTTCTTTGAATTGTGTTCATATATCATCACAGATTAGCTCAATGATCCTGTCAATTGGTATCAGAGCTGTTGGTAGCTGTTAATTGAGTAATTTTGAAGTTTATCGAACTTTGAAACTCAAAAAGCTTACTGAATCTATGAATGATAGACAATTCAAATGAAAACTTGTGGATTTCAGATGTGTTTCATCATCAGAAATATGATTTGAACCACAATTAGCAGTTGAATTCACCAAATTTGAGTTGATTTGGTGAATTTGTGTTTGTAAAGTTCATTGTTTTTTCGAACTGAAAATTGCAAATTAATTGATTTGTTGTTGATATCAATAGAAATTGATTTCTGAAGAATGATTATTGGCATAAAACTCATCTAATTGAAAAGTTTCAATCAATTTCATCAACTTTTGAAGATTTTCAGAAGATTCGAGTCTGTTATATTCATATGAACATGATGAATGTGACGCATTAGGGTTGAAGTTTGCTGAAAAATTGTCCAAGTGTTAGGCGTTTGACTACTGTTTAGTTGCACCAACACTGTGTAGACGTTTTCAGTTCAGACGTTTGACCACTGTTCGAGAGAGTCCAGACGTATCATTGTTGAGAAGTTTTTGAACTGTTTAGACGTTTGACAACTGTGTAGGCGCATCAAAACTGTGTAGGGCATCAAAACTGTTCAGACGTTTTACAACTGTTCAAACTCATCAATCTAAGGCATTTTGGAAAAAATTTCTAAGGCATTCCCTTAGACAATCTCTCAACTTAGACGCATCAACTGTTGAGGCGTTTGAATACTGTTCAGGCGTTTGAATACTGTTCAGGCGTTTCAACCTTGATACTTAGAATTTTTGTAAAAAAAATTCTTGAAAACTTTCAATTTTTTTAATTCAAAATATAAGAAAACAACAAAAATATAAGAATGGTGAAATCAAAAGATTCTGAAAATAGAATTCCAAAACTTAAAAAACATGGCTGATTTTAAAAATTGGTCACTTAGGTTGAAACATCACTTAAATTCCATTGATACCGGTCTTTGGAAATCCATAGAAAAAGGACCATTCATTCTAGTAATCACTGATGGACCTGACAGAGGATTGGTATACACTAAAGACTCTTAGGAACCCTATCCTGAAGATGGTCTTCAAGGAGATGACTTGAGAAGAGTAAAAAATGATGTCAGAGCATACTACTTGATGTGTAAAGGACTACCTCTGGAAGTTCTTGCAAGGCTTGATGGATATCAAACTGGATATACCATGTATAAAGCCTTAAAGACTATATGTGAAGGAGGAAAGGAGATTCAAAATCTCAAGAAACAAAAGTTGAAAAGGCAATTGTAACTGTTTCAACATTTATCTTGAGAAACAATAAACCAGATGATGAACAGATTTGTTCAACTTACTACTGAGATGTCAACAGCTGGTATTAAGCCTTATCTTGAAGATCTAAATCTTAGACTACTCAATGCTTTACCATCATCATGGAAACAAACAGTAACCTTACTAAAGCATACTAAGAAGTTCCTATGGATTTAGATCTACTTATTGCCAAGATTGAGTCAGTAGAAATTGATGAAAGCTCAAGGAACAATGATAGAGCAGCATCAATGTCTTAGTATCAGTTTGTTGCTTCTCCAGCAAACATAGTTGAAAATGCTTTCATGGGCAAAAAGTGAGAAAGTTAAAGAAGAAGAAGGAGATTTATTTATCGGAGCAGGATTTTTGACTGACTCATCATTTACTAGTGCCCCTACTTACACAACACAATCTCATTCTCAATCTCCTCCTAAATCTCAGTCTCAAACATCAAATGTTCAATCAGAGACTTCTTCATCTAACTCTGCTAAATCTAGCAAAGTTAAAGATGTGATAAACATCCTATTAGAGGATGAAGAATCAAAAACTGCATTTACTGCATTTATGGCTAGTTTTCAAGCATATCAAGGTAGCCATTTAACTCAATTAGATCTTGTTTTGCAGGATTTATTTGAAATGGATCCTGAAGATGTGGAAGAAATGGACTTAAATTGGCAAATGGTGATGATTGCTTATAGGACACAAAAACACTCATATGTCAACAGGAAGTACAAGCCAAGTGCTAACAAGACTGTTGGATTTGACAAGTCAAAATCTAGGTGTTTTAACTGTAATAGCTATGGTCATTTCTCAAGAGAATGCAAAGCTCTAAGAAATAATGGAGGAAGTGCTCAATCAAGCAATCAAAGGTTTCAACAAGCTCAGAAGACTTATCAAAAGCCTTATCAAAGTCTTCCTATGCCTGAGCTTAAAGATGAAACAAAATCATCTGATGAAACCAAGAAAGCTCTTGTAGTCAATATTAAAGATGGTTATAATTGGAGTGCATATGCTAAACAATTTACTAATGATTTAACATCTAGTTTATCTCTTATTGCAGAAATTCAGGAAGAAGATTGGTCAGAAAGCAATGATCCAAAGGTGAAAGGTGAAAATGATGAAGATGACTATGATTGGAGTGACAAATCAGATCCTAAGGAGGATAATAATAAAGTAGCTCTAATGGCACAGTCTGATCAACCAAAGGTTGACACTTCATCTTTAAAATCTGAAACCTCATCTCCAAAATTTCCTGAAATACCATCTGAAGTGAGAGAAAAGCTATGCACAAAATCATGCTTTGAACATGTTGAATACTACAGAACATACTCATATAAAAATTGTGAGAAACTCAAACAAGAAGAATCAATGCATAACAAGTTGAAAGCTGATCATAAAACAGCAGACCAAAAGATTATCTCTCTTCAAACTTCATGGAACAAAACTCTAAAAGAATTAGAAGACATTTCTAAACAATTGGAAGAGATGACTAAAAATCTTGAACAGGAGAAGATAGCACATGTTGCTACTCAAATGGATCTTGCTAAAGTTAAGAGTTCAAAAATGATTGTAGCAAAACTGGTAAATGAGAGGAAAGATAAACAGAAAGCAGGATTAGGCTTCACTCATGAACCTATGCCTGAATCTATCACAAACACTTTACCAGAGAACTTCAATACACATGATCATTCTCTTGAAAACAAAGCTAAACTTAAAGCTTTTCAGGTGAAAAACAAGAATTATGAAGAAGAAAAGGAAAACATAAAAGTGTTTGTTGAAAATGATCAAGAAAAGATTAAAAATGGTCATCCTATCAAAATAAAATCATATGAACCTAAACAATCAAAACAAAACACTTCTGATCAAATTAATTCTGTGTTAGAAGAAGTGAACATTCAAAGCAAAGACAAACAACAGGTAAGAACATCAAAAGATTCAAACACTATTAATCTTAAACAATTTCAATCTGAAAAGGAATCTTCTTCTGATGATGTTCAATCTAAAAGTAAACCAAGTTCTTCTAAATCAAAGAACCAAAGGAGAAGAAAGAAATCATCATCAATCAAATTTGAACAAAACAAGAGTTCAGAAAAGTTGATCAAAGCAACAAATCAAACAACAAAACTCAAACCGATAAAATTTGTGTCAGCAGGTTTGTTAAATATGAATTCTCTTCAAAATAACAAGGTGAATTCTATGAACAAATATCACTCTAATCTGAAATCAAGTTCAGATTCTAAGACTTCCGCTGTAGCAAAAAGATTTGTTCATAAGAAATTCGAGAAGGAAGATCATGTTAAACAGATGAAAAACAGTATGACACAACATCAAAATGTGAAACATGAAAAACAATAGTTTAACTTTTTGACACCAAAATATAAAAATGAATCAAACAAAGTGTCAATGTCAAAAGTTAACAAACAATTGTTTAAAACTCCATAAAAGTACTGTGAAATATATGATATGAAAAAACACAATACTGCTGAGTGCTATTTCAACAAGTACTATCACATATGTGACATGAGAAATCATTCTACAGCAGATTGTTATTTTAACAAATACTGTACTTATTGTGATGAGAAGACTCACAATACTGCAAATTGTTACTTTAGAATGAGATCACCTAAAAGAGAATTTTCAAACTCAAACTTGAGCAAAGGTTATGTTAATCCTCAATTATGAGAAATCAAATTGATGAATTTCAAAGATTAACTAATCAACCTTCTTTAGGTTTGAGATCTTTCCAAAAGAAAATTTATGTGAGATCTAAAAATATGCAAGAACAATTCATACCAAGATCGGTAAAAATGACTAAAAAAATGCTAGTCATCAATTGTGTCAAAAATTGTTAAATCAAAAGGTATGAATGCTTTCAAAAATAACTCAAACAATTTCCAAAACAAGATTGGTAAATTCATTAAGAATAAACCTGATTAAATAATCTTCATTACAAACAATTTACCATTGTTGACAAATTTGGAAAACCAAGACCGTCTTGGTTTGGGTGGATATATCAACTTAATTTTCTTGTTGTGCAGATACGCCCAAGAAGACCACTCAATACATGGTATGTGGATAGTGGGTGTAGCCGGCATATGACAGGCAATCCTGCCTTGTTACAAGATTTTAAGTTAAAAGATGTAACACATGTCGCCTTTGGTGGTGATGGTGGTGGAAAAAACTAGAGAAGGAATAGTATCAAATGGGATAATAAGCTTTGACAAAGTCAACTTTTTCTCACAGTTGAACTTTAATCTTTTAAGTGTATCCCAAATTTGTGATAAATCATATTCTGTTCTTTTTGATGATTCATTATGTTATGTTTTGAAGCCAGGTTTTCAGATAAGCAAAGAGTGGGTAATTATTACAGCTGAAAGGGATAGAGATGTATACAAACTAGATATGTCTCAAGTTGATCCTTCAACCGAAACAACTTGCCTAATTGCTAAAGCATCAAATAATGAAAGCCATCTTTGGCATAGACGTCTCGGACATTCAAATTTCAAGAATATGAACAAGCTTGTTGTCACACCCCCGCTAAGAGCGGAAACACGGGGATGTAACGAGACGGGAATCGTCATAACACATGGTAAGTGATAGAGATGCAATAATAATAATGATGACAAGCGTGTCATGACGACACCCGACAACAAGGGGACTTGTGTCGTGTTTAGTCAGTATTCACGACAACATAGCCATAAGCATAACATGATATAAGATAAACATAGATAATAACATTGTATGCAATTCCCACAACCTGGGAACAAGTTACAAAGTGTAATGTTGTTTGAAACAGATACAACAATTGTTTTCAAAATGACAAGGTTAGCTCAAAAATGCATCCTAGGGTCTCCACTAAGGCAGCACACCTAGAACCTCAGCTAGCATGATCACCTGAAAAGATATGCTCAAAATGGTCAAAAAAATTGTTGGTGAGCTCGCAGGTTTAAAAGTAAATAAGTGTTGATACTATATAAAGTTGTTGCAAAATACCATGCATACAGTTATAAGTAAGCAAAATCACATGACAAGAGCTTTACAACCAAACTAACGACGTACACAAAGAATCTTGTCAGAATATATTCACCCAAGGCCCGTTCCTGGCATCTGTTGGTACTAACTAGTATACCAACACGAGGGTGGGGGTGTCAACCCAAGTAGTACTACCAATACCTATCCGTCGGTTCCCACACTGGAATTAAATGGTTGTAAGAAAGAACCACAAAGCAGACTCAAGCATGTATCAGATAAGTACCCACAAAACAGTAGCATATTGATTCCAAGTATATAAGTTGTATGTATGTTGTACAGCATAGAAAATGGGCGAGCATACTTTTCCCCCATGTTTGTAAATGTTTGTAAAGTAGTATAAGCATAAAAAGGGGCCATGAACTCACATGTTAAGTGGTAAGTATGAATGATCAAGATTCCCAACAGTTGTATGCAATGAACAGTCAAACACCTATTGACAGTTGTGTTAAGCATTAATGACGTGTATAAAGCATATAGTAATGTTTGGTCAGTTCAGGTTGTATTGGTTCAGTCGTGGGTAGCACACACACAAGCAGACACAAGTATCAGATCTTATGTAGATCCAAGTACTAAGAGTAGTCTCATTGCTTATGACATCCACATAAAGATCCCATTGTTATAAAAAAAAGCACTTGTTAAATATTTTTAGTTCCAAATGGGTTGTCGATAATTGTAAAATGTTAGGTTGATTTCAATTGAAATAGTATGTGCATGTTGATAGCATTGACTTTAATCTTTGTGGTCAAGCAATGACACTTTTACTGATGTTACCTTATCATCATCAAACACTCAGGAAGGAAATTCACACTCAAACATCAACAGTCACACAACAGGACCAGACGCTCGACCCAACACTCCATTCATACGAATCAACCTTCAATTGTACAAATCAGCTTCATTGGTGTTGGACCAAAAAACCAATGAGCCAAGATCAGAAAACCTCTAAGTCCCACATGGTATCACAACAACTGCTGAAAGACTCATCAGCAGTTTGACAAGTGCTAAAGACTTCAACAGCTGAAGATCAAGTGCTGAAGACTTCAACAGCTGAAGAACTAAAGTAGTGAAGTACAACAGCTGAAGAACACAAGTGCTGAAGCTGAAAGACCAAAGTACTGAAGTACAACAGCTGAAGAGTTTACAAGTGCTGAAGATCAACAACTGACGTACAAAGTCTGAAGACAAAGACTGAAGACATCAGCTGATGATATCTACTGAAGTCATCAGCTGATGAAACACCTGAAGGTCAAAGTCTGAAGATCAAGTACTGAAGCCTCAGTAGTTGTCACAACTGCTGAAGAGTACTTCTTCAGTAGTTTGTCACAACTGCTGAAGAGTACTTCTTCAGTAGTTGTGATATCAGTAGTTTTATATTTTATTCAGTAGTTTTATGTTTCAGTAGTTGTTAAAACGACTGAAGAGCTTGTTCTTCAGTCGTTGTAGTTTGAGTAGTTTTATATTTTGTACTTAACACTCTGTTATGTTCTCAGTAGTTGTGAACATTTCAGTAGTTTGTTAAGAGTTAGTTATTTTTGTATTAGATCTGCCAGTTGTCACTTTCCGTGATAACAGCAGTGATTGTTGCACTCTATATAAGGAGTGACAACCTATTGTAGTGAATGGATGAATGAATGAATGTTTTTGAATGATTTGATTAGAAATATTCTATATATATAAACATTCCTTGAAATCAGAAACAAATATTCTCTCCCTATAACTGTATGCGCTCTTAATGCATACAAGTATCGATTGCTTGCTACAATTTGTCTAATTCCTGTTCGTATTCCGCTGCTTTGAATCCTAATACATCAAACTTGTGATCGCTGATCCTGTCAAATGGTATCAGAGCAGGTTAATCATTGATCGATCTAATAATTGATCATTGAAACTGCTATTCAAGATCTAAGTTTGATTGAATTAGCTTTTGTTGTTGCAAGAAACGGTTATAGAGATTGAATTTTCTGCATTTCTGGTCATTCATCCTGAGATCTTTTCTTGGTTTTCATTGAGTTTGTTGTGGTCTGTGTAAAACTTTTAAAAGCTTGAATTAAATTGTTTTTGAACTGAAAAAATGACTACTCCCTCCAATGATCCTCACAATACTGGTTCCTCAACCAAGCCACCGATGCTGGTTAGGAATGAGTATAACATATGGCAAAGACGAATGCTCCATCACCTGTCTGTTAACAGTGCGGGTTGTTGGACATCAGTGGTACATGGTCCACACAAGCCTATGGTGAATAACCCGGAAACCAATCAAATGGTTCCGAAAAGGAGGGAGCAATACTCAGATGAGGATAAGAAGTTGCTTGAAATTGATGCAAAAGCCCATGGAATTCTGGCCATGGCATTGCCAAATGAAATCTATTCTGGGCTAATGCATCATGAAACTGCCCATGACCTCTGGAATGCCTTGAAAGAACAATTTGGAGGAACAGATGAGGTCTTGGCAAATAATAGAGAAATTCTTGCCCAACAATATGAGACATTCTCTCATAGAAAGGGTGAGACACTGACTCACAATATGAGCGGTTCTCTTGTTTGATCTCTGAACTAAAAATGGTCAAACTTGAGTACACAAATATTCAGATGAATAACAAATTTCTCAGATCACTGCTTGAGAGATGGGACATATATACTATTATCCTACGCTCCAGTGCAAGTTTGGACAAACTATCTCTCACCCAACTCCATGGGAAACTGCTCACTTTTGAGAGAGAGATAGAACAGAAGAGAAAGCTGTCTTCATCTGGAAAGCTCACTGAAGACTTTGTACCAGGCAACACTGCCTTGGTGGGTCATGAGTCAGAATATGCTTCATCTGAATGCCAGTATGATGAGCATATTAATTTCTCTTCAAGCACTTCTGATTCTGCATTTGTGAGTATTGATGGTCAGTTTACTGGGTGTAATAATGACAATTTATGCTTCATTATGGATGATCTCAAGGGGATTGCTGATGATGACTTAGAAGAGATGGATATTTTGAGCCAAATGGCCCTGATAAATATCAGATCTCAGAAGTTCTATAAAAGAACTGGAAGAAAATTCCCAGGACTCTCTGGCAAAACTAAAGTTGGTTTTGACAAGAGCAAGTTGAGGTGTCACAAATGCCAAAGGCTTGGACACTTTGCAAGAGAGTGTAGATCAACTGGATCTAACTCCACTGCACCCTTTGTGACTTTTCCTGGCAATAGTCAACAACACAGAGGGCAACATCCTGTCACCTCTAGTCATCATCCTCAACAACAATCTCCGGCATATTTTGTTCCTCAGGGTCAAATGCCATATCCGTACCCTTGTTATTACATGCCACAGTCAAATCAAGTTCAAGTTCCTATGGCACCACAACCTCATGCACTACCAGAATCTCAGCCATCCCAATCTCATCAACAACCTCAACCTCAACAACACAGCTTCTTCACCCCAAGTTGTTGACTGGAGCAGTTTACCAGATGACATGTCTGGTCATGACCAACTGTTCTCAGGTGCTGGGCAACATGGTGGTGACAGTCCTTTTGGGAATCTAGCTCTTATGGCTTTGGAGTCTGCTGATACTTCATTTTCTAATGCCTCTACACCTCAGGTATCACAGGTATCCTCTGAGGCAAAAGCCAAATTATGTTCTGAACCATGCATAGCAGCATTTGCTTCCATTAGAGAAGCAATGTAGCTCTAATTAATAAGAACATTGAGCTAGAACAAATAATTTCCAAAAACAAAGCTGAGTTTGAGTCTGTGCTCAAAGATAAAAATGATGAGATTTATAAACTGAATTGCCAAATAATTGATGATAAGGCTAGAGAAGAAGTACTTCTAGAGAAGTACAAAGATCTCAAAGAAACCCTTGCAGTTACCCAAGTCGAGTGTGATAGATGGGTACAATCATGCAAAGGTTTTGAAATGCTTCTTAGTAAGCAATCTGCTTCAAATGTGAAGTTTGGAATTGGTTACAATCACACTGCTCCACCTACAGATTTTACCCCAAGAGCAGAGGTAGAATCTGATGATAAGAGTGATAGCCAATCCATCACATCATGTGATCTACCTTCTGATACAGCACAATCAGAAGTAGCAGTCAGCATCAAGCCCTCTTGAACTTATCAGCTGATGTTGATGGTTCAAATGCTAACATTCACATGATTAATGAGTTGATCAACTCAGGAGTTAATTCTGAAGGTCCTGAAAGGACTAGAGAGCAGGATCTAACACCTGAAGTTCAAACTTCAACTGCTGTCAGTACTGAAGAGAAGAAAATTGACAGTAGAAAGAGTTTGAAGACCACTAAAGAGGCAGTCAAGAAAGCAAACAATGCTTCCAAAGCATGGAAGAACAAGTCTTCAGTTGCTTCACCCTCTTTAGTTGATGATCAACCTAAGATGAAGAAGAAACCATGTGAAGTATGTGGTCTGTTCAATCACCTTACAGGTGATTGTTGGTACAAAAGAGGTTCCAAACTCAAACAAAAAGAAGAAATTAAAGAGAAAATGGTAAAAATGAAAACTGAGTTTGAGACCACATTTTATCAGCAACATCAAATCCTGTAACCCTTAAGTCCTCAAAGAAATCCAAAAAGGAAGGGGTTAAACAGGTGACAGCTGAGAGTGCTCAGAAGAAGAAGGTGCAACATAGGAACTTATCAAACTCCACTGGCAATGTGTCTGATGAGCTGAAAGCTTTATCACAAAATCAGACACATCTGGTAATGATGGTTCAACATCTGTTGGGTAGAGTTAACCAACTAGACACTCCTATGTTGAAACCACAGAAAAGGAGGTCCAAGCCAAAGGACTCCTCTTCTACACCATCTTCTTCCTCTCAGGCTGTTGTTTCAAATAAACCTGTTAGTTTACCATCTATTGATGAGACCAGGCCAAAACCAAAAAGGTTTGGGTCTCTAAAACTAACTGATTGTTTATTATTGCAGGGTTCTTCAACATGCCAAAGTAGCATCTGGTATGTAGACAGTGGGGGATCTATGCACATGACTGGGAACAGCTCTCTTCTTCATGACTACTCTCAAGGAAAGAAGGGATTTGTCTCTTTTGGCAATGATGCTAGGGGTTACATCATCGGTAAGGGCTTTGTCTCCAATGGAGAAATCAAATTTGATGATGTTAATCATGTGGAAAATCTCAAGTACAATCTCTTGAGTGTCAGTCAAATGTGTGATAAAGGCCATGTTGCCTTTTCACCAGTCAAAACTGTAGGATTCTGTCATCCAAAGTTTTGCACTTGATTGACAAGGTGTTGGATGATCACACTCTCCTGAAAGCCAATAGGACAGGAAGAGTGTATGCCTTAGATCTTCTAAGAAGATAGATCTCAAAGGCAATCCTTGCCTATTTTCCAAAGCCTCTTCTCAAGAATCTAAACTGTGGCACAGGAGGCTTGGTCATGTTAATCTCAAAAACATGAATCAGCTTACCCACAATAGTTTAGTCAGAGGCTTACCAATAAAGGAGTTCCACTGTGATGAAACTTGCACTGCGTGTTAAAAGGAAAACAGCACAAAGTCTCATTCCCTCCTATTGAAGTGCCTAAGTCCACTGCCTGCTTGCAATTACTGCATATGGATCTATTTGGTCCTGTGAGAGTAATGAGCATGGCAAGAAGAAATATTGTCTGGTAATTGTGGATGATTACTCCAGATTTGTATGGACTTTCTTTCTACATTCAAAGGATGAGGCTGCTCAGAAGATTATCCACTTTGTGTTGTACATTGAGAAGCAGTATCCCTTCCAGTAAGTGTATTAGGAGTGACAATGGAACTGAATTCAGAAATCATACACTTGATGACTTCTATCTTTCAAAGGGAATCAAAAGGCAGTTTAGCATTCCAAGGACTCCAGAACAAAATGGAGTAGTGGAGAGAAAGAACAGGACCCTCATTGAAGCTGCAAGGTCCATGCTGGCTGACTCAGGTTTGCCACTGACCTTTTGGGCTGAAGCTGTCAACACAGCTTGCTATGTGCAAAATAGAGTTTTAGTAAATCAGAGGTTGATGAAGACTCCATATGAAGTTCTCCATCATTTGGCTCCTCTGATTTCATTTTTCAAAGCATTTGGGTGTCCCTGTTTCATTCTCAACACAAAGGATCAACTCCATAAATTTGATCCTAAGGTGGATGCAGGGTATTTTGTTGGGTATTCATCTACTTGCAAGGCATACAGAGTCTTCAACTGCAGAACAAAGATGGTTGAAGAAACTCTACATGTTAAGTTTAATGAATCTCCAAAGGACAAGATTCCACAAAGCCCTGTGGAGTTATTTGATTTGGACATACTGCAATATGTTCCTTATCAAACTCCTGCTGTTGCTCCTGTCAACAGTTCACCACCTGGTGGTACTGCTGATGATGATGATGATTGCAGTACTCACCTCTTCAGGTTTAGTGATCAGCTGCCTGATTCAGCTAGACCTGATGTTCCTGTAGCTCCAGTAGCACCATCCACAACAAATGCTGATGAGATCTCTTCGAATTCAACTTCCTTTTGATTACCATCCACTGATTGGTTTCAAGGAAATGATTCACCATCACCATCTGTTACTGCTGAGCCTGCTACAAACACTTGCACAGATCTCATTGTGTATCAAGATCTGAAGAATCACCCTATGTCTCAAATCATTGGTGATATCACTGCTGGAGAATCAACAAGAAGTCAATTGTCAAATTTCTGCTTCTATGCTCTCTTCATCAGTCAGCAAGAGCCAAAGAATTATCACATTGCTTTAAAGGACAATGGATGGGTTGATGCCATGCAGCTTGAGCTTCTTCAGTTCAAGAAACAGCAAGTGTGGGAACTGGTTCCTCTACCTCTAGGTAAGTGTGCAATAGGCACTAAATGGGTGTTTAGGAACAAAACTGATGAAAATGGGCTTATTGTTAAGAACAAGGCCAGACTGGTTGTTCAGGGGTTTGCACAAGAAGAAGGTATTGATTATGATGAAACCTTTGCCCCTGTAGCCAGACTGGAAGCAATTCGATTGTTTTTAGCTTATGCTGCTTATCAAAATCTTAAAGTTTTTCAAATGGATGTCAAAAGTGCATTTTTGTATGGAAAAATTAAAGAAGAAGTTTATGTATGTCAACCTCCGGGCTTTGAGGACAATAAACATCCTAATTGGGTGTATAAGCTTGATAAGGCTCTTTATGGTTAAAACAAGCTCCTAGAGCCTGGTATGAGACATTATCAAACTTTCTTCTAGAAAATAATTTCACTAGAGGCTCCATAGATAAGACTTTATTCATTAAGAAAACTGGGCAGCATAATCTACTTGTTCAAATTTATGTAGATGACATCATTTTTGCATCCTCTGATCCAAAGTTGTGTGATGCCTTTACAAAGTTGATGCAACAGAAGTTTAAATGAGTGCCATAGGAGAGTTACAATTCTTTCTGGGGTTGCAAATCAAACAAAAGGCTCATGGAATTTTCATTCATCAGTCCAAATATACAAAAGATCTTTTGCAAAAGTTTGATTTACAAAACTGTAAGCCTTGTTCTACTCCCATGTGCAGCACCACACAACTGGATACAGATCAGAAAGGTAAAGTGGTTGATGAAACACTTACAGATGTATGATTGGGTCCTTGATGTATCTAACAGCTTCTAGACCAGATATTATGTTTGCTACATGTGTTTGTGCTAGATTTCAGGCTGCACCTAAAGAGTCTCATCTGATTGCAGTCAAGAGGATCTTTAGATATCTGCAAGGCACTCCATCTCTAGGTTTATGGTATTCTACTGGACATTCTGGTAAATTAGTTGCTTTTTCTGACAGTGACTATGCAGGGTGTAAGTTGACCAGGAAATCAACGTCTGGTGGATGTCAATTCCTAGGCAACTGCTTGATTTCTTGGCAGAGCAAGAAACAGACCTCAGTTGCTACATCAACTGCTGAAGCAGAGTACATTGCGGCTGCAAGTTGTACATCTCAGGTACTCTGGCTTCAAAACCAACTTTTGGATTATGGCATTACAGAGACTAAGACTCCATTGTTAATGGATAGTGCTTCAGCTCTTTGCATTGTCAAAAATCCAGTCCAACACTCTAGGACCAAACATATAGAGATCAAACATCATTTTAAAGGGATTGTTTTGAAAAAGGTCTGATTGATCCTAAGTTTGTGCCTAGTGTGTGATGAGCTTGCAGACATTTTTACTAAGCCTTTGGATAGTTCAACTTTCCAAAACCTGATGTTAAGGCTTGGTATGCTGCAGCTAGAATAAGTGACAACTACTGATGATCTTAGTAATAAGTACTGATGATCATAGTACCTATGTCACATATAAGTACTGATGAGCTCTTACCCTCAGTAGTTTTTATAACTACTGAAGGCTAAATGTCTCACAAGTACTGAAGTACTTCATCTGTTCTAAACTACTGATGTAGTTACAACTACTGATGCAGTTACAACTACTGCAATCAGTAAAAACAGATAAGTACTGATGTCCTATGAAACAACTGAAATCAGCCAAAAAGACTGATGAATGTGTTGAGGACAGAATGAAACAGCTGAAAAGCTAAGAATTGATGAAAACAGCTGAAGAGAACTTTCTCTTCAGTCGTTTGTACAACTGCTGTTTCATTCTAAACAACTGAAGCAACACCATGTCTTCAGTAGTTTATAACTACTGATGACTAATACCAAGTCTTCAGTTGTTTACAACAGCTGATGACAAAACCACTGTCTTCAGTAGTTTCATAACTACTAATGACAAACACCAAGTCCTCAGTTGTTTCAATCATCTGAAGTCAAAACCACGGTCTTCAGTAGTTTTCTAAACTACTGATGCCTAACACCACGACTTCAGCTGTTTCAACGTCTGAAAGGATAATACCATGTCAACGGTCGTTTAAAACTACTGATGACTAACACCACATCCTTCAGTCGTTTCTTACCCGTACCCTATAAATATCCCTAACCTAAGCTCTCAATGCTTCATCTTCTTCAAACCTAACGTTCCTCTCCAAAACTTCCCTCTTCTCCATGGCGTCCATGCAAATTAAACCGCGACACAACTGTGTGCCTACCTCACTAAATCGCCCATCTGGACTAAGTTCGATACTGCTATCGATCTTATGGTTCAGTCCTAATACAACACGGCATTTCTTCTAAATCCCATACTACATGCCGAATCCCTGCACCAATTTTGGATGAACGTTACTGTTACCACTGGGGAGAACAACACACCATCCCTCCAGTCGGTCGTAAACAACAAAGAAGTAGTCATCACTCCTGCAATAATCCGCAAAGTTCTTCATCTGAATGATGCTAGTCTCCTGCTGGATATCCAAAGGGCACCACAGATCTATCCTTTGCCCAACATGGATATCAAGGCGATCTCAGTGCCTCCACTATCTTGAAGAAACACTTTAATGACGCTGAGCGCCTAATCTTTCACATGGTGAATGTATGTTTGGCCCCTAAGACGTCGTCTTGGGATCAAATGTCGACGAAATGGCAGCAGGTAATGTATTCTATCCTTGAGCAACAACCGCTAAACTTTTCAGAAATAATATTTTCAGAGCTCAAGGATATGGCTCAAAAACTAACTGCCAACCGTTGGATACTATATCCACGGTTCATAATGGCCATCATTACAAACCAGCTTAATGCTGAGGGACTTGTTGGCTTGGGAGTCCCTGCTACGGCTGTTCTGCCGGAAGTATACTCCCGGCACAACTCTGACCAGACACTTAAAACGGCTGCCAAGCTGCGAAAACCCACGCAGCTGGAACCCACAGCCACCACCTCCAAATCAAAAGTCCCCACCAAACCCACCAAAAAGAAACCCAAAACGGCTACTCAGGGAATTGAGTCCCCTGAGGATGCCCCTGCAACACAAACGCAGGATATATCCACTAGTCCAAACCCCCTAGTGGATACAATGACTCTTCCAGCCATAGCCGCTCAGGCTTCCTCTCAACAGGAGCCTGCAGCAACCACAAAAGGGGTACCTACATATCTGGGATCTTCCTCACTTGAGGGGATTGCCATTGAAGAGCACCAACCTCCCCAGGTGCACACTGCTTCTATCCCTTCACCCCAAACAACCGCCCCTCACAGCCCAATTTAATAGTTGCACAAGTGCTGACTCAATTGCACTCTCACCCCCTCCCCAGAAACCACTGACTACTGGGAATACCTCTACAATTGAGGGGGAGGAACACAGTGCACTTAAGAACCCATAGCACAGGGGTTTACCACTTCTATCTCCTGGTGTAGACAAGGAGCTTAGAATATCTAGTGAGGCTACCACCTCCTCTGACTCAGCACATGATCAGAATGAGGCTGGTAATATTGCTAAGACCTCACTAGAGGCAACAGCTGATGATGGACACTGTCCTGAGGCTAGAAGTCCCCAGTACCAAGCACAAGGGGCACATGCATCAACTGGTCTACACCCAGTGCATGTAAATCCTGCTCTAAGCAGGAGGTCAGATGATTCAGCTTCGGCTGATGATGACCTGGGTTTTTCTACGATGTTCTTGCCCAGAACACAATCCTTGAAGAGAAGGCAGTAGGCTGCAAAACCTACTTGATCAACTCTCACAAGGAGAAGACCATCTGCCTCTACCCACCCACAGATGGCACCTTCACTTGAAGGTTCCCAAACACTGAGCCACTTCAAACTCAACCACCTGCCTCTGCTTCAGGCCCTACTTCTCAGGAACAGAACCCTCCTGAGCAAATAGGTGTTGTACTTCAAAATTCCCTCCCTCTCATCACACCCATAATCACTGATATTGTGACTAAAGCCATTGATGAGAGGCTTTCCTCCACTTTACAGCCCTGATTGATGCTGCTGTACAAAAGACTTTCTGCGGTACAAACCCCTTCCTCCAATGCATCCAAAAAGGGGGAGAGTACTGCAGTGAAAGAAAAGAAGAGGAAAAGATCCGAGGAAAAGAAGGAAGCGAAGCAAGCCCAAAAGGAGGAGAAAGAATAGCAACCACTGCTCACCTACAAGCGAAAGAAAGGTGCTGATGATCACATTGCTGAAGATAAGCCTTGGAGCTACTGATAAAAGAGGCTGATGCCGAACACAGCAGATCAATGGACAACATCATTGATCAGCTGTTTAGGCAAGGCCATGACACCAATAAACTTGACTCTGAGATTCGACGACTAGAGATTGAAGAAATCCAGAATAGATGGGCAAGTTATGAAGTGTTAGAAAGAGAAAGGCTTGAAATCATGATTAGATTTATTGCAAAATATCTTGGAAGATCAATGATCGAAATCAAGCTTGGTCCAGGGACAGTATCTTGGCAATCACCACCAAGATCTGTTTGTCTGAAGCATATACTAAGGGGCTTGTTATTGAAGCTTTGAATGAAGCGGGTGCTGGGAGCAGGACTGAGCTAGCCAAGCAATCAAAAGCCACACACCTCAAGGATGCTAGAACAGCCTGTCAACATTCCCGCACCAAAACCACCCAAAACACAACCCACCAAACCAACTCCCTTACCCTCAAAACCATAGCCGATGATATACCCTTGAAGAAGAAGAGAAGGATATTGAGGCTAGAAGATGATGAAGAAGATGATGATGATAGGCTGCCACTCTCAGCTGTGATTCAGTTGCGTAAGGCCACAAGTCACTCCTCAGCAATTACTCCTGAAGTCCAGAGACAAATGGTTAAAGTGAAGCTAGAAGAAGAAGAGCTTCATAAACCAGCATGATGAGGAATTGCTGAAGAGAGTTGACAAAGCTTATGCAGCCACATCTTCTATCATCAATATGAAGAAGCAAGCCCTCAGACTTTACCACTCTCAGGCATACCTTTCAATATCAAAAGGAAAGAGTGAGGATTTGGCCTGATCCCAGGGTCTCTCATAGAATTCATAAGAAAAATATACCTCAGAGATACATTGGCCAGGTGAAAAAGATCGTAGATGAAGTGATCTCTCTGGTCTTTGTAGTTTCACCCTGGGAAATCCTAGAAGACTTCAAGAAAGCCTACAAAGCTAATCTAACCCCTCAGAAGATGCTGGAAAACAAAATAGTGAAAAAGGGGTTAGTTTAAGAGGCTTGAGGAAGTCAGGAAAAATGAGCTCCAGTTGTTCCTAGAGGGTAATCACCCGGATGAGTTTGCTTATAGAATAATAACAACTGTGGAGCTAAAGAATGGGAAACAGGCCAAATACCTGTCTGAGTATTATGGGCCTGAATCATTGTTTGAAGGAGGTGCTGAAGAGCTAACCATGGAGGAACAAATCACCTTCCTTGAGGCCTACACAAGAGAGTCGTACAGACTCATTATGGGGAAGTGAATCTCATGAATGGGATAACAACTCTGTGTCCTGTTCCCCAAAACAGAGTTCCCATTCATACTCTGCCAAAACAATATTTGAGGTTTCTTCCCAGGCCGGAGCTTACATGGGTCATCTTCTCTACTGATCAAGAAGGAAAAAAGACCAACACTTTGCCAACAATAAGTGGGACAACGAATAATTTAGAGGTTTTGGCTGCATTGGTTCAGGGGGAGTTTGTTGGACCAAAAGAACCAATGAGCCAAGATCAGAAAACCTCTAAGTCCCACATGGTATCACAACAACTGCTGAAAGACTCATCAGCAGTTTGACAAGTGCTGAAGACTTCAACAGCTGAAGATCAAGTGCTGAAGACTTCAACAGCTGAAGAACTAAAGTAGTGAAGTACAACAGCTGAAGAACACAAGTGCTGAAGCTGAAAGACCAAAGTACTGAAGTACAACAGCTGAAGAGTTTACAAGTGCTGAAGATCAACAACTGACGTACAAAGTCTGAAGACAAAGACTGAAGACATCAGCTGATGATATACTGAAGTCATCAGCTAATGAAACACCTGAAGGTCAAAGTCTGAAGATCAAGTACTGAAGCCGCAGTAGTTTGTCACAACTGCTGAAGAGTACTTCTTCAGTAGTTGTGATATCAGCAGTTTTATATTTCTTGTTTCAGTAGTTTTGTAAAACGACTGAAGAGCTTGTTCTTCAGTCGTTGTAGTTTCAGTAGTTTTATATTTTGTACTTAACACTCTGTATGTTCTCAGTAGTTGTGAACATTTCAGTAGTTTGTTAAGAGTTAGTTATTTTTGTATTAGATCTGCCAGTTGTCACTTTCCGTGATAACAGCAGTGATGTTGCACTCTATATAAGGAGTGACAACCTATTGTAGTGAATGGATGAATGAATGAATGTTTTTGAATGATTTGATTAGAAATATTCTATATCTAAACATTCCTTGAAATCAGAAACAAATATTCTCTCCTATAACCGTATGCGCTCTTAATGCATACAAGTATCGATTGCTTGCTACAATTTGTCTAATTCCTGTCGTATTCTGCTGCTTTGAATCCTAATACATCAAACTTGTGATCGCTGATCCTGTCAATTAGCATGATTGAACCTTCATTCGTACGACTGGCATTCAGTCGTACCACACAACACCCAATCACATGACTTAACCTCCATACGCACGAATCAACCTTCATTCGTACGAATCAGCTTCATTCGTACGACTGAACCTTCATTCGTACGATTGGCCTTCAGTCGTGCGATACACGCAAAGTTGCATGTATTCATTCATCCGCATTGACTCAATCGCACACACACTCATCCGCATTGACTCAATCGCACACACACTCAATCGATCGCACAACTCAGTCGCATGACATCCCTAGTCGCACGATTCAGTTGCCCGAAAGACACAGTCGCATGACTGAGTCGCACGGCTCACCCAGTCGCACGGCTTAGTCGCATGACAGACCCAGTCGCCTGAATTGCAGGTTCGTGACTGCTGAAGTGCAGAGCAGCCTTCAGCTGCGCCAAGCACGGGTTTTACACAACAAGGACTTCCAGAATCACACGACGAACACACACGAACAAGAAGCACATGCAGAATGTCATCACACGCACCCACACGACCTCTTGTTTTCAAGTTGACCCGAACACCCGAAACCCTAGGAATGGGCAGCAGTAAAACAAGCAAGAAATGGACAACCAAGGTCATCTACCTGCAAGGATGGAGTAGATTAAGTTGTAGACGAAGTTTAGACGATGAAAACGAGACCAAATGGAGCGATTTTGGTGCAAAAGTGAAGAAGATAGGTGAAGAAGAAGAAGTGAAGAAGAAATGGAGAGGATGAAGAAAATGGCTGGGAATAGGGTTTTGATACCCATCCTAGGTTTGCAAAATGTCAATTTTAGTCCCTGCACTTAGCCCCCGAGTTTCCAAAGTTTGCTTCGGTTGAAAACGACTTTAGAATGTTCGCTATATTAATGTTAAAAGCGTGTTTTATGTAATTGATGGCTTAAAATGGTTTTATTAATGACAATGGATATAATTAAAAATGATATATTTGGTGATAATGGCGATGGAATTTATAAAAGGTTTATGCTTAGCACACGTTCACGGAGGAAGTACAGGCACAAGGGTAATAAAGCAAACATGATTCCTTAAAATAGGAGTTCATGAAGAAGAGGAAGAATAATTAAAATAATTCTATGGTTAATTATGTCGTTCGACGGACCTTAAGGTGACGGATGTCACAGTATTCCCCAGTTGAGAGAATTTCGTCCCGAAAGTTAGCTGGAGTTAGGTCCAAGAGTGTCGTCCACAAATAGGTGTGGGTATTTGAGTTTCATTTGATCTTCCCGTTCCCATGTAAACTCTGGCCCTCGCTTTGAATTCCACCTTACGTGAACAATTGGTATTCTACTGCGCTTCAACTGTTTGACCTTACAATCCATGATCTCAATGGATTCCTTAATAAAATGAAGCTTTTCGTCGATTTTGATATCCTCAATTGGTACATGAAGTGATTCGTCAGCCAAACACTTCTTGAGGTTCGACACATGGAAAGTATCATGCACACTGTTGAGTTCTTGTGGTAACCTTAATCAGTAAGCCACTGGACCAATTTTTTCTGTAATCTCGAATGGTGCAACATATCTTGGGGCTAACTTCCCTTTCTTTCCAAACCGAACAACTCCATTCCAAGGAGAGACTTTGAGTAACACTTGGTCCCCAACGTTGAATTCTAGAGGCTTCCGACGATTGTCGGCATAACTCTCTTGCCGATCTCTAGCGGCTTTCAGTCTATCTTTGATTTGGAAGATCTTGTCGGTTGTTTCCTGAATGATCTCTGGGCCTGTAACTGACTTTCACCAATCTCGGCCCAACAACAGGTGATCTACACTTCCTTTCGTACAACGCTTCGAACGGAGCACACCCAATGTTGGTATGGTAGCTGTTATTGTAAGAGAACTCAATCAATGGCAAACGAGTGTCCCAACTACCACCAAAGTCGATTACACACGCTCTCAACATGTCTTCTAGCGTTTGTATGGTTCATTCACTTTGGCCATCTGTTTGAGGGTGATAGGCGGTACTCATGTCTAATCGAGTGCCCATCGCTTTCTGTAGTGTCTACCAAAATCGTGAAGTGAATCGGCCGTCATGGTCGGATATGATTGACACCGGCACTCCGTGTCTTGTCACGGCCTCTTTTATGTACAATCTCACCAACTTGTCCATTTTGTAGTCTTCTTGGATTGGCAAGAAATGTGCTGATTTCGTCATTCGATCCACTACGACCCATATCGAGTCATGCTCGTTGCTCGCTCGAGGGAGTTTGGTAATGAAATCCATGGCTATGCTCTCCCATTTCCATTCGGGAATCTCAGGTTGCTGTAACAGTCCCGAAGGTTTCTGATGTTCAGCTTTAACTTTCGAGCATGTCAAGCATCTGCTGTCGTACGTGGCAATGTCTTTCTTCATGCCTGGCCACCAGTATAGATCTTTGAGATCGTGGTACATCTTGTCTGCGCCAGGATGAATAGAATATCGCGTCTTGTGTGCTTCATCCATGACCAAGGTATGTACACCTCCCCACTTGGGTACCCATATACGGTCCACGAAGTACTGTACACCATCGTCCTTGCACATCAGTTGTTTATCCAACCCTCGGAATTCTACTCCCACAAGGTTTTCTTCTTTCAACGCCTCACTCTATGCAATTTGGATCTGAGCTTTCAAATTCGTTTGGATGGTCAATCCCAAAGCTCGAGCACGAAGTGGTTTCACACGTTCTTTGCGGCTTAGAGCATCAGCCACCATGTTAGCTTTCCCCGGATGATACCAGATTTCACAATCGTAGTCACTAAGAAGCTCTACCCAGCGTCGCTGTCGCATATTGAGTTCCTTTTGATCTAGAATATGTTGAAGGCTTTTATGATCTGTGTAGATGATGCATTTGGTTCCATACAGGTAATGCCTCCATATTTTGAGTGTGAATACTACAGCGCCCAACTCAAGATCATGAGTTGTGTAGTTCTTTTCGTGCACCTTAAGTTGTCGCGAAGCGTAGGCAATCATCTTATCTTTCTGCATTAGTACACATCCCAACCCTTGATGCGATGCATCACAGTATACCACAAAATCATTAGTTCCGTCTGGGAGGGACAATACTGTGCATTACACAACTTATCTTTCAGTGTTTGGAACGTTTGTTCTTGTGCCGTCCCCAATCAAACTTCTTGTCTTTCTGAGTCAACAATGTCAACGGTTGAGCGATCTTTGAAAAGTTCGCAATGAAACGATGATAGTATCCGGCCAATCCTAAGAATTGCCGAATCTCTGAAGGTGTCTGGGGTGCATCCTATTTCTTCACCGCTTCGATCTTGCCGGGATCTACATGAATCCCGTCCTTGTTAACCACATGACCTAAAAACTTCACCTCTCGCAGCCAAAATTCACACTTCGAGAACTTGGCAAAAAGTTTCTCTTCCTTAACAGTTCTAGTATTGCCCGAAGGTGTTTTTCATGATCCACTTTCGATCGAGAGTAGATAAGTATGTCGTCTATGAATAAGATCACAAACTTATCCAAGTAAGGTTTGCACACCCGATTCATCAGGTCCATGAACACAGCTGGTGCATTAGTCAATCCAAACGGCATGACCAAGAACTCATAGTGCCCATAACTAGTTCTAAACACTGTCTCCGGTATGTCCTCCTCGAAAACCCTTAGTTGATGATATCCAGAACAAAGGCCGAGCTTCGAGAAATACGAAGCTCCCTGTAACTGATCAAATAGGTCGTCGATCCTGGGGAGAGGATACCGATTCTTCACAGTTAATTTGTTCAACTCACGGTAGTCGATGCACATACGGAACGACCCATCCTTTTTCTTGACAAATAACACCGGTGCTCCCCAAGGCGAGTGACTAGGCCGAATAAAACCCTTTTCTAGTAGTTCCTTTAACTAGCTAGATAACTCTTGCATTTCAGATGGTGCCAACCGATACGGTGTCTTTGCTACCGGTGTAGCTCCAGGAACCAACTCAATACGAAATTCCACCTGCCGTGGAGGAGGCAAACCATACAAGTCATCAGGAAATACATCTGGGTAATCCCGCACTACAGGGATATCTACCAATTTCTGCTCCTCTTCTTTCTTTTTCACTACATGAGCCAGAAAATCGTAGCACTATTTTCGTAAACTCCAGCGTGCTTTCATGCAGGAAATAAGCTTTAAGTTTCTTCCCGGTCGTTCTCCTTGAATTCTGTGTACTCCTCTGTCTGGAATTTATAAAAGGTTTATGCTTAGCACATGTTCACGGAGGAAGTACAGGCACAAGGGTAATAAAGCAAACATGATTCCTTAAAACAGGAGTTCATGAATAAGAGGAAGAATAATTAAAATAATTCTATGGTTAATTATGTCGTTCGACGGACCTTAAGGTGACGGTTGTCACACTTGTATCAGGAAATCATGTTATTGGACTTCCATTTAAGAAGTTTGCAACAACTGATCACTGCTCAGCATGTTTAAAGGGAAAACAACACAGAGCGTCTTATAAGACCAAACTCATAAACTCAGCTTCCAAACCTCTTCAATTGTTACATATGGACCTTTTTGGACCAACAAATGTCAAGAGTATTGGACGAAAATCATATTGTTTAGTTATCATTGATGACTATAGAAGATTTTCATGGGTTTTCTTTTTGTATGCTAAATCTGAAATGGCTGAATTACTAAAAGAATTTATCATTAAAGTTGAAAATCAATTAGAAAATAAAGTGAAAATAATAAGAAGTGATAATGGAATGGAATTCAAAAATGCTAACATTGAATGTTTTGTGCTCAGAAAGGAATAGCTCATCAGTTCAGTGCTCCTAGAACTCCTTAACAAAATGGAGTTGCTGAAAGGAAGAACAGAACATTGATTGAAGCTGCTCGTTCTATGTTAGCTGATGCAAAGATTCCTATAACTTTTTGGGATGAAGCTATATCAACTGCATGTTTTGTTCAGAACAGAACCTTAATTGTGAAAGATAAAATGAAAACTTCTTATGAGTTAATGTTTGGCAGGAAAACGAACATAAATTTTCTAAAATCATTTGGTTGTCCTGTTATGATTCTTAATTCAAATGATCAGTTAGGAAAATTTGATGCAAAATTTGATAATGGATTTTTCGTTGGATATTCATCTGTTTCAAAAACCTATCGAGTGTACAAATCTAGGACAAATATAATTCTTGAAACATTCAACGTAAATTTCTGGAAATTTTTTTCCATATGTTGCAAATGGTCCTGCATGGTTATTTGATTTAGATTCATTGTCAAACACTTTTCAATCTAACTTGTTTAATCAATCAAATTGTTTTGATTCTATAGGTAAGAAGAACTCTAGAGGAGATCTTGGATCTTTCAGTGAGAACTCAGATTCTGATGACACAGATGATTCTAGCTCAGACTATGCATTTTTATCATTTGTCAAGGATTCATCAATACGATTAAATGACAATGATCATGCTAATTCAGCTTCAAATCATTCAGTCTCAATTGATCAGGAAGGATCACAACCTTTTCCTAATGATGGTAATAATTTCATGCAACCTGAGTCTGGAACATCATCCATCTCTGGTGATGTAGTTGATACTGGTAAATTTGATTACTTTATTAACTCACCAACTCAAGTTCCAAATTTTAATCCACATTCTTCTAACTTGTTACATCAGCTCTCCAACTTAAACCAAACAAATCTGGATGTTAATATTCAATGTGATGAGATTCCAACATCTCGTATTCACAAGAATCATCCAATTTCTCAGATTATTGGTCCATTGAATGAGAGAACAACAAGGAGTAAATCAAAATAAGCAAACTTGTGCTTATACTCTTGTTTTCTGTCTCAAATTGTTCCTGAAAATGTTACCGAAGCATTAAACGACAATGGTTGGATAGAAGCTATGCAAGAAGAATTACTTCAATTTCGCAAACAAGAAGTGTGGAATTTAGTGGATTTACCTGAAGGAGAAAATGCTATAGGCACGAAATGGTTGTTAAGAAATAAGACTGATGATCATGGTATAGTAATAAGGAACAAAGCAAGACTTGTTGCACAAGGATACACACAGGAAGAAGGGATAGATTATGATGAGGTGTTTGCACTAGTTGCAAGACTTGAATCCATTCGAGTTTCCTGGCTTATGCTTCATTCATGAAATTTAAGGTGTATCAAATGGATGATAAGGGTGCATTTTTATATGGTCCTATCACTAACGATGTGTTTGTGAAGCAACCTTCGGGCTTTGAGGATGCAGAATTTCAACATCGAGTGTATAAGCTGAGTAAAGCTCTGTATGGACTTCATCAAGCCCCTAGAATTTGGTGTGAGACATTATCACAACACTAATCCAACATGGATACACAAGAGGGAAAATTGATCCAACTTTATTCATAAAGAAGGATAATGATGATCTCTTATGTGTACAAGTGTATGTTGATGATATCATATTTGGTTCTACCAGTTCAAAGTTGTGCAATGAATTTGACAAAATCATGAAATCTCGATTCCAAATGAGTTCTATGGGAGAGATTAATTTCTTTCTTGCACTTCAAGTCAAGCAAACTGATGATGGAATTTTCATCAATCAAGAGATGTTCTCAAATCCTCTGGTTGCAAAATCAACTACTAGATTATGGGTTCAATTTCTTAAAACACCTATTTACATTGATAACACTGCAGCTATGTTCATTACAACTAATCATGTTTCATTAAAAAGAACATATCAAAATTCGATATCATTTTCTCAGATATAACTATGAAAAAGGATTGATCATTTTGATTCAAATTGCAACAGAAAAACAGTTGGTGGATTTATTTACTAAAGCCTTCCAACCAGGACGGATTGAGTACTTAGTAGAATCAATTGGTCTTATTAATCATATGTGAACTCCCTAAGTCAACAGACTATCATAAGTGATACTCTCAATGTTAATTGCCTATTATTTTATTTTGTATGTGTGTGTTTTCTTTTTCTTAGAAAAACCAAATACAAAAGCATATATAACTAAATTAAAAAAAATATGTATTCATCTGTCAGTTCTTTGTTTTGTTTTTAAAAGAATTTTGTTTTGCAATATGTGAGAAATGATAGTACATTAGTGAGATCAGTTGCATATTTCACTCATTAATAAAGTCTGACATGATTAGATATGATGTGTAGACACTATCATGCTATTATATTGAAACAGTAAATTCTTGTGATTACACTAAATATGTATTCATCTGAGTACTTGAGATGTTTTAACTTATCAGATTGACTGTTTGTTGAGTAACAACACTCACGCCTAATGGTGATGTAATTAATCATGAGATATATTACAAGTATCATTTCACTTCTTGTTATGAGTCATCATAGACCTGAAGTGCTGAGATATCCTTTGTTGTAAGTCATTACAGACCTGGATATTCTCTTTGATGCAAAAGATGCCAATGTGCACAATATATTCAAATGATGATAGTTAGAGATGATCAAATGGTTATCCATGATTATTCTCTATTCATTTAAGTAACATGAGATCTGATTACACATATGTTTCAGGTAAAAGTTGAGTATATGTTCTTGCTTGCATGTCTTGATGATAGTTGAGCTCTCTGAATATAACCTAATCAATCGAAGAATTGAAAAAGTAGGGTGATACTATGTCAAAAACACTCATTGTCTGTCCTTGGATCTTGTGTCTCCTTTATTGTGATATCACTGACCTGGAACACACTTGATCAGGATTTATTCACTGTCTATGACTATCCCAAATTTTTCTTTTAATGTGCTAATCTTCATTGATATGATCTCACTGCAGACATTAATTCTTGTTGATATTAGATTTTAATTCTGTTTTTATTTTGA
This sequence comes from Flaveria trinervia, assembly GCA_025506515.1. Classification (NCBI taxonomy): domain Eukaryota; kingdom Viridiplantae; phylum Streptophyta; class Magnoliopsida; order Asterales; family Asteraceae; genus Flaveria; species Flaveria trinervia. The sequence goes on from CM046447.1 coordinate 42,824,705, forward strand.
TTTTATACATGTTTTATGTGTGTGAAGGCAATGTCACAATAAGTTGTGTGATCTTATTACTACCTTAGGAAACTTATAAGTTGTTTCAACTTAAAGTTTAGGGGGAGTAATAAATGAAAAAAGATTTTCTCAGAAAATCAAAATCAAAGCAAAGTTGAATTGAAAGGATGATGCTATATGTTCAAAGTTTATATGAGTGTCATCATGAAACTTTTGAAAATGATAATATGAACCTATAGAAAATTGTCAGTGGAAATGCTTCTCTCAAAGTTAAGAAATAGAGATTTGATTATGTTTTGAGACTAAAATGAAGGGAAAGAAAAGAAAGAAAAATTTCAAAGTTAAACATCAAGTGAAAAAAAAATTTGAATTTGTTGAAAATTAATTTTAAGTGTGGAAAATGTAAAAAGTTCAAATTTGAGGGACTAAAATGAAAATTTTGGATAATTCAAATTTATGCTTAAAATGTTTAAATATTAGTATGAAATATTACTAATATGTTTAAACAGTATGCAGGTGAAGAAGAGTGAAAAACACCAAGTGTGACTCATGAAAGTCAACTAAGTCAACTCATGCGCCTAAATAGTCTTCATACGGCTAAATAGGAGCATGGTGAACTTTCAAAAATTTATACAAGTGTTTGGGTGTTTTTCATATTTCCATGCGCCTAAACAGTTGCAATAAGCATAAAGTTCAACCAAGTGTTTGGATGTTGATGAGGTAGAAAAGTTGAAAGAAGAGAATGTAGTTAAAGAAAAGAAAATTTCATTTCCTCTATCAGTTTCTTGAATTTTTGTTCAAGAATATCATAATCTTTAATCATCACTTCAAAATTCTTTATCACATCTTCTTTATCTTTTGCATAATTCTTCAATTCTTTTCTTTAACTGCATTCTCTTCTTTCAACTTTTCTACCTCATCAACATCCACCATTTCTTCTGTTTGTACAGAAATATTTTGAGTTGTACTTACAATAATTTCTTCAAATTCTTCATTTTGCTCAGCTTGAAATACTGGTTCATATAACATGTCATGCATAAAATCAAAATCAAATGTTTCATTTTGTGAACCTTCTTCATCTACTCCAACATCAGGTTCATTTTCTTGAACTTCATTAACAGTATTATCAAGACTATTATTAGCAACAGTTTCTTCGGTTTTGAACTTCATTCACATGTTCATCTTCATTCATTTCTTCAATTGATTCTTGATGTGCCTCAACTGAACCATCATTATCTTCATCTGTTGATGAGCTTTCTGAATCTTCATTATCATTATCTTCATTATCATCATCAATCATAACTTCAACACATCCTCAATGAGATCATTAGGATCTATTGGTTCATCTTCTGATAAATGGAAGTGTGTTGATTTATATCAACTTCATCATTAGATACATTCCTTATATATTCAAACAGAGGAATGTTTTGAGCACCAGTGATCATTGATAGTCTTTTATATACAGATTCAGACATATGCTCCAATTGTAATTTTTCACCTTCAACTCCTTCAACATAAAGATCTGGATTTTCTTCATTTATAAGCATTTGAAGAAATCTAGGATACATTAAGTATTTATGTCTCCGTCCTCTTTCAAGACCGAAAATGAAACCATTCAATATCCATTTAACCATGTTAAATCTTCTACTTGTGGCTAATGCAATAACTGGAGATGCAATGTCTACAGGGAATGAGTCCCAACAGCACTACGTTTAGACATGCATTGTTGAAAGATATAACATAATAATTTCCAATGCTTGTACACTCTTGCTTGAAAAAATTGTTTCTTTGGGAAATGATCTGGATGACCCATTGCATAAACACTTCTCTACATTCATTGAATATATACTCAGATAAGTCTTCAGGGTCATTTTCTCCAAGTTTAAGAGCAGTTCTGATTGCTTGTTCAGAGACTTCAAGCATTCTGCCAGATGTAATGAATGCTCTTACAACTTTGTTTCCTTCTTCATTTCTTTCAACTTCAGTCGTTCTCCAGAATTTCTTGATCAATCTTTTATTAATCATTGGACGTGCACACATTGCATAAACATATTTAGTTCTTAATAAAAATCTTATCATTTCTTCATGACCTGCTGCTTCTCTATTTTCTTCATCTAAAAATGCAGCAACATTATGCTTTGGTTCGAACTTTAACGATGCCATCTGCAAAATAAAACAAAAATATTAGAACATTGAAAGATTGAAGAATTTATGTTTTGAAATTAAATTCAACTTTGAATTGTGCTTTATATTTTGTTTTACTTGTGAATTTAATTTTGTGGCATACTTGAATTATTTATTTTGAATTTAGTATTTATTCATTCTGATTTCTGAGTTTTTCTACTTTTTATTAAAAATATTATTTTTATTTTTATTTTTTTTAATTTTTTTTTAAATTTTCATGTCTGTTCATCTTCTTCTTCTTCCTTCAAAGAAATTTGACCGAGGATTTTCTTTTCAACATCATTCTTATGTTAATACACAATCAATATATCAAATCACTCGGAATTTGATATACATCAACAATCTATGATCAATTTTATATGATGTTAAAATTTTATGGTTTAACTTTGACTGTCATAGGGTTCGAACGCCTAAATAGCAGACGAACATCTATGAGAATCATCAAGATTTACTCAAAATTCACTGATTTGAATCACAACTTACGTTTACTAACTCAAATACTATCTAAAATTTAGCAGCAATTTGTCTTAAACACTGATTATTTGCTTGATTGAAGAAAACCAAGTGTCGATAGTTGAGAGACTTTGTTTTTCAGAGGAAGTTTTTAAGTGTAAATGAGAAACAAGTGTAAGTGTTCTATTTATATTAAGTGAAATTTTAGACGCATTAGCACTGTTTGTGCGTATGAAACCCTAAAATTCACAAATTAATGAGACGCATGAACAGTGTGGTCGTATGGACTTAGACGTATGAGAACTGTTCAGTCGCATGAGAACTGTACAGACGCATAAGCACTGTTTAGGCACTTTAGCACTGTTCAGCCGTCTAAAGTTCCTGAAACGTCTAACACTTTGTCTTTCAACCACCAACCACTGTGTAGACGCATGACATTCAAAACGCTGACATAGGAAAATGAAAAATTGAAAGAAGAGTTGTTAAAATCAAAAGAAGTACAAAAGCCAATATCACCTGAACAAATGATTAGTGTTGAAATGAATGTTGTTGAAGAAAAGCCTGTAATGGATAAAGGAAAAAAGAAAACTTGATGATATTGAAGATGCAAGTTTATCTGAGTCAGTTCCAAAAGTTCAAAGAATTGAAGAAAATGTTAAAGAACAAGCCACTCATGAACTAATTGATGCTTTGGTAGATATTGAAGAAATGTACAATGATGATTGGTATGATGAAGTTTTGAATGATGAAGATATGATGAAGCACAATTTGTAGCTAATTCTCTTCACAGAACAATCTCAAGATCAAGAAGAAGTACCACAAGATTTTGAAGAAAGATATAATATCTTGTGAGAATGAAGTATAACAGAGTATTTTGTGGATGACAGTTTCTCAGATCAATGATGAATATGAAAATGTAGTGCAGCAGAGTTAGTTGCTCCAAGTGATCCAAATGAAATTGTAATAGAGCATGGTGAATGGATCAGAAAAAAAGAAAGTATTAATGTAAAGAATTACCAAGCTCAGAGCTTCACCATCCTGATCCGGATAGTATGAGTATTCAGCTTTAAGATCATGGTTGCAAGCTAGAATCCATGGAGAGAAAATTGAAAAGATTACAATCTGTATCATAAGAAATCTTTTCAAAAGCTTTGAAGAGACAGAAAAACAAACGAAGAAGATGATTATTCTTGATACAGACAATCCTCAATATTTGGAGATCACAAAAAGAACAAGAATGCTAAAACCTCAAGAAATCAAACAATGGCAAGAAAGTCAGATGCTTATGACAGTAGAAAAGAATTGATTAAAATGTTTTCAAGTACAGAAAAGCAAGCTTACAAAGCATCATCTGAGCAAATTCAGATTTTTGATAATGCTAGATCCACAGGTGATTTAGTGAGAAACGTATTGCAAAAAGGACAATCGGTTGCTGAATTGTTGAATGCTATGATTGCTCCAGATTTTACAAATCAAGTAAAAATAAATACATGGAAGTATGATGAGATTTTTTATGCTTTCTTAATCAAAAGAGTAAATGCAATTTGTGATGTATATCACTTTTACTCTAGCATAATTAAGCTTCCTGTGCAAGATTTGAAGGAGTTGAATAGATTACCTCTTATCAATCCAACAGATTCCAAACGTGGTAAAATGATGGTAGAATTACTGAGAAAAGGCATGGATCGATTAAGTAATTTTCTTCAAACTAGATGTGATCAAGAAGATAAAGAGTACTTTGCTACTCTAAAGAAAAACAAAAGGCTCAAAGGAGTGTAATCTGAAGATGAACACTTTATGATTGAATTCTATGATAAATACTTTGAAAAGGTAACTACTCCTGGTTTGAAAGTGATTAAAGGTAATCAGAAATCCAAACTAATTCTCAGGTGGTTTTATAACTTTGAGACGTTTGAACTTAAATTGGTTCAAAATCTTGAACAGTGGGATGAAGACATTATTACTCTTTTTGGTGCTTTTGAACTCAAACTGTTACATCCAAGTTATATTTCATTTTTGTCTGTACAAAAGTTTGAGAAAGTATCTCCTGATGTTGTAGAGCAAGACAAGAAATATCTCATTTCCATAATCAATTTGATGAGTGCAGTTATGAAAAGAATATCATTAAGAAAAGCTCTTGCTTATGCAAACATTGTGAAGAAAGATATCAAGGATATTGAATTTATGAGAATCTCAAGGAAAGGTGTCTTAGAAGTATACTCAAAGGACAGTTCAAACCCTATTGAGTTATATGCAAACATTGACATTACTTGCTTATCAAAAGACACACATGGAAAGAATGAACAAGATGGAGATAAAGACAAATGAAGCTAAACCAGAACAAGGCATTCTTGCAAAGTCTGTTATTGTAAATGCTTTGATCAGAAAGAGTAAAAGAAAAGCTAGGAAGGCTCAAGAGATCAAGGCCACTTTTGACTCTAAGCAAAAACAAGTTTTTATATCTGCAGGGTTTGAAGTGGTTTAAGACTAAAAACATCAACTTAAACTCCTCTACCAAGAGTTCTAGTTCATGTTCAAATCATCTCAGCACCAAGAAAAAGGCTGATCTGTTGTGTACCACTGCTACACAGCCTGGACCATCCAACTCCAAGAACAGTCCTCTACCCAAAAGGAGTGTCTCAGCATCTGAAAAGATGAAGGTGGAGAAGGGATATGATCAAAGTCAGCCTTGTTCTTAGAAGAAGGCTCTTAGGAAGAAAAAGTGGAATGTGTTATGTTTGAAAGTACTTCTCATCTTGCTAAGGATTATCCATACAATTCAAGAGGTACTCTTCATATGACCAAGAAAGAGACTTCCAAGAGCTCCAAGAAGATTCAGCTTTGGAAGAAAAATTTTGTTTCCTTCGGAAGCTCCAAAATGAAGAAGAAGGAAAGTGGAAAATTGCCTTTGGAAGAAAATTTGGTCACGGAAGAAAGGAATTATTCCGAAGCACTGAAGTGTGTTGTGGTGTTTGCAGGATCTTCCGAAGGTCCAGTCATCAAAACTTCTGAAGTCTCAAAAGCTTCCGAAGTGTTGAAGGTCAAGTCCAAACTTCCAAATGTGGTGTGGAAGTCAAAGAAAGACCAAGTTACTGAAAGTTCTCCATCAACAACAGCACAAGATCCTCAAAGCACAACTATAGGATCTATTGCTATTACATACCTTCTACTTCTTTTGATGAGCCAAGACCAATAAGGCTTGGGTTTCCAAATATAACTAATCATTTTCTTTGTGTAGGAATAGCTCAAGACAAATAAGAATGTCTGGATCATTGATAGTTGTTGTTCTAGGCACATGACAGGAAATAGGTCACTACTCCAGAACTTTGAAAGAATTGATGGAGGGCCAGTTGCTTTTGGAGGAGATGAAGGTGGTTACATTTCTAGAAGGGGCAAGGTCATAAATGGTAAGCTCAGCATTGAGAAGGTAAACTTTGTCAAGGAGCTTGGGTACAATCTTCTAAGTGTATCCCAATTTGTGATCAAAGTCATAACATGCTCTTTACTGAGCATGAGTGCATTGTTCTTAAGCCCGGGGTAGTCATTCCTCATGAACATATCTTGCTCAAAGCCCCTAGGAAAGGGAATATGTACAAGATGGATTTGCAGGAGACATCTCCCTTTAGAGAAGTTTCATGCTTTCTATCTTAAGCAAATAGTGATGGGTCTTTCCTATGGCATAAAAGAATATGCCATGTAAACTTTAAGAACATAAATAAACTTGTTAAGAATGATTTGGTAACTGGAATGCCAAAGAAAGAGTTTACAAGTGATGATCATTGTGTTGCATGCCTAAAAGGGAAGGAACATAAGGTATCTCATAAGCTAACGAAAGAAACTCCATCACTACACCCTAACACTTGTTACATATGGATCTCTTTAGCCCCACAAGTGTAATGAGTCTAGGAAGGACCTTCTACCGTTTAGTGATCACAGATGAATTTACAAGATTCACTTAGGTCTTTTTCCTAAAAACTATGGATGAAACCCTTGAGATTCTGAAGAACTTCATCTTAAAGATTGAGAATCAATGTGATTACAAGGTCAAAACCATAAGATGTGATGAGGGAACTGAATTCAAGAACTAGATCCTTGATACATTTTGTGATGAAAAGGGTATTACAAGACAATATAGTGCTCCCAGGACTCCTCAGCAAAATGGTGTTGCTGAGAGGAGAAACATGACACTGATTGAAGCTGCAGGAACCATGTTGTCTAACTCTAAGCTACCCATCACCTTCTGGGCAAAGGCAGTCAACACTGCCTGCTATGTGTAAAACAGAGTTTTAGTGGTTAAGACTCATGGCTAGACTCCTTATGAACTTTGGCATAAGAGGAAACCTTTCATTGGTTTTCTCAGGTCATTCGGATGTCCTTGCACCATCTTGAATACCAATAAATTGCTAAATTTGCTGAGAAATCAGATGATGGACATTTCATTGGATACTCTTCTCAAGTTAAGGCTCATAGAGTATACAATCTCAGAACTAGAATTGTTACGGAGTCAACCAATGTGACTTTCAATGAACACACACCCTGTGTAGCTGGTTCTGGTCCTGATTGGCTATTTGATCTTGATTCAGTTACCAAATGTTTTAACAAATCTTGTGAGAATGTTTCAGGATCTATAGATATCTTATCACCAGGTGATCCTGATCCAAGATTTGAGCTACGAAGACCTTCAAGCTACACATCTTCAGCTCCAGTTGTAACTACTTCTGCAAATGAGGTTTCTATCAGCACAACAATCATAAATTCAGCTGATACATCTAAGATGCCTTCAAATTCTAGCTTAGAGGCTCAACAACCAGATAAAGTAACTTCAAATGCATAAGAAAATGATGGTGGTGGTGACAGTGATCAAGAATTTCTTGATGCTGATAACCACTCCATAGATGAAAACATCAATGATGTCACACACTCATTGGATCAAATTTCTCTTGATAAGTGTGTTGATGTGGTTGGAGAAGCATCAATACCATATCTATATTTTTCTAATTTAGATCTCTCTCAGCAACTTTCTATGATCCCTCAACTAAGGATCCACAAGTCTCATTCCACCACAAACATCATTGGAGATGTTGACATTAGGGTAAGGACAAGAGGACAAACCTATAAAGCAAATGCTTGTCTTCACTCTTGCTTCTTGTCCTAGATAGAGCCAAAAAATTGATGAGGCTTTGAAGGATGGAAGTTGGGTTGAAGCCAAGCAAGAGGAGCTGCTTCAATTCAAAAGGAAAAAAGTTTGGAACCTTGTCCTGTTCCTCATGGGAAGACTACTATAGGAACCAATAGGTGTTTAGGAATAAGAAAGATGATAGAGGTATTTTCATCAAAAACAAAGCTAGACTAGTTGTTCAAGGGTACACATAAGAAGAAGGAATTGACTACACTGATGTCTTTGCTTTTGTAGCAAGACTATAAGTTGTTAGGATATTCTTGGCATTTGCTGCATCCAAGAACTTCAAGGTCTATCAATTTGATGTCAATTGTACTTTTCTATATGGGGTGATTAATGAAGAGGTGTATGTCAAACAACCATCTAGTTTTGCAAATCTTGATCATCCTGATTATGTCTGCAAGCTTGATAAGGCTCTTCATGGGCTACACCAAGCACCAAGGAAATGGTATGAGGCTCTATCTTAGTATCTCTGTAAGCATGGATACAGAAGGGGTACTATAGATGGAGCTCTCTTCATCAAAAGGCAGGGAAATTATAACACCTGGTTATTTTAAAGACGAAGAAAGAAGAATAAAGTGAAGGAAAAAGAAGAAAAGAAATAAAACCCAGTCTAGGGGTTAAAAGTGACAATAAGGACAAATTATTTGAAAACTTTGTGATAAAGGTGGCATGACCGCCCATCACCCTCTCTATACACAAATTCTCAGACATTTTTAGAGAGAGAAAGTAGCAGAGCAGAAAAGTTTTGGTTCTTGAAGAACAGGAAGAAGAAGTTCGAATTCAAGATAAGAATTCATGATTTTTGAGTGTTCTTCACTGGTTTTATCCTCGAGTTTATGCTTATGTGTGTTTGTATGTGTTCAGGTATGTTTTTAGTGGGTTTCTAGGCGGTTGAACTCAATTACAGACAAGTTTGGAAGAAGCCATACTCAAGAGCTGCAAAGGTGAGTTCTAGAACTCCTCTTTTACTGGTTTTTAATTGATTCTGGGGCTGGAAATGCATGAATGTATGTTTTCATTAAGCTAGTTTTAAACCCGTATGTATGAATACGTGTATGCTGTGATTATGATATGATGTTGGGCTATGTTCATGCTTGATGATGTTATGGTTGTGTTTCTAAGGGCTAGAATGTAAGATTTAAGCTTAGAACATGATAGATGGTGCTTGGGAACTGAGATCTGATATTTAGGACTCATATGTTAAGGTTTTAGAATCTGCCTAAGTATGCAGAAGTAATGCGAATGAGCAATGGAAAGTCAATGTGGATGAACAGTTAATACGGATGAACAGTTAATGCAGATGAACATTGACTAAGTATGGGAAATGTGGATGAGTAAAGGAAAGTCAATGCGGATGAACAGTTAATGCGGATGAGCAGTAAGTCAATGCGGATGAGTAATGGAAAGACAATGCGGATGAACAGTCAATGCGGATGAACATTTACCACTAAGTAAGAGAAATGCGGATGATTAGTGGGAAATGCGGATGAAGTAAAAAAAATGTGGATGAAGTAAAAGAACTGCGGATGAACTATAACAAATGTGGGTGAACTATAACAAATGCGGATGAACTATAGCAAACGCGGATGAACACTTAGAATGTTTTTTGACTTTTTGGGGAAAAAGTTGAAATGTAGGCTTTGACTTGAGAAGTTCCCGGGGGCTATGTAAGTTGACTTTTTGAGGTCATAGATGTTATGATTGGCATGTATGATGATGTTATGATGTATGTTTGATGCTTATGTATGATGGTATGTATGATGTATGTTATGTATGTATGATGCCATGTATGATGATGTTGACTATGTATGTTGATGTTCCTTATTATGTATGATTATTTTCCCATGGCTTTACGTTGAATGTTAATGAATCAAATTAAAGTATTATGTAATGTAAAGTGGAAGATAATGAAAAGAGGAACATGATTAATGAATGCATGCATTAATGAATGATGGAAAGTAATTGCAAGCCTTGTATGTCGGAACACACCCCAATGTAGGGTTTTAGTCCAATGGTGTGTGGGTTAGCTACCCCAGAAGGATGCACATCGGGGTCTTTCTTTGTGATTGACCATCTGTATAGAACCTTTGTCACTTACCCTAGATACTGTGCGCCATGACGGGGGGTCAATGATGGACCCCGGCCCAGTATCAGCTTTATGCATGACGGCAGGTATAGCACATGACAATAGTACACCTGAACTTACCCTAGGTACTGTGGCCAGGCTGCTATGCTCCATGACAGGGGGTCAATGATGGACCCCAGCCCAGTACCAACTTTATGCATGATGGTAGGGTAAGGTTCATGGTTTTTGATGGAATGAAAAGAAGTAATGATGAACGTATGAATGAAAGTAACGAATGTGAATGATAATGACGTACGATGAATGAAAGAAAGTTAATGAATGAATGACGAAGATAATAATGATATTATCTACATGTACGTATGATGTGTGATCACATGCAAAAGTAAAGAATGGTTTAATGAAAGTAAAGTATGTTTTATATTAAAACTAGAACTCACTCAGCAACGCTGACTTTTTATGCATTTTCCAGTTAGCAGGTGAGCATTGCTGAGGATGGCGCGGGGCAGCTACTTGGCATCTTGGGTGGCATTCTTTTGTTAATGTTTTTGCATTGTAATTCAAACAAATGAAGATGTGTAATGAATGATTGTATTAACTTTCAAAAGCATTATTAATGAAAAGAAAAGTTATTTTAATGTTCCGCTACGATGTTTTATGAAAGTTAAATGTAATTATATGTTCTATGTGCAATGATCGACCAGTTGTGAGTGTCCCGAGAATGGAGCCTTACAAGTTGCTATCATTGCCAAAGTTTAAGTGAGATGGGTAAATTTTCAAAATAAACCTAAACTTAAACTGAAAATGGACGGAAAGGGAAGGGATGCCGGTCCGAGTAGTTGCGTGCCATCAGGTATTTTCTTGATGATTAACGGGTATTATGTGCGCATGTTATGTGGTTATGTGTTGTTGGTAGATTTAGATACTGATATAGTTGGGACAGGTAATGCTTGGGGTATGAAGAGTAAAGTAAGTGGCTAATCACAACTGGCCACTGTAATTAGGGACTTACTATACCTGACATAACTAAGTTGTTCCCTTGAATGATCGTGTTGGTGTTTGAATCTTTCAGCGTGTGTATGAGGATGGCTGGTGGTAGATTATGTAAAGCTTCACGTGGTGGAGGTCGTGGTGCTGAACCACGAGTCACGAGAGGAAGGCCTAGATCCGAAAAGGTGGTTCATGAAAACCCGAGACCCCTCATCCGAAGGGCGGTGATGAGAGTGCTAATCTGAGAGCCTCAGTGAAAGAGGCGGTTGTGAAGGAATTGCATCAGGTCATGCAGACGATCCTACCATCTATGATGACCGAAGTGATAAAGGTTGTTAGAAATAGGAAAAGAAGGGAAAGGAGTAGACCTACGGGTGAAAGGAGACAGCCCGAGACTGAGACGGTTCTATCTGATGACGAAGAAGAAGAGGAAGAAAAAGAGCCTACGCCGGAGGTGGCACAAGGCTGTAACTACGGGGAATTTCAAAGGCGCAAGCCCCCTACTTTTGATGGTAATGGCACTGCTGCTGCTACTCACCGGTGGGTGAGAGAAATGGAAGTTGTTTTGAATATCAACGAGTGCCGAGAATATCAGAAGGTGAAATTTGCTGCCCACTCGTTTGTGAACTCGGCTCTGTGTTGGTGGGACAATATAATCCAAGCCGAGGGTAGTCAGGAAATTGGGAGGATGAGATGGTCTGAACTGAAGAGGTTAGTGATTGAGGAGTTCTATCATCATAAAGAAATGAACAAAGTTGAGAGAGAGTTCCTGCAGCTGGTGGCGGGAACCATGACACATCAGCAATACACCACCAAATTCAATGAAATGGCATGGCTGGTGCCGGACCAGGTGACGCCTCTGTCATGAAAGATCAAGAGATACATTCAGGTCTTGCCAGAGGATATTCACAGGCACATGATTACCGCCGGGCCGAGCACGTTTAGGTCAGCGGTTGATTTGGCAGGGAGATTGTATGATGAAAGGACTGTGGTGGTGACTGAAGGGAGCAAGAAAGGTGGTAGTGATCGGAATTGGAATGGAAAAAGGTTTGGTCGGGGTGGTGCCAGAACGAGTAACAAGAAGGCACAGGTGGATGACCACCGTGTGGTCACATCTGGTGTGGGGTCCAAGATGTGTGGTAGATGTGGAAAGAAGCATGTTGGAGAATGTAGGCTAGGATAGAACTTATGCTTCAAATGCAGGAAGACGGGGCATATAGCAAAGGACTATCGTACGATCCGATGTTTTAACTGTGACATGGAGGGCCACATGAGTAGAGACTGTAAGAAGCCGAGGGCTGAGGGTTCTAGGGTGAAGAAGACTAGAGGTGAAGGACTAAGGGCAAGCGCCAGAGCATTTATGATGACGCAGGAGGAGGCTAGGACTTACCCTGATGTCGTGTCAGGCACGTTTCTAGTAAACCAAACTTTACCCACTGTGTTATTCGATTCTGGTGCTAGTAAAAATTTCATTTCTGCTGCTCTCTGTGCTAAACTGCCTGTTAGTAGAAAGAATATAAATGCGCCCTTGATGTAGAAACTGCCATAGGTAAGTCTACCAGGATTTCTGAGGTGATAGAAGGATGTGATGTGGAATTAGAAGGTCATAAGTTTCCGGTTAGACCATCCGTGATGACCTTAGGTGGTTTCGATATGGTTCTTGGGATGGATTGGCTAGCGGACTACTAGGTGAACATTGTGTGTTGCAAGAAGATGATTCATTTGACAGCGCTTGACGGGAGTTCGGTAATGGTTTATAGTGATCGTGTCACTACGATTCCGAAAGTGATTTCGATGGCGGTGGTGGGAAAGTGTATGAGGCGTGGATGTAGCGCCTACTTGGCCTATGTAAAGGATGTAGAAACACCAACACCACAACTGTCTGATGTACCGGTTGTGTGTGAATTTCCAGACGTGTTCCCAGAAGACTTACCAGGAGTGCCACCTGATCGAGAGATTGAGTTCCAAATTGATTTGAAGAAGCCATACTCAAGAGCTACAAAGGTGAGTTCTAGAACCCTTTTTTTACTAGTTTTAACTGATTTTGGGGCTGGAAATGCATGAATGTATGCTTTCTTTAAGCTGGGTTTTAAACCCGTATGTATAAATGTGTGTGTGTTGTGATTATGATGTGATGTTGGGCTATGTTCATGCTTGATGATATTATGGTTGTGTTTCTAAGGCTTAGAATGTAAGATTTAAGCTTAGAACATGATAGATGGTGCTTGGAAACTGAGATCTGATGATTAGGACTCATATGTTGAAGTTTTAGAATCTGCCTAAGTATGCAGAAGTAATGCGGATGAGCAATGGAAAATCAATGCGGATGAATAGTTAATGCGGATGAACATTGATTAAGTATGGGAAATGCGCATGAGTAATGGAAAGTCAATATGGATGAACAGTTAATGCGGTGAGCATTAACCATTAAGTAAGTCAATGTGGATGAGTAATGGAAAGTTAATGCAGATGAACAGTTAAGCGGATGAGCATTAACCATTAAGTAAGTCAATGTGGATGAACAGTCAATGCGGATGAACATTTACCACTAAGTAAGAGAAATGTAGATGAGTAGTGGCAAATGCGGATGAAGTAAAAGAAATGCGGATGAAGTAAAAGAAATGCGGATGAAGTAAAAGAAATGCGGATGAACTATAACAAATGCGGATGAACTATAACAAATGCATATGAACTATAACAAATGTGTATGAACTATAACAAATGTGTATGAACTATAACAAATGTGGATGAACACTTATAATGTTTTCTAAATTTTTGGGGAAAAAGTTGAAATGTAGGCTTTGACTTGAGAGGTTCCCGGGGGCTACGTAAGTTGACTTTTTGAGGTCATAGATGTTATAATATGCATGTATGATGATGTTATGATGTATGTTTGATGCTTATGCACGATGGTACGTATGATGATGTTGACTGTGTATGTTGATGTTCTTTATTATGTATTATTTCTTTCCCGTGGCTTTACGTTGAATGTTAATGAATGAAATGAAAGTATTATGTAACGTAAAGTGGAAGATAATGAAAAGATGAACATGATTAATGAATGCATGCATTAATGAACGATGGAAAGTAAAGAAAGTCTTGCAAGCCTTGTATGTCGGAACACACCCCAATGTAGGGTGTTAGTCCAACGGTGCGTGGGTTAGCTACCGTAGAAGGATGCATATCGGGGTCCTTCTTTGTGATTGACCATCTGTATAGAACCTTTGTCGCTTACCCTAGATACTATGGCCATGCTATTGTGCGCCATGTCGGGGGGTCAATGATGGACCCCGGCCCAGTATCAGCTTTATGCATGACGGCGGTATAGCACATGATAATGGTACACCTGAACTTACCCTAGGTACTGTGGCCAGGCTGCTATGCACCATGACAGGGGGTTAATGATGGACCCCAGCCCAGTACCAGCTTTATGCTTGACAGTAGGGTAAGGTTCATGGTTTTTGATGGAATGAAAAGAAGTAATGATGAACGTATGAATGAAAGTAATGAATATGAATGATAATGATGTACGATGAATGAAAGAAAGTTAATGAATGAATGATGTTAAGTGTTCTAAAAGATTAACATGTTGTCTTTATTTGTCTTTTGATATGTTGTTATAGTATAGGGACTATTTCTGTAATTTGTTAGTTCCTTTACTTTTGTTTTCTGTATAAATAGCTTAGATTTGCAGGTATGTAGAAACGAATACACAAGTTATTCGAATCTGCTTTTCATACATGTATTGTCTTAGCTTGATATGAATGAAAACTGAATTTTATTGATATCTTGTTTTGATTTGATTACTTTCTGTGAAATTCATTGAATTGTGTTACAAATCATCACAGATTTATTCATTTGATCCTATCAAATGGTATCAGAGCTGTTGGTAAGCTGTTAGTGATTGATTTTCGTTTTAAGTTCATCGAACTTGAAAACCTAAAAATCTCACTGAATCTGTGATTGAGATACAATTCAATTGAAAATCTGTGAATTTCAGTTGTGTTCATCATCAGAAACATGATTTGAATCACAATTAGCTGATCAATTCATCAAATTCAAGTAAACTGTTGAATTGTTGTTCGAAAATAGCTTGAAGTTCGAACTGAAATTTCAAAAATGATTGATTTGTTGTTGATATTGAAGAAATTGATATTAAGAAGAATTTTTATCAGCATAAAACTCATCTAATTGCAAAGTTTCAATCGAATTCATCAACATTTGAAGAATTCAGAAGATTTGAGTTGTTACATTCATTTGAAGATGATGAATGTGTCGCATGAGCTGAGATTGACTGAATTTGTCTAAGTGTTAGACGCATTGACACTGTGTAGACATTTTTAGTCAGTCGTTTGAGTACTGTTGAAGAGAATCCCAAACGTATCACCTGTGTTAAGTTGATAACTATTCAGACGCTTGACAACTGTTTAGGCGTTGACAACTATTCAGGCGTTTGACAACTGTTTAGGCATTTGACAACTATTCAGGCATTTGACAACTGTTTAGGCGCTTGAAACCTTCTAGACGCATTAATACTTAGACATTTTTAAAATTTTCTAAGGCATTCCCTTAGACGTTTCTCAACTTAGACGCATCAACTGTTGAGACGTTTGAATACTGTTCAGACGTTTTAACCTTGATACTTAGATTTTTTTTTAAAAAAAATATAAGAATGGTAAAATCAGAAGATTCTAAAAACAGAGTTCTATAGAAAAAGGACCATACATTCCTATAGAAATAGAGCTGATTTCAAAAATTGGTCTCTTAGACTAAAACAGCATTTTAATTCTATTGACACTGATCTCTGGAAATCTATAGAAAAAGGACCATACATTCCTATAATAACTGATGGACCAGACAGAGGATTTGTGTATAATAAAGATTCTCCAGAACCTTATCCAGAAGATGATCTTCAAGGAGATGATTTGAAAAGAGTTAAGAATGATATTAAAGCCTATTCATTAATGTGTAAAGGACTACCTTTGGAAGTTCTTACAAGGCTAGATGCATATCAAACTGGATATACACTATATAAAGCATTGAAGATCATTTGTGAAGGAGGTAAAGAGATTCAAAATTTAAAGAAACAAAAGCTGAAAAGACAATTAGAATTGTTTTAACATTTGTCTGGAGAGACAATAAATCAAATGATGAACAGATTTGTTCAACTCATAACTGAGATGTCAACAGCTGGTATCAAACCTGATGTTGAAGATTTAAATCTCAGACTACTCAATGCTTTACCATCATCATGGAAACAAACTGTAACTTTACTCAAGCATACTGAGAAGTTTCCAATGGATCTAGATCTTCTTATTGCAAAAATAGAATCAGTGGAGATTGATGAAAGCTCAAGGAACAATGATAGAGCAGCATCAATGTCTTAATATCAGTTTGTTGCTTCTCCTGCAACCACCATAGAAAATGCATTCATGGAAAAGAGTGAGAAAAGTCTGAAGAAGAAGGAGATCTGTTTGTAGGAGCAGGATTTTTCACTGACTCATCATTTACCAGTGCACCTGCATATACAACTCAATCTCATTCTCAATCTCCTCCTAAAACACAGTCACAATCATCAAATATTCAGACAGAGACTTCTTCATCATCTAACTCTGCTAAATCTAGCAAAGTTAAAGATGTGATTAACATCCTATTAGAGGATGAAGAGTCCAAAACTGCATTTACTGCTTTTATGGCCAGCTTTCAAGCATATCAAGGTAGCCATTTAACTCAACTAGATTTTGTTTTACAGGATTTATTTGAGATGGATCCAGAAGATGTTGAAGAGATGGACCTGAACTGGCAGATGGTGATGATTGCCTACAGGACTCAAAACATTCTTATGTCAACAAGAAATACAAGCCTAGTGCAAACAAGACTGTTGGATTTGACAAGTCAAAATCCAGATGTTTCAACTGCAATAGTTATGGACACTTCTCAAGAGAATGTAAAGCTCCAAGGAATAATGGAGGAAGTGCTCATTCAAGCTCAAATAATCAAAGGTTTCAACAAGCTCAGAAGACTTTTCAAAAGCCATATCAAAGTCTTCCATGCCAGAGCTTAAAGATGAAACCAACCATCTGATGGAAACAAAGAAAGCACTAGTAGTCAACATAAAAGATGGATATGGATTGGAGTGCATATGCAGATCAATTTACAAATGAATTAACATCAAGTTTATCTTATTGCAGAAATTCAAGAGGAAGATTGGTCAGAAAACAATGACCCAAAAAGGGAAAGTGATGAAGAGGAAGAAACTATGATTGGAGTGACAAGTCTGATCCTAAAGAGGATAAAGAGGAAGTAGCTCTAATGGTTCAGTCTGATCAACCAAAGGTTCATCTTCTACTTCATCATTTGAAACCACAGTTCCAAAATTTCCTGAAATACCATTAAGTAAGTAAGAGAAAAGCTTTGCACCAAATCATGTTTTGAAATGTTGAACACTACAGAAACTATTCATTCAAAATCTGTGAAAAGCTAAAACAAAAGGAATCTATGCATAACAACTTAAATCTGATCATAAAACTACAGATCAAAAGATTATCTCTCTTCAAAATTCATGGAACAAAACAATCAAAGATTTAGATATTGTTACAAAACAACTAGAAGAGATGACCAGGAATCTGAACAAGAGAAAATAGCACATGCTGCTACTCAAGTTGATCTAGCAAAAGTTAAGAGTTCAAAAATGATAGTAGAAAAACTAACCAGTGAAAGGAAAGATAAACAAAAAGCAGGATTAGGTTTCACTCATGAACCTATGCCTGAATCTATCACAAACACACTACCAGAGAATTTCAATACTTATGATTATTCACCAGAAAACAAAGCAAAGCTTAAAGCCTTTCAGATCAAAACCAAGAATGCAGAAGAGGAAAAAGAAAATGTTCAAGTGTTTGTTGAAAAAGATCAAGAAAAAATCAAAAATGGACATCCAATCAAAGATAAAATCATATGAACCAAAAAACCAAACAAAATATCTTTCTGATCAAATTCACAATGTAATAGAAGAAGTCAGAGTTCAAAACAAGGATAAACAACAGATAGGAACATCAAAAGATTCAAACACCATCAATATGAAACAATTTCAATCAGAAAAGGAATCTTCTTCTGATGATGTTCAATAAAGAATCAAAGAAGAAGAAAGAAATCTGTAAAGTAACATCTGAACAAAAAAAAAGTTCAACAAAGTTATTCGAATCGCTTTTCATACCTGTAATTGTCTTAGCTTGAATGAATGAAAATGAATTTATTGATATCTTGTTTTGATTTGATTACTTTGTGTGAAATTCATTGAATTGTGTTACAAATCATCACAGATTTATTCATTTGATCCTATAAATCAAATGTTATGAAAAAATCAAACTCAGATCTGAAATCTAGTTCAGATTCAAAGACTTGCTGTAGCAAAAAGATTGTTTCTAATACATTCAAGTAGGAAATTCATGTTAAACAAATGAACAATAATCTAAACAAAATCAAACTGTGAAAAATGAAAGAAACAGTTTAACTATATGAAACCAAAATCAAACATTATGTCATTGTCAAAAGTTAACAAAAAGTTGTTTTTAACGCCACAAAAGTACTATGAAATTTGTGATATGAAAAATCACAATACTGCTGAGTGCTACTTTAACAAGTACTGTCACATATGTGACATGAGAAATCATTGACGGAAGATTGTTATCATAACAAATATTGTACTTATTGTGATGAAAAGACTCACAACACTGCAGATTGTTACTTTAGAAATAGATCTCTCACTAGAAACTTTGCAAAATCAAACATGAGCAAAGGATTTGCTAATCCACAGTATTGAGAGATCAAACTAATGGATTTCAAAGAGACATTAATCAACCTAATGTAGGTTTGAGATTTTTTCCTAAGAACAATTACATGAGCTCAAAACACAAATGCAAGAACACTTTATACCAAGATCTGTAAGGATGACTAATAAAAATGTTAGACATCAATACATTTCAAAAGATGATAAACAAATGGTTATAATGTTCACAAAAATAAATCAAACAATTTTTAGAATAAAATTGGAAAATTCATCAAAAATAAACCTAATTTGAATAATCTCCATTATAAACAATTTACAATTATTGACAAATTTGGAAAGCCAAGACCATTTCGGCTTGGGTAGATATTTCAACTTAACTTTCTTGTAGTGCAGGTACGCCCAAAAAGACCAATCAATACATGGTATGTGGATAGTGGGTGTAGTCGGCAATGACAGGCAATACTGCCTTGTTACAAGATTTTAAGTCAAAAGATGAAACTCACGTGCCTTTGGTGGTGATGCTGGAGGAAAAATAACTGGAGAAGGAACAGTATCCAATGGGATAATAAGCTTTGATAAAGTCACTTTTGTTCACAGTTGAACTTTAATCTTTTAAGCGTATCTCAAATTTGTGATAAATCTTATTCTGTTCTATTTGATAATTCATTCTATTATGTTTGAAGCAAGGTTTCAAGATAAGTAAAGATTGGGTTATTGTTACAGCTGAGAGAGACAGAGATGTATACAAATTGGATATGTCTCAAGTGATCCTTCAACTGAAACAACATGCCTAATTGCAAAGGCATCAAATGATGAAAGCCAGCTTGGCATAGACGTCGTCATTCAAATTTCATGAATATGAACAAGCTTGTAGCAGGAAATCATGTCATTGGACTTCCATCCAAGAAGTTTGCAATAATGATCATGCTCAGCATGTTTGAAGGGAAAGCAACACAGAGCATCTTATAAGTCCAAGCCTATAAACTCAACATCCAAACCTCTTCAGATGTTACATATGGACCTTTTTCGACCAACAAATGTCAAGAGTATTGGACGAAAATCATATGTTTAGTTATCATTGATGACTTTACAAGATTTTCATGGGTTTTCTTTCTATATGCCAAATTGAAACAGCTGAATTACTAAAAATTTATCATTAAAATTGAAAATCAATTAGACAACAAAGTGAAAATAATAAGAAGTGATAATGGAACAGAATTCAAAAATGCTAACATTGAAATGTTTTGTGCACAGAAAGGGATAGCTCATCAGTTCAGTGCTCCAGAACTCCTCAACAAAATGGAGTTGCTGAAAGGAAGAATAGTAACTGATTGAAGCTGCTCGTTCTATGTTAGCTGATGCAAAAATTCCTATCACTTTTTGGGATGAAGCAATATCAACGGCGTGTTTTGTTCAGAATCAAATCTTAATTGTAAAAGATAAACTGAAAACTCCATATGAGTTAATGTTTGGCAGAAAACCGAACATAAACTTTTTAAATCATTTGGTTGTCCTGTTATGATTCTTAATTCAAGTGATCAATTAGGAAAATTTGATGCAAAATCTGATAATGGATTTTTCGTTGGATTATCATCAGTTTCAAAAGCCTATCGAGTCTACAACTCTAGGACAATGTAATCATTGAAACATTCAACGTAAATTTATGGAAAATTCTTTTCCATCAGTTTCAAATGGTCCTGCATGGTATTTGATCTGGATTCATTATCAAACTCTTTTCAATAATTTGTTTGATCAATCAAATTGTTTTAATTCTACAGATAAGAAGAACTCAAGAGGAGATCTTGGATCTTTTAGTGAAGATTCAGATTCTGATGACCCAGATGATTCAAGCTCAGACTACCCATTTTTATCATTTGTTAAGGATTTAACAATACAAAATCATGATAATATAGTTTTAGATCATTCCGAGTCAATTAATAAGGAAGAATCACAAAATATTCCTAATGATGGTAATGAGTTTGTGATACCTGAGTCTGGAACATCATCCATTTCAGGTGATGTAGTTGATACAGGTAACTTTGATTACTTTTTCAACTCACCTACTCAAGTTCCAAACTTCAATCCACAATCTTCTACGTTAATACATGAGTTGTCCAACTTGAATCAAACAAATTTGGATGTTAATGTTCAATGTGATGAGATCACTACATCTCGTATTCACAAGAAATCCAATTTCTCAGATTATTGGTTCATTGAATAAGAGAACAACAAGGAGTAAAGTAGAACAAGCAAACGTATGCTTATACTCTTGTTTTCTTTCTCAAATTGTTCCTAAAAATGTTACCGAAGCATTAAAGGACAATGGTTGGATAGAAGCCATGCAAGAAGAATTACTTCAATTCCGCAAACAAGAAGTGTGGAATTGGTGGATCTACCTGAAGGAGGAAAATGTAATTGGCATGAAATGGTTATTTAGAAATAAGACTGATGATCGTGGTGTTGTAATAAGGAACAAAGCAAGACTTGTTGCACAAGGATACACACAGGAAGAAGGTTAGAGTATGATGAAGTGTTTGCACCAGTTGCAAGACTTGAATCTATTCGAGTTTTTCTGGCTTATGCTTCATTCATGAAATTTAAGGTGTATCAAATGGATGTAAAGGGTGCATTTTTATATGGTCCAATTACTGATGATGTATTTGTGAAGCAACCTCCAGGCTTTGAGGATGCACAATTTCCACATCGAGTATATAAACTGAGTAAAGCTTTATATGGACTTCATCAAGCCCCTAGAATTTGGTATGAGACGTTATCACAACACTTAATCCAACATGGATACACACGAGGGAAAATTGATCTTACTTTATTCATAAAGAAGGACAATAATGATCTTTTATGGTACAAGTGTATGTTGATGATATCATATTTGGTTCTACATGTCCAAAATTGTGCAATGAATTTGAAGAAATAATGAAATCTCATTTCAAATGAGTTCTATGGGAGAGATTAACTTCTTTCTTGGACTTCAAGTCAAGCAAACTGCAGATGGAATTTTCATCAATCAAGAAAAGTTTATTGACAAGCTCTTAAAGAAATTTAAGTTGCAAGACTGTCAGTCCATATGAACTCCAGCAGATGTTAACACCAAGATTGAACCTGATCCAAAAGGAAAATCTATTGACCAAACGTTATACAGATCAATGATTGGTTCTTTGATGTATCTTACTGCATCTAGACCAGACATTATGTATGTTGTTTATGTATGTGTCAGGTATCAATCAACCAAAAGAATCTCACTTAATTGCTGTCAAAAGAATATTCAGGTATCTCAAAGGTAAACAGCCTTAGGGCTTTGTATCCTTACGAGGGTAACTTTGAACTATATGGATATACTGATACTGATTATGGTGGATGTTGTCAAGATAGAAAATCTACTTCGGGTGGGTGTCAATTTCTTGGTCCCAAATTAGTCTCATGGCAATGCAAGAAACAAACAAATGTCTTGTCAACTGCAGAAGCTGAGTACATTGCTGCATCAGCAGGATGTTCTCAAATTCTTTGGTTGCAAAATCAATTACTAGATTATGGATTCAACTTTTTAAAACACCCAATCTTATTGATAACACAGTTGTTATGTTCATAACAGCTAATCCTGTTCAACACTCAAAAACAAAACATATCGAAATTCGATATCATTTTCTTAGAGATAACTCTGAAAAAGGATTAATCATATGATTCAAATTGCAACAGAAAAACAATTGACAGATCTATTACTAAAGCCTTCCTACCAGGACAGTTTGAGTACCTAGTAGAATCAATTGGTCTTATAAATCATATGTGATCTCCCTAAATCAAAAGATCATAATAAATGATACTCTCATTGTGAATTGCCTGTTTATATTTTTGGTGTGTGTGATTTTATGTTTTTCATAGAAAAATCAAATACAAAAATATATATCAAAAATACAAAAAAAATTTGGAAAGGATTAGTTTTGCAATATGTGAGAATGATAGTACATTAGTGAGATCAGTTGCATACTTCACTCATTATAAAGTCTAGACATGATCAGATATGATGTGTAGCTAATATCTGACTACTATGCTAAAAAGTAAATTCTTGTGATCAAACTAAACATACATGCTTGTGTGTATTCATCTGAGTACTTTTGAGTAGCTTTAGCTTATCAGAATGAATGTTGTTAAGATACATCTCTCACACCTGTTGAAACTAATGAAATCATGAGATCTGTTACAAAGCATCATTTCACTTCTTGTTATGAGTCATCATAGACTTGAAGTACTGAGATATCTCTTTGTAAGTCATTACAGACCTGGATTCTCTTTTTGATGCAAAAAGATGCCAATGTGCACAACCTATTCAAAAGAATAGTCAGAGCTGATCAAATGGTTATCCATGATATCCTCTATTAACTAAGTAACATGAACTCTGGTGATATCTATGTTTCAGGTAATAAGTTGAGCATGTGTTCTCTCTTACATTCATAATAATAGTTAAATTCTTTAGTCTCTGTATGTTTTACATCATGTCATATCTAAATCAACACTAATCAATCCAAGAATTGAAAAGTAAGTGAGTTGATAGTTGTGTCAAAATCACTCATGTCTGTCCTTAGATCTTGTATCTCCTTTGCTGTGATATCACTGACCTGTAACATACTTGATTAGGATTTTCACTGTCTATGACTATCCACATTCATTTTATTTTAATGTGCTGATTCATTAATATGATCTCTCTGCAGACATTTATTCTTTGTTTAAATATTAAATTTTAATTCTATTTTCATTTTTTATGCATGTCTTTGTGTGTGAAGGCAATGTCTCAATGTGATGTGTGATCTTATTCTCTTTCATAAGAAAATTATAAGTTTTTCAACTTAAAGTTTAGGGGGAGTAATAAATGAAAGAGTTGTTCTCAGAAAATATTCAATAATCATAATCAAAATTGAAATGTTGAATTGAAAGGATGATGCTTTGTGTTCAAAGTATTTATTAAACTAAAAATGATTTTAAGTTGACAATTAGATGATATTTGATGTTATGATGAGACTAAAATGAAGGGAAAAAGAAATTTAAAAGAAATTAAAAAGAAATACAAAATAAAAAATAAAAAATAAAAATTTTTATAAATTGAAAGTGCAAAATGCAAAAAGTTCAAAATTTGGGGATCTAAATGTTAAAAAATGTGAAAGTGAAGAAATTGGAAATCACAAGTGTTTGAAATTCATTTCATGCACCTAAACAGTGCACATGCGTCTCAAGGAGCTGATGAAATTTTCAGGATTATACAAGTGTGGACGTTTTCCATGCGTCTAAACAGTGTAAAATCTATGAAAATTACAAGTGTTGGACGTTTGATTCATCCCATGCGTCTAAACAGTTGTAATACATCTGAAAATTACAAGGGTTGGGGTGTCTGTGATAATCCCATGCGTCTAAATAGTGTTAGACGTATGTGATGTCTCATGCGTCTGCATAGTTAACTTCAATGTTAGACGTTTTACAAAGTCCATGTGACTGAACAGTGCAAAAGCGCCTAAACAGTGCTTATGCGTCTGAACAGTTCTCATGCGTCTGACTTTAAAACGCACAACAATGCTCATACGTCTAACAAAATAAGTGAATCTAGGTTTCATACGCTCCAACAGGGACCATACGTCCGAACAGGGCTCATACGCCTAAAATTTCACTTATATAAATTGAACACTTATGCGTATTTTCTCATTTACACTTCAAAATATCATAACAAAAACCCTCGAACTGCGACTGTCGAGCATCATCACATCCATATTTCATCTGAAATCAAATCAAATCATTTGAGTATACATTGCATTTGGATATATAACATAAGTTTGTGATTCAAATACATAAATTATGGATTAAATCAGTGATTTGAAAGAGACGGTGAATGCTATTTGGGCGTTCAACATATATAATCCTAGTTTAATCTGATAAAATGAGAATCATATCAAAATTGACGCTGGATTATTGATAAGAACTGATTTGCGAGTCTGTTGATGTATTATGTTTAATCTAAAAGTGAAAAAGATTGTTGATGATAAACTCAGACGATTTTCATTGTCGAAAGAAGAAGATGACAGACAGTCATTCTTTGAACAAAAATAATAAAAATTAAAACTAAATCAAAATTGAAATGTTAATAATAAATTCAAAATGAATAAGATTAATGTTTTACAATTTGAAATCTTAATTCAAAAGTAAAAATAAAAAGGTCAAATTAAAAAGTCAAAATCAAAAGTCATATGTAGAAATACATTTCATTAATCAATATTCAATGTTCTCATAATACTTTTGTTATGTTTTGCAGATGGCAGATTTAAAATTTGAGCCAAAGCATAATGTAGCTGCATTTTTAGATGATGAAAATAGAGAAGCTACTAGATATGAAGATATTATCAGATTCTTACTCAGAACAAAATATGTTTATGCTATGTGTGCAAGGCCCATGATTAATGGAAGAATGATTAAAAAAATCTAGAGAACTGCAAAAGTTGAAAGAGATGATCAAGAAACAAAGTTTTAAGAGTCTTCATTACTTCAGAAAGAATGATTGAAGTTTCTGAAGAAGCAATTAGACAAGCTCTAAGACTGGGAGATAATGATCCTGAAGATTTATCTGAATATACATTTAATGAATGTAGAGAAGTTTTTCTACAAATGGGTCATCCAGATCATTTCCCAAAGAAACAGTTTTTCAGAGCTCGTGTATTTAAACATTGGAAGCTTTTATGCTACATATTTCAACATTGCATGTCAAAAAGAAGTGCGGGTTGGGATTCATTCCCTGTTGACATTGCATCTCCAATTGTAGCCTTATCCACTAACAGAAGATTCAATATGGCTAAATGGATAATGAATGGATTTATTTTTAATCTGGAAAGAGGAGTAAGGCATAAGTATCTGATGTACCCAAGATTTCTTCAACTTCTCATTAATGATGCAAATCTAGATTTGTATGCTGCTGAAGTTATTGGTGATAGAATTCAGTTAGAACACATGTCAGAGAGTGTGTACAAAAGACTGGCAATGATAACGGGTGCTCAAAACATTCCAGTTTTTGATTATATCAGAAATGTATCTATGGATGAAGTTGATATTACTCAGCCACACTTTCATCTAACTGAAGAAGAACCAATAGATCCAAATGATCTGATTGAAGATGTAGAAGTTGATGAAGAAAGTGATGAGGATATGTCCGAAAGTTCATTAAGTGAAGAAAGTGATGATGATGATGATGAAAATGATAATGTCACTGAAGTAATTCAAGAAGGAAATGATGAAGGTAATGTTGAAAATACTGAAAATAAGACACAGGCTATGATTGAAGAAAATGTTGAGGAAGCTGTAACAGAAAGGAATTCTCAAAATCAAACATCTGATTCTGATTTTATCAATGATATTTCATTCAATCCAGTATTTGAAATTGATGAAAATGAAGGAGCAGAAGAAATTCTTGTCAGTATGTCACACAATATGTCTATACAAACAGAGGAAATAGTTGAAGTTGATGTGATTAAAAAATTGAAAGAAGAAAATGTAAACAAAGAAAAGGAGATTGAAAAGTTGAAAGTTGAAAATGAAAGAATAAAAGAGATAATCAATGCTTGTGAAAAAGAAATTCAAAAGCTCAAAGATGAAAATTTGAAGTTGTCTGAAGAAATTGTGTTCAAAGATGAAAAGATTGTTAGTTTTGCCCAAGATAAAGAAGATGTGATAAAGAACTTTGAAGTCACGATTAAAGATTATGATAGTCTTGAGGAGAAATTCAAGAAGCTATCTGAAGAAAATGAAAATCTTAAAGCTAAATTGATAAAGGAAAGAGAAGCTCAGAAAGCTATATCTCCAGTACATGTAATTAGCACTGAGGTGCAAATTGAAGAAAATCTTGAACAAAGAAAAGGCAAACGGAAAGTAAATGAATTAGAAGAAGTTGATCGGACTGCATCTTCTTCTAAAATTCAAAGAACTGAAGAATTGGTTGAAGAGCAAAATGTTCAAGAACAGATTGATGCTCTAGATGATATTGAAGAAGTATATAATGATGATTGGTATGATGAAGTTCTTGAAAATGAAGACATTGATGAAGCTGAATTTGTGTCATATTTCTCTTCACAAGAACATATACAAGAACAAGATGAAGTACCACAGGATTTTGAAGAAAAATATAACTACCTTGTGAACATGAAATACAATAGAGTGTATTTGGATGGACTGACTGTTTCTCAAATTAATGATGAATACGAGAAATGCATCTATGCAAAGTCAGTTGCTTCAATAGATCCAAATGAGATAGTGGTTGAGCATGGTGAATTGATAAGAACAAAGGAGGTTATAAATGTAGAAGAACTGTCTAGTTCTAAGCTGCACCATCCTGATCCTGATGATATGAGTATTCCTGCTCTTAGATCATGGTTGCAAGCTAGAAATTATCCATGGAGGAAGCTCAAGAGATTACAATCTGTATCTCTGAGAAATCTTCTGAGAAGCTTTCAAGAAACTGAGAAACAAATGAAGAAGATGATAGTGTTGGATACAGATAACCCTCAGTATCTTGAGATAACAAAAAGAACAAGAATGTTGAAGCCTCGGAAATAAAACAAATGTCAAGACTTGATGATGCTCACACTCATAGAAAAGAATTGATGGAAATGTTTGCTGATCCTGAAAGACAAACCTATAAAGCATCAACTGATCAAAGGAATATTCTCGATAGTTCAAGAACAACAGGAGATTTAGTAAGAAATATATTGCAGAAAGGACAATCAATTGCTGAATTGTTGAATGCAATGATTGCTCCAGATTTTACAACCAAGTAAAGATAATTGCATGGAAGTATGACGAAGTGTTTGATGCCTTCTTGATAAAGAGAGTAATGTTGTATGTGACGTTTATCATTTTTACTCTAGTATCATAAAACTTCCGGTGCAAGACTTAAAAGAGCTAAATAGACTACCTCTGATCAATCCTACTGATGCAAAACGTGGGAAGATGTTTGTAGAATTATTAAGACGTGGATTGGATAGATCAAGTAATTTCATTAACACAAGATGCAATCAAGAAGACAAGGAGTATTTTGTTACTTTGAAGAAAAACAAGAAACTTAAGGGAGTTCAATCAGAAGAAGAACATTCGTTGATAGAATTTTGTGATGAATACTTTGAAAAAGTTACAACTCCAGGACTTAAATGTAGGGATTTAACAAGATTATCAAAGTCCATATAAGTCAATTTATAGGAAAACGCAGCGGATTAAGAGTTTAAAATCTTGTTAATATATAGATTATCAAACCCATTTGTTAAGCTAAACCCAAACCATGGATCCAAATACGAAATGCATACAAGAGGACAACCAAAGGAGGTTAAGAAGACAACATTTTATGCTGCTAGAAAATGGGATTGTGAGGTGCAAAGATGAACTTTATGGCTGAATCTTCACCAAGAAGACCTCAAGAAAGTGATACCCCAAGCCACCAACAAACCCCTTTGGAATGCTAGGTTTCTCAACACCAATTTCAGCAACTTGAACTTTGTTGTTGCTGAATCTTCCTTCCTTGTTCAAGCTCCAAAAACCGATTTTTGAGAGTTAGATTAGAGAGGATTTTGCCTTTGCATGCAAGAGAGAGAGAGAGCAAGATTGGAGAGTGTGTGTGTTTAAGTCTTGCACTAATCAAGACAAAAGGAGGTGGGACATTTATGCCCTTGGGCGGCCGAATGTCCAAGCCCCTTTTGAAAAATCCATTTTACCTCCTTTACATAATAAACACACTTTAATCTCTTATTTTATAAAGTTGAAACCAATTTTAACTTTATAAACATAGCGCCCTTTTATTTGTTATTATTTAACAATCTTAAATAATGAAACAAATAATACCTCATGAACGATTATCCACATAATGATGTTCATCTTCAAAAGCAATGTATTTAGAAAACCCACCTTTTCTAAATTGGTGTCAATATTTATATGTATGATCTTATCAACGTATAAATATTTATAGGTGTTTGTTTAGCTTGTTATTGGGTATGAACCGACTTGGATCGTATCACACTAGCCATATCAACTTAATATGCATCTTGGGCAGATCAAGTCTTTCAATCTCCCACTTGCACAAGATTCATAGAAGGTTGATGCAAGCAACAATAACGCCTAGCAACAGTTTGTTACCCCTAATGTGTATGATTAAGTGCCATTCAATAACATCATCCTCTTCAAGTACCCTACTTGAAATGTTTTAGGTGAATCAATCATCTATCCTTTTGTTTGAGATGTCATGTTGAATCCTAGAGACACAGAATGGTCATTCTCCGATGATTTAACTTTAATAGGCCTTAGACATCTAACTCTTAACGAATAAGAGAAACAAATTCCATCTTGACTACATACGTCTCTCACAATCACCTTATATCATACCTGAACCTAGCCTTATGTACTGCAATCTTTCAGAACAGCAAAGAACTAAGTCAAAGTACAACACTTGGTGAATATCAAGACCCAATATGTATCTCAAGTCTGAGGATACAATGATATTCGCCTTTACTCAATATCTCTTATGACTAATCACAAAGATTCTATGCAGAAATAATTGAGAGCGGGTCGGTCCAATATCTATATCCCATAGACATCAATGACCTTGGTAGCAACCTTTTGCTCTATATTCATACCTTATGAATATCAACCAATCCAAGTTCATTATAGTCTTACATTCATAGTTTTTCCCACAAGTATGATCGACTACGGACGTTTAAAATAACTTATTTATTCATGGATTTAAACATGCTAAAAGGAAGAACAAATGAAATTTATAACCACATAATAAAGTCAAATAACATGAGTTCCAATATCCAAATACAAAATTTGATCAAGTCCAATCACTAGAATATCAAAGTCCTAGGTCACAAGTATGACTTTCATGCTTTGACCTATCTAGGAGCTTCGTGAATGGATCCACAATGTTTTGATCGGTGTGAACTTTGCAAACATATCTTTCCTTTTTCAGCTTCATCCCCTATGTAGTTGAATCTTCGTTCAATGTGCGAGTCTTTTGATGAGCACGAGGTTCCTTGATTTGAGCAATCGCACCCTCGTTGTCACAAAAGATCTCTAGGGGGTCTGAATGGTAGCAACGACCCCTAGATCAGCAATGAACTTCCTAAGCCACGCAGCTTCTTGAGCTGCCAATGAAGCGGCGATGTATTCTGATTCTGTTGTAGATAGTGTCGCTACATCTTGCTTTGAGCTCTTCCAAGAGACTGCTCCTCCATTCATAATGAAGACATATCCCGACTGTGATCGAGAATCATCTCGATTAGTTTGGAAACTCGCATCCGTGTAACCCTTTACAACGAGCTCCTCCTCACCAGACCCATATATTAAGAACATATCCTTAGTGTTCCTAAGGTATTTCAAAATACTCTTAACAGCCATCCAATGACTATTACTAGGATTCTGTTGATATCTACTTGTCATGCTTAGAGCACATGACACGTCCGGCCTAGTACATATCATTGCATACAAGATGGATCCTATAGCAGATGCATATGGGACTCCATTCATTCTTTCTTGTTCAACCTTTGAACTAGGGCATTGAGATGAGGTCATATAGTCCGTTTCTGAATAGGTACTAATCCCCTTTTAGAATTCTCCATCTTGAACCTCTTCAAGATCTTTTCAATGTATGGAATTTGGTTTAAACCTATGACCGCCTTGATCTATCCTTATAGATCTTTATTCCCAAATATAGGTGGCTTCACCAGATCCTTAATGGAAAAACAGCTTCTAAGCCAGGTTTTTACACCCTCCAAGGTTGGAATGTCGTTTCCAAAAAGTAGAATGTCATCGACATATAATACAAGGAAAGTAATAATGCTCCCACTAGCTTTCTTATACACACAAGCTTCATCAGCGTTTTTGATGAAGCCAAATTTCTTTACTTCATCATCAAAATGGTGATTCCAACTTCTTGACGCTTGTTTCAATCTGTAGATTGACTTCTTCAACTTGCATACTTTGTTAGGATGTTTTGGATCGACAAAACCTTCAGGTTGTTCCATATGGACATCTTCCTCAAGATATCCATTAAGGAAAGCAGTTTTGACATCCATTTGCCAAATCTCATAGTCATAATATGCTGCTATGGCAAATAATATCCTAATAGACTTTATCATTGCCACAGGGGAGAAAGTTTCATCATAATCAATCCCTTGAGTTTGAGTGAAACCTTTCGCTACGAGTCTAGCTTTATAAGTATCCAAGTTTCCATGCATATCGGTTTTCTTCTTGAAAACCCACTTACTTCCGACTATCTTG
This sequence comes from Flaveria trinervia, assembly GCA_025506515.1. Classification (NCBI taxonomy): domain Eukaryota; kingdom Viridiplantae; phylum Streptophyta; class Magnoliopsida; order Asterales; family Asteraceae; genus Flaveria; species Flaveria trinervia. The sequence goes on from CM046447.1 coordinate 42,855,689, forward strand.
GACTTAAGAGGTGGTGTAACCAATTCCCAAACTTGGTTATCATACATGGATTGCATCTCAACGTTCATGGCTTCTTGCCATTTGTCAAAATCAGGTTTTGACATTGCATCATGGTATGTGGTTGGTTCATCGAATCTACCACATAGCATCCATCCATGAAAAATCCATATCTCTCAGGAGGAACACTAATTCTACCAGACCTACGAACGTTTGGTGTATCTTGATCATCCATATGATCATTCTCAACATCCTCATGTTGATTGCTAGTATCAACCAATTGTGTATCGTTTTGTGAATCTTGAACCTCTTCAAGTTCCACTGCTCTTCCACTAGTTTCTTCCGAAAGAAACTTAGTCTCCAGAACTCTGCCTTCTTTCGAGCAATAAACACTTTTTGCTCTGTCGGATCATAGAAATAATATCCAATACAATCTCTAGGATATCCAATGAAGACACGCTTTGTGGATCGGGCTTCCAGTTTGTTTTGAGTGTATTGTTTTGGATAAGCATCACACCCCCAAACTTTTAATATGATAATGATGGAACTCTTCCATGCCATACTTTGAAAGGTGTCCTTTCCACTTTCTTGGTTGGAGCCATATTTAAAATACGGGCTGCGGAGAGCAACGCGAAACCCCAAAATGATAGAGGTAGTGTACTTCTAGCCATCATAGATCGAACCATATCCAATAGAGTCCGATTCCTCTCTCAGACATACCATTATGTTGTGGTGTTCCAGGTGGAGTAAGTTGTGAGACAATCCCACAACTTCTAAGATATTCTTGAAATTCACTACTAAGGTATTCACCTCCTCTATCTGTACGAAGAATCTTGACCGTCTTGTTGAGTTGATTTTCTACTTCATTCTTGAAGATTTTGAACATTTCAAAAGATTCATGTTTGTGTCTTAACAAGTACACATACCCATAACAACTATAGTCATCGGTAAAGGTAATGAAGTATCTTTCACCATTCCTAGTTGTTGGTTTAAAAGGTCCACATACATCCGAATGTATGATCCCTAATAAATCTCTTGCCCTTTAATTAGTCCTACTAAAAGGGGCCTTTGTCATTTTACCTTGTAAACAAGACTCGCATACATCAATGAATCATTTTCATTGTTTTTCAAAAGACCATTTTCTGAAGTTTTTGCATACGATTCTTGTTTATGTGACCAAGGTGACAATGCCAAAGATAGGAATCACTCAAATTAAGTTTGAGCCTCTTGGTGGTTGCTTGGTACATAGAGTTATCATATGTTGTGTTATCATGAACCAATTCATAAATACCATTACAAGGTATAGCCTTAAAATAAAACACATGATTTAAAGAAACATGATATCATTGTCAACAAACTTGAAATCATAATCATATTGTCTTAAACGGGAAACAGAAATAATGTTCCTAGTCAGCTAGGAGCATACAATACATTCTTTAAAATGACTTCCAACCCACTTGGAAGCTTCAAAATGTAGTCTCCTTGGGCTTCCACGTGAACCTTTGTACCGTTGCCCATAAAGAGACTTATTTCCCCTTTTGCATAATGTTCACTTCTTTTGAACCCCTGCAACAAATTGCAAATATGAGTTCCACATCCAGTATCTAATACCCATGTGTTAGAAGTGACAGGATCAGCGATCACAAGTTTGATGTATTAGAGTTCAAGCAGCGGAATACGAACAAGAATTAGACAAATTGTAGCAAGCAATCGATACTTGTATGCATTAAGAGCACATACGGTTATAGGGAGAGAATATATTTCTGATTTGGAATGTTTATATATATAGAATATTTCTAATCAAATCATTCAAAACATTCATTCATTCATTCACATTATTACAATAGGTTGTCACTCCTTATATAGAGTGCAACAATCACTGTTGTTATCACGGAAAGTGACAACTGGCAGATCTAATACAAAAAACTAACTCTTAACAAACTACTGAAATGTTCACAACTACTGAGAACATAGCAGAGTGTTAAGTACAGAATATAAAACTACTTATTAGAAACTACTGAAACTACAAACTGAAGAACAAGCTCTTCAGTCGTTTTACAAAACTACTGAAACATAAAACTACTGAAACTAGAAATATAATACTACTGATATCACAACTACTGAAGAAGTACTCTTCAGCAGTTGTGACAAACTACTGAGGCTTCAGTACTTGATCTTCAGACTTTGACCTTCAGTGTTTCATCAGCTGATGACTTCAGTAGATATCATCAGCTGATGTCTTCAGTCTTTGTCTTCAGACTTTGTACGTCAGTTGTTGATCTTCAGCACTTGTAAACTCTTCAGCTGTTGTACTTCAGTACTTTGGTCTTTCAGCTTCAGCACTTGTGTTCTTCAGCTGTTGTACTTCAGCACTTTAGTTCTTCAGCTGTTGAAGTCTTCAGCACTTGATCTTCAGCTGTTGAAGTCTTCAGCACTTGTCAACTACTGATGAGGCTTTCAGCAGTTGTTGTGATACCATGTGGGACTTAGAGATTTTCTGATCTTGGCTCATTGGTTCTTTTGGTCCAACAAACTCCCCCTAAACCAATGCAGCCAAAACCTCTAATTATTTATTATCCCACTTATTGTTGGCAAAATGTTGGTCTTTTTCCTTCTTGATCAGTAGAGAAGATGACCCATGTAAGCTCCGGCCTGGGAAGAAATCTCAGATATTTGTTTGGCAGAGTATGAATGGGAACTCTGTTTTGGGGAACTGGACACAGAGTTGTTATCCCATTCATGAGATTTACTTCCATATAATGAGTCTGTATGACTCTCGAACATAGGCCTCAAGGAGAACAACTTGTTCCTCCTGAGAGAGTTCTTCTACTCCCCCTTCGAAGAAGAACTCTGGACCATAGTACTCTGATAAGTACTTCATGGTCCTGCCATTTTTCAGCTCCACCGTAGTTACCTCCCTATATACAAATTCATCAGGATGGTTGCCTTCAAGGAGTAACTGGAGCTCATTCTTCTGGATGTCTTCAAGCTTTTTATATAACAACCCCTTCTTTATCATCTTGTTTTCTAGTAAAGCTTGAGGGGTCTTCTTTGCTTGGTGCTTTCTTGAATTCATCAATGATTTCCCAAGGTGAGACTACAATGGCCAGCATGATGGTAGAATCTATTGTTTTTCATACCTGGCCATTGTATCTGTGTGGAATAGTTCTTTTATGGATTCTAGAACTCACCCTGGGGTCTGGCCATACTCTCACTCTCTCCTTCTGATACTAAAAAGTATTCCTGAGAGTGTACAGCCTTTGAGCATGCCCTTTCATGGCTTGAATAGATGATGACTGAGGAAATTCCTTGTCAACCATCTTCAACAGTTGCTCATCGTGCTGTTTTTGCTGTTCTTCTTCTATCTTCTTGACTCTGACCATTTCCCTTTGAGAGTCAGGTGTGATCATGGGTTGACTTCGGGGTTTTGGTAGCTTTAGAATAGCAGAGAGTGGCAGACTATCATCTTCATCCTCCTCCTCTTCTTCTTCTTCCATCCTTAGCACCCTTCTCCTCCTTCTGGGTGCATCACTGGATGATGGTTGGGTTGGTGAAGGAATTGGTTTTGGAGAATGAAGATGTTTGATTTTGGCTTAGAGATTGGTTGGGAGATTTGAGGGATGGGCTCTGTTTGAGGTGGTGGAGGAAGGTTGATCCAGCATCTTTGTAGTTAGTTTCGCCTTTGTGAGTTCAGCCATCTCTAACCTTTTACCAGCCCCAGCCTCATCAAGGGCTTCCACAATAATCCCTTTGTTGAATTGCTCAGACAGACAGATTCTGGTGGCTATAGCCAGAATGCTGTCCCTGGTCCATGCGCGAATCTCCATTAACAATCTTCCTAAGTATTTTGCAATAAAGCGGATCATTATTTCCAATCTCTCTTTTTCCTAGCATCATACCCTGCCCATCGGGTTTGTATCTCTTGCACTTCCAACCTTCTGATCTCACTATCCAGTGTGGCTGTGTCAAACCCCTGCCTGAAGAGTTGTTCAATTATTTTATCCATGGATCGGCTGTGTGTAGTGTCAGCTTCTTTTACCAGCTTCTCAAGGATTTGTCTTCAGCAGTATGATCATCAGCACTTTTCTTTCGCTTGTAAGTGAGCAGAGGTTGCTTTTCTTTCTCCTCCTCTTGGGCTTGCTTCTCTTCCTTCTTTTCCTCTGTTCTTTTCCTCTTCTTTTCTTTCACTGCAGTACTCTCCCCCTTTTTGGATGCATTGGAGGAAGGGGTTTGTACCGCAGAAAGAGTCTTTTGGACAGCAGCATCAATCAAGGGCTGTAAAGTTGAGGAAGCCTCTCATCAATGGCTTTAGTCACAATATTAGTGATTATGGGTGTGATGAGAGGGAGGAATTTTGAAGTACAGCACCTATTTGCTCAGAGGGTTTTGTTCCTGAGAAATAGGGCCTGAAGCAGAGGCAGGTGGTTGAGTTGGGAGTGGCTCAGTGTTTGGGGAACCTTCAAGTGAAGGTGCCATCTGTGGGTGGGTAGAGGCAGATGGTCTTTCTCCTTGTGAGAGTTGATCAAGTAGGTTTTGCAGCCTACTGACTTTCTCTTCAAGGATTGTGTTCTGGACAAGAACATCGTAGAAAAAGCCCAGGTCATCATCAGAAGCTGAATCATCTGACCTCCTACTTAGAGCAGATTTACATGCACTGGGTGTAGACCAGTTGATGCATGTGCCCCTTGTGCTTGGTACTGGGGACTTCCAGCCTCAGGACAATGTCCATCATCAGCTATTGCCTCTAGTGAGGTCTGAGCAATGTTACCAGCCTCATTCTGATCATGTGCTGAGTCAGAAGAGGTGGCAGCCTCACTAGATATTCTAAGCTCCTTGTCTACACCAGGAGATAGAAGTGGTAAACCCCTGTGCTGTGGGTTCTCAAGTGCATTGTGTTCCTCCCCCTCAATGGTAGAGGTGTTCCCAGTAGTGAGTGGTTGCTGGGAGGGGGTGAGGAGCAGTTGAGTCAGTAGTTGTGCAACTATTAAAGTGGGCTATGAGGGGCGGTTGTTTGGGGTGAAGGGATAGAGCAGTGTGCACCTGGGGAGTTTGTGCTCTTCAATGGCAATCCCCTCAAGTGAGGAAGATCCCAGATATGTAGGTACCCCTTGGGTGGTTGCTGTAGGCTCCTGTTGAGAGGAAGCCTGAGCGGCTTTGGCTGGAAGAGTCATTGTATCCACTAGGGGGTTTGGACTAGTGGATTTATCCTGCGTTTGTGTTGCAGGGGCATCCTCAGGGGACTCAATTCCCTGAGTAGCCGTTTGGGTTTCTTTTTGGTGGGTTTGGTGGGGACTTTTGATTTGGAGGTGGTGGCTGTGGGTTCCAGCTGCGTGGGTTTTCGCAGCTTGGCAGCCATTTTTAGTGTCTGGTCAGAGTTGTGCCGGAGTATACTTCCGGCAGAACAGCCGTAGCAGGGACTCCCAAGCCAACAAGTCCCTCAGCATTAAGCTGGTTTGTAATGATGGCCATTATGAACCGTGGATATAGTATCCAACGGTTGGCAGTTAGTTTTTGAGCCATATCCTTGAGCTCTGAAAATATTATTTCTAAAAAGTTTAGCGGTTGTTGCTCAAGAATAGAATACATTACCTGCTGCCATTTCGTCGACATTTGATCCCAAGACGACGTCTTAGGGGCCAAACATACATTCACCATGTGAAAGATTAGGCGCTCAGCGTCATTAAAGTGTTTCTTCAAGATAGTGGAGGCACTGAGATCGCCTTGATATCCATGTTGGGCAAAGGATAGATTTGTGGTGCCCTTCGGATATCCAGCAGGAGAACTAGCATCATTCAGATGAAGAATTTTGCAGATTATTGCAGGAGTGATGACTACTTCTTTGTTGTTTACGACCGACTGGAGAGATGGGTGTTTTGTTCTCCCCAGTGGTAATAGTAACGTTCATCCAAAATTGGTGCAGGGATTCGGCATGTAGTATGGGATTCAGAAGAAATGCCGTTTTGTATTGGGACTGAACCATAAGATCGATAGCAGTATCGAACTTAGTCCAGATGGGCGATTTAGTGAGGTAGGCAACACAGTGTGTCGCGGTTTAATTTGCATGGACGCCATTGAGAAGAGGGAAGTTTTGGAGAGGAACGTTAGGTTTGAAGAAGATGAAGCATTGAGAGCTTAGGTTAGGGATATTTATAGGGTACGGTAAGAAAACGACTGAAGGATGTGGTGTTAGTCATCAGTAGTTTTAAACGACCGTTGACATGGTATTATCCTTTCAGACGTTGAAACAGCTGAAGTCGTGGTGTTAGGCATCAGTAGTTTAGAAACTACTGAAGACCGTGGTTTTGACTTCAGATGATTGAAACAACTGAGGACATGGTGTTTGCATCAATAGTTATGAAACTACTGAGACAGTGGTTTTGTCATCAGCTGTTGTAAACAACTGAAGACTTGGTATTAGTCATCAGTAGTTATAAAACTACTGAAGACATGGTTTTGCTTCAGTTGTTTAGAATGAACAGCAGTTGTACAAACGACTGAAGAGAAAGTTCTCTTCAGCTGTTTTCGTCAATTCTTAGCTTTTCAGCTGTTTCATACTGTCCTCAACACATTCATCAGTCTTTTGGCTGATTTCAGTTGTTTCATAGGACATCAGTACTTATCTGTTTTTACTAATTGCAGTAGTTGTAGCTGCATCAGTAGTTGTAACTACATCAGTAGTTTAGAACAGATGAAGTACTTCAGTACTTGTGAGACATTTAGCCTTCAGTAGTTATAAAAACTGCTGAGGGTAAAAGAGCTCATCAGTACTTATATGTGACATAGTTACTAATGATCATCAGTACTTATTACTAAGATCATCAGTAGTTCACTTATTCTAGCTGCAGCATACCAAGCCTTAACACCAGGTTTTGGAAAGTTGAACTATCCAAAGGCTTAGTAAAAATGTCTGCAAGCTCATCAGCATTAGGCACAAACTTAGGATCAATCAGACCTTTTTCAAAACAATCCCTTATAAAATGATGTCTGATCTCTATATGTTTGGTCCTAGAGTGCTGGACTGGATTTTTGACAATGCAAAGAGCTGAAGCACTATCCATTAACAATGGAGTCTTAGTCTCTGTAATGCCATAATCCAAAAGTTGGTTTTGAAGCCAGAGTACCTGAGATGTACAACTTGCAGCTGCAATGTACTCTGCTTCAGCAGTTGATGTAGCAACTGAGGTCTGTTTCTTGCTCTGCCAAGAAATCAAGCAGTTGCCTAGGAATTGACATCCACCAGAAGTTGATTTCCAGAAAAAGCAACTGAGTCAACTTACCCCTGCATAGTCACTGTCAGAAAAAGCAACTAATTTACCAGAATGTCCAGTAGAATACCATAAACCTAGAGATGGAGTGCCTTGCAGATATCTAAAGATCCTCTTGACTGCAATCAGATGAGACTCTTTAGGTGCAGCCTGAAATCTAGCACAAACACATGTAGCAAACATAATATCTGGTCTAGAAGCTGTTAAATACATCAAGGACCCAATCATACATCTGTAAAGTGTTTCATCAACCACTTTACCTTTCTGATCTGTATCCAGTTGTGTGGTGCTGCACATGGAGTAGAATAAGGCTTACAGTTTTGTAAATCAAACTTTTGCAAAAGATCTTTTGTATATTTGGACTGATGAATGAAAATTCCATCAGCCTTTTGTTTGATTTGCAACCCCAGAAAGAATTGTAACTCTCCCATGGCACTCATTTCAAACTTCTGTTGCATCAACTTTGTAAAGGCATCACACAACTTTGGATCAGAGGATGCAAAAATGTCATCTACATAAATTTGAACAAGTAGATTATGCTGCCCAGCTTTCTTAATGAATAAAGTCTTATCTATGGAGCCTCTAGTGTATTATTTTCCAGAAGAAGTTTGATAATGTCTCATACCAGGCTCTAGGAGCTTGTTTTAACCCATAAAGAGCCTTATCAAGCTTATACACCCAATTAGGATGTTTTGTCCTCAAAGCCTGGAGGTTGACATACATAAACCTCTTCTTTAATTTTTCCATACAAAAATGCACTTTTGACATCCATTTGAAAAACTTTAAGGTTTTGATAGGCAGCATAAGCTAAAAACAATCGAATTGCTTCCAGTCTGGCTACGGGGCAAAGGTTTCATCATAATCAATACCTTCTTCTTGTGCAAACCCCTGAACAACCAGTCTGGCCTTGTTCTTAACAATAAGCCCATTTTCATCAGTTTTGTTCCTAAACACCCATTTAGTGCCTATTGCACACTTACTTGGAGGTAGAGGAACCAGTTCCCACACTTGCTGTTTCTTGAACTGAAGAAGCTCAAGCTGCATGGCATCAACCCATCCATTGTCCTTTAAAGCAATGTGATAATTCTTTGGCTCTTGCTGACTGATGAAGAGAGCATAGAAGCAGAATTTGACAATTGACTTCTTGTTGATACTCCAGCAGTGATATCACCAATGATTTGAGACATAGGGTGATTCTTCAGATCTTGATACACAATGAGATCTGTGCAAGTGTTTGTAGCGGGCTCAGCAGTAACAGATGGTGATGGTGAATCGTTTCCTTGAAACCAATCAGTGGATGGTAATTCAAAGGAAGTTGAATTCGAAGATATCTCATCAGCATTTGTTGTGGATGGTGCTACTGGCTACAGGAACATCAGGTCTAGCTGAATCAGGCAGCTGATCACTAAACCTGAAGAGGTGAGTACTGCAATCATCATCATCATCAGCAGTACCACCAGGTGGTGAACTGTTGACAGGAGCAACAGTAGGAGTTTGATAAGGAACATATTGCAGTATGTCCAAATCAAATAACTCCACAGGGCTTTGTGGAATCTTGTCCTTTGGAGATTCATTGAACTTAACATGTAGAGTTTCTTCAACCATCTTTGTTCTGCAGTTGAAGACTCTGTATGCCTTGCAAGTAGATGAATACCCAACAAAATACCCTGCATCCACCTTAGGATCAAATTTATGGAGTTGATCCTTTGTGTTGAGAATGAAACAGGGACACCCAAATGCTTTGAAAAATGAAATCAGAGGAGCCAAATGATGGAGAACTTCATATGGAGTCTTCATCAACCTCTGATTTACTAAAACTCTATTTTGCACATAGCAAGCTGTGTTGACAGCTTCAGCCCAAAAGGTCAGTGGCAAACCTGAGTCAGCCAGCATGGACCTTGCAGCTTCAATGAGGGTCCTGTTCTTTCTCTCCACTACTCCATTTTGTTCTGGAGTCCTTGGAATGCTAACTGCCTTTTGATTCCCTTTGAAAGATAGAAGTCATCAAGTGTATGATTTCTGAATTCAGTTCCATTGTCACTCCTAATACACTTAACTGGAAGGGAATACTGCTTCTCAATGTACAACACAAAGTGGATAATCTTCTGAGCAGCCTCATCCTTTGAATGTAGAAAGAAAGTCCATACAAATCTGGAGTAATCATCCACAATTACCAGACAATATTTCTTCTTTGCCATGCTCATTACTCTCACAGGACCAAATAGATCCATATGCAGTAATTGCAAGCAGGCAGTGGACTTAGGCACTTCAATAGGAGGGAATGAGACTTTGTGCTGTTTTCCTTTTAAACACGCAGTGCAAGTTTCATCACAGTGGAACTCCTTTATTGGTAAGCCTCTGACTAAACTATTGTGGGTAAGCTGATTCATGTTTTTGAGATTAACATGACCAAGCCTCCTGTGCCACAGTTTAGATTCTTGAGAAGAGGCTTTGGAAAATAGGCAAGGATTGCCTTTGAGATCTATCTTCTTAGAAAGATCTAAGGCATACACTCTTCCTGTCCTATTGGCTTTCAGGAGAGTGTGATCATCCAACACCTTGTCAATCAAGTGCAAAACTTTGGATGACAGAATCCTACAGTTTTGACTGGTGAAAAGGGCAACATGGCCTTTATCACACATTTGACTGACACTCAAGAGATTGTACTTGAGATTTTCCACATGATTAATCATCAAATTTGATTTCTCCATTGGAGACAAAGCCCTTACCGATGATGTAACCCCTAGCATCATTGCCAAAAGAGACAAATCCCTTCTTTCCTTGAGAGTAGTCATGAAGAAGAGAGCTGTTCCCAGTCATGTGCATAGATTCCCCACTGTCTACATACCAGATGCTACTTTGGCATGTTGAAGAACCCTACAATAATAAACAATCAGTTAGTTTTAGAGACCCAAACCTTTTTGGTTTGGGCCTGGTCTCATCAATAGATGGTAAACTAACAGTTTATTTGAAACAACAGCCTGAGAGGAAGAAGATGGTGTAGAAGAGGAGTCCTTTGGCTTGGACCTCCTTTTCTGTGGTTTCAACATAGGAGTGTCTAGTTGGTTAACTCTACCCAACAGATGTTGAACCATCATTACCAGCTGTGTCTGATTTTGTGATAAAGCTTTCAGCTCATCAGACACATTGCTAGTGGAGTTTGATAAGTTCCTATCTTGCACCTTCTTCTTTTGAGCAGTCTCAGCTGTCACCTGTTTAACCCCTTCCTTTTTGGATTTCTTTGAGGACTTAAGGGTTACAGGATTTGATGTTGCTGATACAAATGTGGTCTCAAACTCAGTTTTCATTTTTACCATTTTCTCTTTAATTTCTTCTTTTTGTTTGAGTTTGGAACCTCTTTTGTACCAACAATCATCTGTAAGATGATTGAACAAACCACATACTTCACATGGTTTCTTCTTCATCTTAGGTTGATCATCAACTAAAGAGGGTGAAGCAACAGAAGACTTGTTCTTCAATGCTTTGGAAGCATTGTTTGCTTTCTTGACTACCTCTTTAGTAGTCTTCAACTCTTTCTGCTGGTAGTTTTCTTCTCTTCAGTACTATCAGCAGTTGAAGTTTGAACTTCAGGTGTTAAATCCTGCTCTCTAGTCCTTTCAGGACCTTCAGAATTAACTCCTGAGTTGATCAACTTATTAATCATGTGAGTGTCAGCATTTGAACCATCAACATCAGCTGATAGGTTCAAAGAGGGCTTGATGCTGACTGCTACTTCTGATTGTGCTGTATCAGAAGGTAGATCACATGATGTGATGTATTGGTTATCACTCTCACCATCAGATTCTACTTCTGCTCTTGGAGTAAAATCTGTAGGTGGAGCAGTGTGATTGTAACCAATGCCAAACTTCACATTGGAAGCAGATTGCTTACTAAGAAGCATTTCAAAACCTTTGCATGATTGTACCCATCTATCACACTCTACCTGGGTAACTGCAAGAGTTTCTTTGAGATCTTTGTACTTCTCTAAAAGTACCTCTTCTCTAGCCTTATCATCAATTATTTGGCATTTCAGTTTGTAAATCTCATCATTTTTATCTTTTAAGTACAGACTCAAATTCAGCTTTGTTTTTGGAAAACGCAGTGGATTAAGAGTTTAAAATCTTGTTAATATATAGATTATCAAACCCATTTGTTAAGCTAAACCCAAACCATGGATCCAAATACGAAATGCATACAAGAGGACAACCAAAGGAGGTTAAGAAGACAACATTTTATGCTGCTAGAAAACGGGATTGTGAGGGTGCAAAGATGAACTTTATGGCTGAATCTTCAACCAAGAAGACCTCAAGAAAGTGATACCCCAAGCCACCAACAAACCCCTTTGGAATGCTAGGTTTCTCAACACCAAATTTCAGCAACTTGAACTTTGTTGTTGCTGAATCTTCCTTCCTTGTTCAAGCTCCAAAAACCGATTTTTGAGAGTTAGATTAGAGAGGATTTTGCCTTTGCATGCAAGAGAGAGAGAGAGCAAGATTGGAGAGTGTGTGTGTTTAAGTCTTGCACTAATCAAGACAAAAGGAGGTGGGACATTTATGCCCTTGGGCGGCCGAATGTCCAAGCCCCTTTTGAAAAATCCATTTTACCTCCTTTACATAATAAACACACTTTAATCTCTTATTTTATAAAGTTGAAACCAATTTTAACTTTATAACATAGCGCCCTTTTATTTGTTATTATTTAACAATCTTAAATAATGAAACAAATAATACCTCATGAACGATTATCCACATAATGATGTTCATCTTCCAAAGCAATGTATTTAGAAAACCCACCTTTTCTAAATTGGTGTCAATATTTATATGTATGATCTTATCAATGTATAAATATTTATAGGTGTTTGTTTAGCTTGTTATTGGGTATGACCCGACTTGGATCATATCACACTAGCCATATCAACTTAATATGCATCTTGGGCAGATCAAGTCTTTCAATCTCCCACTTGCACAAGATTCATAGAAGGTTGATGCAAGCAACAAATAACGCCTAGCAACAGTTTGTTACCCCTAATGTGTATGATTAAGTGCCATTCAATAACATCATCCTCTTCAAGTACCCTACTTGAAATGTTTTAGGTGAATCAATCATCTATCCTTTTGTTTGAGATGTCATGTTGAATCCTAGAGACACAGAATGGTCATTCTCCGATGATTTAACTTTAATAGGCCTTAGACATCTAACTCTTAACGAATAAGAGAAACAAATTCCATCTTGACTACATACGTCTCTCACAATCACCTTATATCATACCTGAACCTAGCCTTATGTACTGCAATCTTTCAGAACAGCAAAGAACTAAGTCAAAGTACAACACTTGGTGAATATCAAGACCCATATGTATCTCAAGTCTGAGGATACAATGATATTCGCCTTTACTCAATATCTCTTATGACTAATCACAAAGATTCTATGCAGAAATAATTGAGAGCGGGTCGGTCCAATATCTATATCCCATAGACATCAATGAACCTTGGTAGCAACCTTTTGCCCTATATTCATACCTTATGAATATCAACCAATCCAAGTTCATTATAGTCTTACATTCATAGTTTTTCCCACAAGTATGATCGACTACGGACGTTTAAAATAACTTATTTATTCATGGATTTAAACATGCTAAAAGGAAGAACAAATGAAATTTATAACCACATAATAAAGTCAAATAACATGAGTTCCAATATCCAAATACAAAATTTGATCAAGTCCAATCACTAGAATATCGAAGTCCTAGGTCACAAGTATGACTTTCATGCTTTGACCTATCTAGGAGCTTCGTGAATGGATCCGCAATGTTTTGATCGGTGTGAACTTTGCAAATACATATCTTTCCTTTTTCAACTTCATCCCTTATGTAGTTGAATCTTCATTCAATGTGCCGAGTCTTTTGATGAGCACGAGGTTCCTTGATTTGAGCAATCGCACCCTCGTTGTCACAAAAGATCTCTAGGGGGTCTTGAATGGTAGCAACGACCCCTAGATCAGCAATGAACTTCCTAAGCCACGCAGCTTCTTGAGCTGCCAATGAAGCGGCGATGTATTCTGATTCTGTTGTAGATAGTGTCGCTACATCTTGCTTTGAGCTCTTCCAAGACACTGCTCCTCCATTCATAATGAGACATATCCCGACTGTGATCGAGAATCATCTCGATCAGTTTGGAAACTCGCATCCGTGTAACCCTTTACAACGAGCTCCTCCTCACCAGACCCATATATTAAGAACATATCCTTATTGTTCCTAAGGTATTTCAAAATACTCTTAACAGCCATCCAATGACTATTACTAGGATTCTGTTGATATCTACTTGTCATGCTTAGAGCACATGACACGTCCGGCCTAGTACATATCATTGCATACAAGATGGATCCTATAGCAGATGCATATGGGACTCCATTCATTCTTTCTTGTTCAACCTTTGAACTAGGGCATTGAGATGAGGTCAATATAGTCCGTTTCTGAATAGGTACTAATCCCCTTTTAGAATTCTCCATCTTGAACCTCTTCAAGATCTTTTCAATGTATGGACCTTGGTTTAAACCTATGAACCGCCTTGATCTATCCCTATAGATCTTTATTCCCAAAATATAGGTGGCTTCACCAAGATCCTTAATGGAAAAATAGCTTCTAAGCCAGGTTTTTACACCCTCCAAGGATGGAATGTCGTTTCTAAAAAGTAGAATGTCATCGACATATAATACAAGGAAAGTAATAATGCTCCCACTAGCTTTCTTATACACACAAGCTTCATCAGCGTTTTTGATGAAGCCAAATTTCTTTACTTCATCATCAAAATGGTGATTCCAACTTCTTGACGCTTGTTTCAATCTGTAGATTGACTTCTTCAACTTGCATACTTTGTTAGGATGTTTTGGATCGACAAAACCTTCAGTTGTTCCATATGGACATCTTCCTCAAGATATCCATTAAGGAAAGCAGTTTTGACATCCATTTGCCAAATCTCATAGTCATAATATGCTGCTATGGCAAATAATATCCTAATAGACTTTATCATTGCCACAGGGGAGAAAGTTTCATCATAATCAATCCCTTGAGTTTGAGTGAAACCTTTCGCTACGAGTCTAGCTTTATAAGTATCCAAGTTTCCATGCATATCGGTTTTCTTCTTGAAAACCCACTTACTTCCGACTATCTTGGACTTAAGAGGTGGTGTAACCAATTCCCAAACTTGGTTATCATACATGGATTGCATCTCAACGTTCATGGCTTCTTGCCATTTGTCAAAATCAGGTTTTGACATTGCATCATGGTATGTGGTTGGTTCATCCGAATCTACCACATAGCATCCATCCATGAAAAATCCATATCTCTCAGGAGGAACACTAATTCTACCAGACCTACGAACGTTTTGTGTATCTTGATCATCCATATGATCATTCTCAACATCCTCATGTTGATTGCTAGTATCAACCAATTGTGTATCGTTTTGTGAATCTTGAACCTCTTCAAGTTCCACTGCTCTTCCACTAGTTTCTTCCGAAAGAAACTTAGTCTCCAAGAACTCTGCCTTTCGAGCAATAAACACTTTTTGCTCTGTCGGATCATAGAAATAATATCCAATACAATCTCTAGGATATCCAATGAAGACACGCTTTGTGGATCGGGCTTCCAGTTTGTTTTGAGTGTATTGTTTTGGATAAGCATCACACCCCCAAACTTTTAAATATGATAATGATGGAACTCTTCCATGCCATACTTTGAAAGGTGTCCTTTCCACTTTCTTGGTTGGAGCCATATTTAAAATACGGGCTGCGGAGAGCAACGCGAAACCCCAAAATGATAGAGGTAGTGTACTTCTAGCCATCATAGATCGAACCATATCCAATAGAGTCCGATTCCTCCTCTCAGACATACCATTATGTTGTGGTGTTCCAGGTGGAGTAAGTTGTGAGACAATCCCACAACTTCTAAGATATTCTTGAAATTCACTACTAAGGTATTCACCTCCTCTATCTGTACGAAGAATCTTGACCGTCTTGTTGAGTTGATTTTCTACTTCATTCTTGAAGATTTTGAACATTTCAAAAGATTCATGTTTGTGTCTTAACAAGTACACATACCCATAACAACTATAGTCATCGGTAAAGGTAATGAAGTATCTTTCACCATTCCTAGTTGTTGGTTTAAAAGGTCCACATACATCCGAATGTATGATCCCTAATAAATCTCTTGCCCTTTCATTAGTCCTACTAAAAGGGGCCTTTGTCATTTTACCTTGTAAACAAGACTCGCATACATCAAATGAATCATTTTCATTGGTTTTCAAAAGACCATTTTCTGAAGTTTTTGCATATGATTCTTGTTTATGTGACCAAGGTGACAATGCCAAAGATAGGAATCACTCAAATTAAGTTTGAGCCTCTTGGTGGTTGCTTGGTACATAGAGTTATCATATGTTGTGTTATCATGAACCAATTCATAAATACCACTACAAGGTATAGCCTTAAAATAAAACACATGATTTAAAGAAACATGAATATCATTGTCAACAAACTTGAAATCATAATCATATTGTCTTAAACGGGAAACAGAAATAATGTTCCTAGACAAGCTAGGAGCATACAATACATTCTTTAAAATGACTTCCAACCCACTTGGAAGCTTCAAAATGTAGTCTCCTTGGGCTTCCACGTGAACCTTTGTACCATTGCCCATAAAGAGACTTATTTCCCCTTTTGCATAATGTTCACTTCTTTTGAACCCCTGCAACAAATTGCAAATATGAGTTCCACATCCAGTATCTAATACCCATGTGTTAGAAGTGACAGGATCAGCGATCACAAGTTTGATGTATTAGAGTTCAAAGCAGCGGAATACGAACAAGAATTAGACAAATTGTAGCAAGCAATCGATACTTGTATGCATTAAGAGCACATACGGTTATAGGGAGAGAATATATATTTTTGATTTCAAGGAATGTTTATAGATATAGAATATTTCTAATCAAATCATTCAAAACATTCATTCATTCATTCACATTATTACAATAGGTTGTCACTCCTTATATAGAGTGCAACAATCACTGCTGTTATCACGGAAAGTGACAACTGGCAGATCTAATACAAAAATAACTAACTCTTAACAAACTACTGAAATGTTCACAACTACTGAGAACATAGCAGAGTGTTAAGTACAGAATATAAAACTACTTATTAGAAACTACTGAAACTACAACGACTGAAGAACAAGCTCTTCAGTCGTTTTACAAAACTACTGAAACATAAAACTACTGAAACTAGAAATATAATACTACTGATATCACAACTACTGAAGAAGTACTCTTCAGCAGTTGTGACAAACTACTGAGGCTTCAGTACTTGATCTTCAGACTTTGACCTTCAGGTGTTTCATCAGCTGATGACTTCAGTAGATATCATCAGCTGATGTCTTCAGTCTTTGTCTTTAGACTTTGTACGTCAGTTGTTGATCTTCAGCACTTGTAAACTCTTCAGCTGTTGTACTTTAGGACTTTGGTCTTTCAGCTTTAGCACTTGTGTTCTTCAGCTGTTGTACTTCAGCACTTTAGTTCTTCAGCTGTTGAAGTCTTCAGCACTTGATCTTCAGCTGTTGAAGTCTTCAGCACTTGTCAAACTGCTGATGAGGCTTTCAGCAGTTGTTGTGATACCATATGGGACTTAGAGATTTTCTGATCTTGGCTCATTGGTTCTTTTGGTCCAACAAGAAGAAATAACATTAAGCTCAACATGTATCATAAACATTGTACCTGAAGTTTGCCCCGCGTCCCTCTTCGATCTCAACGCTTTGAGATAGACCAGACAATTGCGTTTCCAATGGCCTACTTCACCACACTCAAAACACGGGTCATCTTGAGCAACCTTTTGCTTCTTTTCTTTCGGTTTGGGCTGCTCCATTTTTGCTTTACCCTTACCCTTTCCATTGACATGTCCCTTCCCTTTGGCAA
This sequence comes from Flaveria trinervia, assembly GCA_025506515.1. Taxonomy (NCBI): domain Eukaryota; kingdom Viridiplantae; phylum Streptophyta; class Magnoliopsida; order Asterales; family Asteraceae; genus Flaveria; species Flaveria trinervia. The sequence goes on from CM046447.1 coordinate 42,872,907, forward strand.
CACTTGCCCTAGGGTCGGGGAGGTGCCTTTTCCTACTACCACCTTCATTGATCGTAAGGACCGGTAGAACCTTTCTACCCATGCTTGCCTCGGCCATTTTGAGCATTGAGTGAAGCTCACCAATGCTCTTATCCCATCCATTCATGTTATAGTTCATAACGAAGCTATCAAACTTCTTGGATAGGGAGTTGAGGATCAAATCCATTGCCAACTCGTTGGACACACGACAGTTAAGCCTTTCAAGGCGATCAATGTGGCTCGTCATCTTAAGAACGTAAGATGATACCGATTGGGTCTCGTCCATTCGACATGCATGAAGTGCCCGAACGGTTTCGAAGCGCTCCACCCTTGATTGTTGTTGGAACATTTCCTTCAACTGGGTGATCATGTCATAGGCATTGTGGTTCTCAAAGTCCTTTTGCAAATCGGGTATCATACTCGCCAGCATGAGACACGAGACTTGCACAGAGTCTTCGGTGTACTTGACCCACTCGGCAAAAGCCTCAACGTCATTTTCATCGGGTTGATCAGGAATGGGATTGTCTAATACATAGGACTTCTTTTCTTGTTTGAGAACTATTCTCAAGTTTCGGTACCAATCCATGAAGTTCCCATGGTTTAGACGTTCCTTTTCAAGGATGGTTCTTAGTGATAGGTTATGGACGGTCGGATTGCGTTGTTGTTGTTAGCCATCTACAAAGTTAAATTTTTAGTACTTTTAATATCAATGTATTTTGATTATTAATACCCTTTTTGTCTCATAGACAATTAATAGTCAAAATTTTAGAATCCAACGTTACATTTAAATATCGGTTAGGTGACCTTTATCCCTTTATTTAAATTAACAAGGTAGTCAACGTTTGACAATTGTAACCTATTACAATTTCTAGTGTATGGGATCGATTAAACATCTTATGTTTGTTAGGCATGTTTATCCCATCAACACCCTTTGTACGTCATGCTTCAGTGATCCTGATGCATGATTTCCAAATTAAGTCGTCCTACTTAGACACACGTGTGGATTTGCTAATATTAGTGGTTACGTGACCTTTATCCCATAAATATGGCAAACCCACCTCAAAACCATAAGTTTCTTTTAATGTGGTTAGGTGACCTTTATCCCACATTAAATTCTCAAATGATTCGAGTGTTGTATAATAGGATGGTGTTTGACTTGATATATAAGGGATTTACGTTTCACAAAATTCTAGTTTGGAAAACAATTTTCATACCTTGCATTTGTATGCATTCAAATACATGGTAGTTAATTTGAAAACATATTTCAAAATTCCTTTTAATATCCCATTTAATTATGAAATCAATAACCTTTGGTAAAACCCATTTTATTACTTATTGATTTCTAAGGAACCAATTTTATGCGAGTTGTTGATTTCGAGTTGTTAACTATCCAATTCCATAATAAGATAAGAAGAACATAAATCAACCATACATGCATAATAAAACAACCACAAGTTCATAACCATAGCCAATGGATTTGACAACACTTGTTGGCCAAAACAAGTGTGCCAAGAGGGTCAATAATGAAGCATAAACATGACACAAGGCATTGAGATGGTGTGCTCCCACTTGATCCCGCATCCTAATGCATCAAGTGTCCATTTTGTGTTGTCACTGATTTGCTTTATTTGGCTTTCTATTGGGCTCCAACTTCAGCTCCTAGCTTCCTTGGGGCTTCATGCTTTGGGCTTTGGTTATTGGGCTTAAAACCAATCTTGGGCTATGAGGCCCATTTGGGCCTAAAATGGCCCAAACCAAAACCGAAGTATTCTTGAACTTCTTTTACAAAATATATCCTAATACATTTTTACTAGTAAAAGAATATAACTAATCTACTTATTATTACAAACCAACATAAATAATAAATAGATTACAAACCCAAATAAATAATTATTGCAACCCAATGGAATAATCAAACAACATCACAACACAAAACACATCCAAATACAAGGTATTGGCTAGGTTATGAACATCCATATACACATCCAAATATGCACATATCTATCGATTTTGGCAGCCCCTTTTCAACCCATATTCTTGGCCAACATAAACCAAGAACAAATGGGTTTGGTCCAAACAAACAAACAAACATGACCTAAATTTTAAAGATCCTAATCAGGCATATAAAATAGTATCTTTAAAATCAGAAAAGGGAACCATTGCAGCCTTCTAACTCTTGGCCATATGGTGTCACACACCACAAAACGGTGAACTAGAATGTCATATACATGTATGCATTCGTATAAGTGGCTCTTGATGCCATTGTAGGGATTAAACAAGATTATCAAAGTCCATATATGCCAATTTATAGGAAAACGCAGCAGATTAAGAGTTTAAAATCTTGTTAATATATAGATTATCAAACCCATTTGTTAAGCTAAACCCAAACCATGGATCCAAATACGAAATGCATACAAGAGGACAACCAAAGGAGGTTAAGAAGACAACATTTTATGCTGCTAGAAAACGGGATTGTGAGGGTGCAAAGGATGAACTTTATGGCTGAATCTTCAACCAAGAAGACCTCAAGAAAGTGATACCCCAAGCCACCAACAAACCCCTTTGGAATGCTAGGTTTCTCAACACCAAATTTCAGCAACTTGAACTTTGTTGTTGCTGAATCTTCCTTCCTTGTTCAAGCTCCAAAAACCGATTTTTGAAAGTTAGATTAGAGAGGATTTTGCCTTTGCATGCAAGAGAGAGAGAGAGCAAGATTGGAGAGTGTGTGTTTTTAAGTCTTGAACTAATCAAGACAAAAGGAGGTGGGACATTTATGCCCTTGGGCGGCCGAATGTCCAAGCCCCTTTTTAAAAATCCATTTTACCTCCTTTACATAATAAACACACTTTAATCTCTTATTTTATAAAGTTGAAACCAATTTTAACTTTATAAACATAGCACCCTTTTATTTGTTATTATTTAACAATCTTAAATAATGAAACAAATAATACCTCATGAACGATTATCCACATAATGATGTTCATCTTCAAAAGCAATGTATTTAGAAAACCCACCTTTTCTAAATTGGTGTCAATATTTATATGTATGATCTTCTCAACGTATAAATATTTATAGGTGTTTGTTTAGCTTGTTATTGGGTATGACCCGACTTGGATCATATCACACTAGCCACATCAACTTAATATGCATCTTGGGCAGATCAAGTCTTTCATTAAAGTGATTGACGGTAATCAAAACTCAAAGCCAATTCTCAGATGGTTTTACAACACTGAGACATTTGAGCTAAAGTTAGTCCGAAATCTAGAAAGATGGGATGAGGACATGATTACTTTATTTGGAGTTTTTGAGCTAAAATTGTTACATCCAAGTTATATCTCATTTTTGTCAGTACAAAAATTTGAGAAGGTTTCTCCTAAAGTGGCTGAGCAAGACAAGAAATATTTTATTTCTATTATCAATGTGATGAACGCTGCCATGGAAAGGATTTCTTTGAGAAAAGCACTTGTGTATGCCAACATTATTAAGAAAGATATTAAAGATATTAATTCATGAGAATATCAAGAAAAGGGGTCTTAGAAGTGTACTCAAAGGACAGTAATAACCTATTGAGTTATATGCAAACATTGATTTTCATGTCTTTCAAAAGATACATTGGAAAGAATGGACAAGATGGAGATTAAAACAAATGAAGCTAAACCAGAACAAGGCATTCTTGCAAGTAAATTCAAGTCTGCTATATCAAAAGATTTGAAAGAGTTAGAAACGTACAAACAGAAGCCTATGTTCAAAGTCAAAGAAGAATCAGCAGATTTCTTTGAATGATGAAGTCAAGGCTGAAGATAGAATTGAAGATAGAGTCAGCAGTCAAGCTTGAAGATTTTGAAGACTAAAGACCATGTAAATCTTAGGGGGAGTATAATTGTTAAGTGCTCTAAAAGATTAACATGTTGTCTTTATTTGTCTTTTGATATGTTGTAATAGTATAGGGATTATTTCTGTAATTTGTTAGTTCCTTTACTTTTGTTTTCTATATAAATAGCTTAGATTTGCAGGTATGTAGAAACGAATACACAAGTTATTTGAATCTGCTTTTCATACCTGTAATTGTCTTAGCTTGATATGAATGAAAACTGAATTTTATTGATATCTTGTTTTGATTTGATTACTTTGTGTGAAATTCATTGAATTGTGTTACAAATCATCATAGATTTATTCATTTGATCCTATCAAATGATGAAGATAATAATGATATTATCTACATGTACGTATGATATGTGATCACATGCAAAATTAAAGAACGGTTTAATGAAAGTAAAGTATGTTTTATATTAAAACTAGAACTCACTCAGCAACGCTGACTTTTTATGCATTTTCCAGTTGGCAAGTGAGCATTGCTAAGGATGGCGCGGGGCAGCTACTTGGCATCTTGGATGGCATTCTTTTGTTAATGTTTTTGCATTGTAATGTGAACAAATGAAGATGTGTAATGAAGGATTGTATTAACTTTCAAAAGCATTATTAATGAAAAGAAAAGTTATTTTAATGTTCCGTTGCGATGTTTTATGAATGTTAAATTATATGTTTTACGTGCAATGATTGACCAGCTGTGAGTGTCCGGGGAACGAGGCCTTACAGAAATGACTTAATGCTAGTTCAAGTGTATGTAGATGACAACATATTTGGTTCAACTAATCCAAAGCCCTACAAAGACTTTAAGAAGCTGATGAATGACAGATTTGAAATGAGTGTCATGGAGGAAATCAATTTCTTTCTAGGAATTCAAGTGAAGCAAGTTGAAGATGGAATCTTCATAATTCAGTCAAAGTATGTTCAGGACATACTAAGATTCAACATGACTGATTATAAGATTGTTAAGACACCCATTGCAAGAAACCACTCCCTTGGACCTGATCTTGAGGGGGAGTGTGTGGATGAACACTTTTACAGGACTATGATTGGGTCTTTTATGTATTTTACAGCTAGCACGCGTAATATCATGTTTGCCACATGTATTTGTTCAAGATATATAGCAACCCCAAGATATCTCACCTCACCACTATCAAGAGGATACTAAGATACCTCAAAGGTGCCTCAACACTTGGTCTTTGGTATCCTAAGAATTCTGACTTCAATCTGTATGCATATATATATAGTGATTATGGTGGTTGCAATATGACTGCAAATTCTATATCTAGGGGATGTCAGTTTCTTGGTGGAAGGGTTTTCTCATGGCAATGCAAGAAGCAATCTTGTGTCTCTGCATCAACTGCTGAAGCTGAATACATTGCTACTGCAAGTTGCTGTGCTCAAGTGCTTTGGATTCAGAATCAGATGCTTGACTATGGATTAAATTTCAAGGAGACTCTTATTGACATAGACAACAATAGTTTTATCTCTATCACAGAGAATCATGTGAAGCACTCAAGGACAAAACACATCAATATCAGGTATCATTTAATAAACATAACTTTGAAAAGGGAATAATTAATGTAACACCCTGAATTTTTATTTAAACGAAAGGAAAAGAAAAGTAAATAGAAAAATAGATAATGAGCACAAGTGGAGGGGGATAAAGTGTACAAAGTACAAAACCTTATTATTCTAAGGTTTAAAGGGGCATGGTCACCCATCCCTTCTTCACCCTCTTCATTCGGCTGAAAGGAAGAAAGAAGAGAGAGAAAGCTCTCGGTTCAGAGAGACAAAGAGGAAGAAGCAGCTGCAAAGGTGAGTCTTCTCTTATATGAGCTTGGTTTCAGCTGGGTTTCGAGTTCTTGACCGAAGTTCTTGGTGTTTAGTGTTTGTTTTTGGGAGTTAAGAGCTGAATTGAAGGTGGGTCTCGAACTTGAAGGGTGTTGCTCAAAGGCTGCTCAAGGTGAGTTTCTGGAACCCCTCTATACTGATTTTTCAACGCTTTTGGGGCTATTATGCATACTAAGTAAACATTTTGAGAGTAAGCGTGGGTCTACAGCCTTATGTTTGAAAATGATGTATGTATGCATGTTTTAGAGTATGATTATGGGCTAGTGTAGATGATTAGCATGCTTAGGTGCCCTTAGTATGTTAGATCTATGCTTGGGTATTATTAGAATGATAATCGGGTGATGTTGGTAGCATAGAAAACATTTCAGAATGTTCTGATTAACATGAACAGTGGCCCATGCGCCCAGCATGTTGGCCATGCGCCTAAGTGTTAGCCATGCGCCCAGAGGTGGTCCATGCACCTAGATAGTGGCCCATGCGCCCAGCATGTTGGCCATGCGCCTAAGTGTTGGCCATGCACCCAGAGGTGGCCCATGCGCCTAAATAGTGACCATGCGCCCAAGTGTCAAAATGGTGATACGCCTAAACAGGTGCGATGCGCCTGCATAGTGGCAAAGCGCCTGAACAGGGTAGAAACGCCCAAATAGTGCCCATGCGCCCAGACTGTTTTACACTTAGAATTTTTATGCTCATGCGCCTAAAAGGTCCCATGCGCCCATTTTGGACTTAGGATTTTCTAAGAGGTCTTTAAGGGGTAAAATGGGGAGATAGGCCTTGTTATGATGTGATGACCTATGCTTGTTGTGTGCATGGTGACGTGATGAAATTATGTGTATATGTGTGAGTGATGTGTTATCTTTCTTCGTCAAAGAGTTTTCAAAACGTACGTATTATGTTTTATAATACATTATGTATGACTTTACGTGGTGTGATGTATGAATGAATTAATTTACAAACGTAAAGTATTATACAATGTAAAGTGGAGAATAATGAAAGAGGAACCCAATGATGGTGTGCAGGCACGAATGACCAACTGTGGTGGCTGGCCATTGGTGTGGTGCCTGGTGTATAATAGTTACCCACATTGTTGGGGGTGTAGTACCCACATTGTTGGGGGTGTAGTACCCACATTGTTGGGGGTGTAGTACCCACATTGTTGGGGGTGTAGCACCCATAATGTTGGGGGTGTAGCGTATGATAAAGAGTAATGAGCTAAGAAATTAATGAATGAACGAATGATGATGAGGATAATAATGATATTATCTACGTGTACGTATGTTGTGTGAGCATGTATGAAAGTATAGTATGATTTGAAATAAAGTAAACAACGTTTTTATGAAAGTAAAGTATTTTATTATAAAAACTAGAACTCACTCAGCGTCACTGACTTTTGTATGCATGATAATTGGCAGGTATTTTGTTGATGCTGAGGAGTTGCAGGCATGGACGCATAAGCTACTGGGAGCATTTTGAGGCTGGCATCCGTATTTTGACATGTCATTGTATTTTGAGATGAAAACGAATGTTGTAAATGAATGAAATGACATGTTTTTAGTTATTAATAAAAGTTTTAAATTCCGCTGCAAAATAAATGTACGTTTTATAATGTTTTATGTGCGATGAATGACCTGTGAGGTGCCCGGGAACGGGGCCTTACAATTAAGCTAGTCAAAGTTAACACAAATGAATAATATGTGGATCTGTTTACAAAAGTGTTTGATGAACAGAGATTTAAGTATCTTATATCAGCTATTAGGATATTAACCTTGAGTAGGTTTTTCTTATAACTAATTCATATTATTTCTTTAAATCTATGTGTGCTAAGTTGTCTAGTTTATCACCTTCAAAAGCTTTTGTTTTCTCTGGATAAAAACCTTTTGAAGACTTTCCTTAGAATTTTGAAAAATCTTGATCCTTCGGAAGATATGTTTTTGTAAGGAATACATGTTAAGGCTGATGCAACTCAAACACTTCAAGTCTCCTGCATGCTGCACAAGTGCATTGAAGAAGAAAGCTTCGGAAGTTTCATACATGCAACATAAATATTCTAAGTGTGAAATCTTCCGAAGCCAAGACCAATATCTTCCGAAGCCAAAGATGAAGTCTTCCGAAGCTTCAGAGACAAAGTCTTCCGAAGCTCAACTCTTGAAGACAGATTTCTTCCAAAGACTTTTAGTGTACATGCTTTATCTAATGTACTTTACATAAAGTTGGACCCCTTTCTATTGCAACTCTGTAAAGTCACCAACTTGCATGAGTTGGTGAAAAGGTCCATGCTTTTAGTAACTATGCATTAAGATCTTGAGTCTGTAACTTTCTACTTCATGTACTTTATCCTTTTTTTGTAATATATTAGGATATGAGCTATGGCATGTCATAGTCACAAGTCAAAAGGCAATCTGCCTTTTGACTCTACAATTGATTTGTGTTGTGTCAAGTCAATTGTATCCAACTGGCCTTCAAAGTATGGCTGGCTATAGGATGTAGTATATGTATCTCAAGTACTTTTAACTTTTCTTTATGCTTTGTAACACTTGTAAAAGAACTTGAGAAGGCAATATCCTGCAATCTTGAAAACCATCTTCTTGTGTATTTTGCTATCTTGTTCTGTCTCTTATTTACTTGTGTTCTTTGTATCATCTCTTGTGGTTAATCCAGTCTCACTATTTGATTAGTCTAGTTAATCTCCCCTTTGTGTTATTGTGTTGTAGTTGACCACCTTTCACTGGTCCTGCAGTTTTTTATCTTCGGAAGAAACTTATGCATTCAAAACAAATAACTGCCTAAGTAAAATTTTCCTTCGGAATAAATTTCTGAATATCTTACGAAGCTTAAAATCTCTCTTAGGCACTTATATGTTTTCAGGGACAATTTCCTTCCGAAGCAAATTAACTCTCGGAAGCTTGTTCTATTAAACAAAATGTCCAAGTCTTAATTTTCTTCCGAAGCAAAATTTTTCAAAACTCTTAGGAAATTCTTCCGAAGTCATTTTAGCTTCGGAAGCTTTTTAAAACTTCCGAAGACAATTTACCTTCGGAAGCTTTTTGATTTCCAAGAAAACTACTTTTTGAGTAAAAAGCAAACTACTTTTTTAGAGGTGGGACCGACATCCAGATTTCAAAGTTTATCCTCTTTCATTAACTTTGTCTTAAATATTTTTCATATATAAACCCAACGGTTCCCCCTCCTTCTATCATCTTCATATTTCCACCAAACCTAAATTCCCAAATTTCTCTCTGAAACCGTCTTCGTTCATCCTTCCTTCACCTTTAAGCATTCTCACAATGGCCAACCTTAACCGAAGAAATGACCCAGGATTTTCCATGCAATTACACAGACAACATAACCAATTTGCTATGTTAAACTCTGAGAAAGATCAACATTTCTCAGAGATTTGCCGCTTCCTGGCTTTATCTAACTACTTCACCTCCCTTACCATTGATCCTACTTTGTATGACGATCATCTACTTGAATTTTGGAAGACCTGCCAAGAGGTCGTTATGGATGGGGAGAAGGCACTGTCTGCCACAGTGCAGGGAAGAACAATCTTCATCACTCCAACTATCATCAACAATCATCTTCAGCTGGATGATGAAGAAGGTGAGGTGTTCTTCCCAAAAGAAGCTGTAAACCACTCCTTTGAGCAGATAAGCTATGAGGGAGATTTCTCTGTAAATACCTTTAGGAAAGGGAAGGTCTCATCCAAGTGGAAATACCTACTTCATGTGGTTATCCACAGCTTGTCCAACAAGCATGGAGGATGGAACCATATTCCTAAAGATCTCTCCTTCATAGTGAATGGGATGGTTAAAGGAGTCAAGTTCAGGTACTCTTAGTTTGTTTATACAAATCTGCTTGCAAACTTAGAATTCTTAGAATAATACATGTTTCCTAGATATGTTCAATACATTCTTAACTGTGAACTAGGCTCACAGTTGAGGGAAACAGGTAATATTCTTAAATTAGGACAAATGAAGCCCGACTCTTTAAAATCTTGAGAAAGCCAACTGTTGGCTTCTTAGGGGTAGAAACAGCCCTTGTCCCAAAAATGTTATAATTCATTGCTCAAGGTGACAACCTAGCAGCACAAGCTAGTGTTGAACCCACACCTTCTACATCTCAACCATAACAATAGCCACAAATCACCCTCACCTACAAAAGAAAATCCAAACGAACCCTGCTCAAACTATTCAGTCTGTGCAGGCCCCCATATACCAACCCATACAAGAGGAAGTGGATACTAGAGCTCCCACTTCTCCTGAGGAGCAAACCACTCCCATTACTTCAAAGATCAGTGCTAAGGTTCCTCATGCTCAGCCTGATAAGCTCACAAGCCTAAATACCTTAAGCCTTCACTTTGAGTCTCAACACTCAAGTGAACAACCTTTAGGGGACAACTACCATCCCCAGCCTTTAGACTTAAACCAACCCATTCCTAACCTTGACTTCTATACTAATGAAGACTTAGGTTTTAGTGATTACCATGACTCTCTTTCTTTTCCATTTCTCAAAGAGAAGTGACTGCTCCTGAGTCTCCTATGTCTAGCCCACATCAATCACCCATCATTGAGGTGGATACTTTTGAACCTGTTCAGGATATCCATATGGAAGAGGCTCTCACTTCTACAAGTGATTACATCATTTTGACCTCAACCATGGCAGCTCAGCCCATTGACACCTCAACTGAAGCTGTCAGCGAGCAGAGGAAATCCAATAGCCAAGAACCTTGTTAGGACCGTTTTCGGTACGGAGTACTAACTGATTAACGTGTACCAAACCAGATAGTGCGGAATCCTATTTGACTGGTGATCCAGTCAGTGAGAACGCGAGTAAAATCAATCCAAGAATGAAACTAAATGTTAAGAATGATATTAGGATGATTTACTGAGATCTATGATCTTGGAACAGGCGTTCTAGGGTCTCTGGACGGCTAGGGTACGATTTAGTGCGTAGGGATTCAAATTGTTATGTTTTTTCATGAATTAAGTGGTATTTATAGGTTAGGATTTTCCATTCGTGCGACTGAACCATTTGCATGGTTCAGTAGAAGCATGTGGTTGATTCATCCTCACGACTGAGGATTCTATCGTGCGACTGAGTCAATCTCATGTTGCAAACGTGCGACTAATCCAGTCTCCTGGTTTAGTCGTGCGACTGGTTCATTAGCATGAAGTATTCATGCGTATGGTCCATTAGCATGGTCCATTCCCATGAGAACATCACACGATTAAGTTTAAGCACGTTTCTCAATCATTACTAACTAAGAACTATGTAAACAACCACAAACCTATATAGTTAGTTCAATATGCATTAACACACAATAATCAATGAAATATTAAACATTATAAGCATCGTAAACACAATATATTTCATTCATACCCATTCTGTTACATATATGTAAGACATGAAAGACATTTTACATTAAGCTCATAAACAAGGTACATATGTATCTACAAACTCCCCCTTGGACCTAGTTTACTCTATTGTCTAACATTCTTCATCAGCTCTTCATATTTCTTGTACTTCTCCTCCCTTGTAACTCCTGCATGTGTTTCGAATGCAAAGCAGAGTCTTATCACGTTTCGGAATAGTGTGTGACACTCGTGTGACTTAACTTGGTTGATTTTTGACACTTCTTGTTTAGATGTTTTATCTTGTTTAACAAAATTAATAGTTTGAACCTTCTTAACATCTTTACTCTTTTGTTTATCCGAACTTAGACATGATACACATGTTTGGTTAACTTGTTTAGTCCTTTTGGGTTCTGAAGTAGACGTATTTGAACCAGAATTTACCTTAACCATCTCAATTTGTTCATCCAGATTAACAATAGGCATTTTACCTTTTTCCTTTAAAGTGGTCTCCTTTTGTTTAGTGACAGATTCAATGGGATTACTTGTGGAATCTGGATCACTTACAAGAGGAGTGGACACCACATGATCCTTGATTGGGTGTTATTAATTGGTTGCTTTTAGCATTCAACAAGGTCTCATGTGGTGGTGGTACCGCTTTGTAACCCAAACCCTCCCCGTTGTTACGTTCTCTCACTAAGTGTTGAACTATGTGAAAGGAACTAGTCCAACCGTGCAGTTTTTGTTTTAATGAATTTACTTCGAATTTCAAAACTGCTTCTTGTTTCTAAGCTTCTTCTAGGGAGTTTGAGTAGAACTTAATGTCACTAGCTTGGTTATAAGCCACAACTTTAGTTTCTCTAAGTTGTTTATTTAACAGTTCTATTTTCTCTTTGTAACTATGCTCATTTAATTTTAAAATACGATTTGCTTCAGTGCACAGTTGCAAGTCCTTTACTAGGCTATCATTGTGATCTAATAACCTAGCAAATTTCAAATCTATACTTTCCCTAAATTTATTACAACCAGAACAAGCATGATTATTGAAAAAGTTGTTAGTAGAACTTACTTGAGAAGGTTCTATTGAATCAGCCATCATAGCAGAGTCTGACTGTTGGACCAAAAGAACCAATGAGCTGGATCAGAAAAACCTTTAAGTCCCACAGACATCACAAAAACTACTGAAGACCACAACAGCTGAAGACAACAGCTGATTACAAAGTCTGAACACAAGTGCTGAAGACAAAGTCTAAACACAAGTGCTGAAGACAAAGTCTGAAGACAAGTGCTGAAGACAAAGTCTGAAGACAAGTGCTGAAGACAAAGTCTGAACACAAGTGCTGAAGACAAAGTCTGAAGACAAGTGCTGAAGACAAAGTCTGAAGACAAGTGCTGAAGACAAAGTCTGAAGACAAGTGCTGAAGACAAAGTCTAAAGACAAGTGCTGAAGACAAAGTCTGAAGACAAGTGCTGAAGACAAAGTCTGAAGACAAGTGCTGAAGACAAAGTCTGAAGACACAAGTGCTGAAGACAAAGTCTGAAGACACAAGTGCTGAAGACCAAAGTATCAAACGTTGTCACAACAGCTGAAGAGGTCTTCTTCAGTAGTGTGACGGTTTACCTTTCAGTAGTTTTATGTTTTATCTGTTCAGTAGTTTGACACAACAGCTGAAGAATACTTCTTCAGTTGTTGTGCTCATCAGTAGTTTTATGTTTTCAGTAGTTTTGTAAAACGACTGAAGAGCTTGTTCTTCAGTCGTTGTAGTTTTAGTAGTTTCTTATCAGTAGTTTCATATTTTGTACTAACACTCTGATATGTTCTCAGTAGTTGTGAACATTTCAGTAGTTTGTTAAGAGTTAGTTATTTTTGTAATAGATCTGCCAGTTGTCACTTCCCGTGATAACAGCAGCGATTGCACTCTATATAAGGAGTGTCAATCTATTGTAATAAGAGAATGATTTGATCAGAAATATTCGATATTATAGAAACATTCCTTGTTACAGAAATATATTCTCTCGTTATAACCGTATTTGTTCTTATGCATACGAGTATCAAATTCTTGCTACAATTTGTTTAATTCTTGTTCTTATTCCGCTGCATTACGCTCTAATACATCAAACTTATGATCACTGATCCTGACAAATGGTATCAGAGCAGGTTAATCATTGATCGATCTAATAATTGATCACTGAAACTGCTATTCAAGATCCAAGTTTGATTGAATTAGCATACTTTTTTGCAAGAAACGGTTATAGAGATTGAATTTTCTGTGTTTCTGGTCATTCATCCTGAGATTTTCTCTTGGTTTTCATTGCGTCTGTTGTGGTCTATGTAAAAACGTTTAAAAGCTTGAATAAATTGTATTTGGACTAAAATGACTACTCCTTCCAATGATCCTCACAATACTGGTTCCTCAACCAAGCCTCCAATGCTGGTTAGGAGTGAGTATAACATATGGCAACGACGAATGCTCCATCACCTGTCTGTTAACAGCGCAGGTTGTTGGACATCAGTGGTACATGGTCCACACAAGCCTATGGTGAATAACCCGGAAACCAATCAAATGGTCCGAAGAGGAAGGAGCAATACTCAGATGAGGATAAGAAATTGTTTGAGATTGATGCAAAAGCCCATGGAATTCTGGCCAATGAAATCTATTCTGGGCTAATGCATCATGAAACTGCCCATGACCTCTGGAATGCCTTGAAAGAACAATTTGGAGGAACAGATAAGGTCTTGGCAAATAATAGAGAAATCCTTGCCCAACAATACGAGACATTCTCTCATAGAAAGGGTGAGACACTGACTCAACAGTTTGAGCGGTTCTCTTGTTTGATCTCTGAATTAAAAATGGTCAAACTTGAGTACACCAATATCCAGATGAATAACAGATTTCTCAGATCACTGCCTGAGAGATGGGACCATATACTATTGTCCTACGCTCTAGTGCAAATTTGGACAAACTATCTCTCACCCAACTCCATGGGAAATTGCTCACATTTGAGAGAGAGATAGAACAGAAACGAAAACTGTCTTCATCTGGAAAGCTCACTGAAGAATTTGTACCAGGCAACACTGCGTTGGTTGGTCATGAGTTAGAATATGCTTCATCTGAATGCCAGTATGATGAGCATATTGATTTCTCCTCAAACACTTATGATTCTGCGTTTGTGAGTGTTGATAGTCAGTTTACTGGGTGTAATAATGACAATCTATGCTTCATCATGGATGATCTCAAGGGGATTGCTGATGATGACTTAGAAGAGATGGATATTTTGAGCCAAATGGCCTTGATAAATATCAGATCTCTGAAGTTCTACAAAAGAACTGGAAGAAAGTTCCCAGGACTCTCTGGCAAAACCAAAGTTGGTTTTGACAAGAGTAAGTTGAAATGTCACAAATGCCACAGGCTTGGACACTTTTCTAGAGAATGCAGATCATCTGGATCTAATTCCTCTACACCTTTTGTGACTTTCCCTGGCAATAGTTAACAACACAGAGGGCAACATCCTGTCAATTCTAGTCATCATTCTCAACCACAATCTCCTGCATATTTTGTTCCTCAGGGTCAAATGCCATATCCTTACCCTTGTTATTACATGCCACAGTCAAATCAAGTTCAAGTTCCTATAGTACCACAACCTCATGCACTACCAGAACCTTAACCATCTCAATCTCATCAACCTCCTCAACCTCAACAACACAGCTTCTTCACCCCTGGAGTTGTTGACTGTAGCAGTTTACCGGATGACATGTCTGGTCATGAACAACTGTTCACAGGTGCTGGTCAACATAGTGGTGACAGTCCTTTTGGGAATCTGGCTCTCATGGCCTGGAGTCTACTGAGGGTCTGCTCAAATGCATCATCTTCACAGGTAACTCAGGTATCTTCAGAGGCTAAAGCCAAGTTATGTTCTGAATCATGCATTGTGCCTTTGTCTCCATTAGAGAGGCAAATGTAGCATTAATAAATCAAAAACTTGAGTTTGAGAAAACCATTTCCAAAAGAAAAGCTGAGTTTGAGTTAATAGTAAAAATGATGAGATTTATAAGCTTAATGCCAATTAAATGATGAAAAGGCCAAGCTAGAGGTTATTCTGGAAGACCAGAGAAGTCTCAAAGAAACCTTGCAGTCACCCAGGTAGAGTGTGATCGATGGTACAATCATGCAAAGGTTTTGAAATGCTTCTTAGTAAGCAATCTGCTTCCAATGTGAAGTTTGGTATTGGTTATAATCACACTGCTCCTCCTACAGATTTTGCTTTAAGAGCAGAAGTGAAATCTGATGGAGAAAGCAATAACCAATCCACCTCATCATGTGATTCACTTTTTGATAGAGCATCATCAAAAGTTGAAGTCAGCACTAAGCCCTCTCAGAACCCATCACGCTGATGTTGATGGTTCCACTGCTGACACTCACATGATCAATGAGATGATCAACTCAGGAGCTATTTCTGGAAGTCCTGAAAGGACTGGAGAGCAAGATTTAACACCTGAAGTTCAAACTCCAACTACTGTCAGCACTAAAGAGAAGAAAACTGTCAGTAGAAAGAGTTTGAAGACTACTAAAGAGGAAGTCAAGAAAGCAAATAATGCTTCCAAAGTACTGAAGAGCAAGTCTTCAGTAGTTTCATTCTCTTTAGTTGATGATCAACATAAGATGAAGAAGAAACCATGTGAAGTATGTGGTTTGTTCAATCATCTTACAGATGATTGTTGGTACAAAAGGGGATCCAAACTCAAACATAAAGAGGAAAGTAAAGAGAAAATGGTTAAAATGAAAACTGAGTTTGAAGCCACATTTGTACCAGCAACATCAAATCCTGTAACCCTTAAGTCCAAAAAGAAATCCAAAAAGGAAGGGGTTAAACAAGTAACAGCTGAGATTGCTCAAAAGAAGAGGTGCAACATAGGAACTTATCAAACTCCAATGCCAATGTGTCTGAAGAGCTGAAAGCCTTATCACAAAATCAGACACAGCTGGTTATGATGGTTCAACATCTATGGGAAGAGTTAACCAATTAGATGTTCCTATGTTGAAACCACAGAAAAGGAGGTCCAAGCCAAAGGATTCCTTTTCTTCACAGTTCTTCCTCTCAGGCTGTTGTTTCCAACAAACATGTTAGTTTACCAT
Organism: Flaveria trinervia; assembly: GCA_025506515.1. Taxonomy (NCBI): domain Eukaryota; kingdom Viridiplantae; phylum Streptophyta; class Magnoliopsida; order Asterales; family Asteraceae; genus Flaveria; species Flaveria trinervia. The sequence goes on from CM046447.1 coordinate 42,889,132, forward strand.
CTGTTGATGAGAACAGGCCCAAGATCAAAAAGGTTTGGGTCTCAAAATCTAACTAATTTGTTGTATTTTGCAGGGTTCTTCAACATACCTCAGAGGCATCTGGTATGTAGACAGTGGAGGATCCATGCATATGACAGAAACAGACACTTCTTAATGACTACTCTCAAGGAAGGAAGGGGTTTGTGTCTTTGGCAATGATGCAAAGGGTTACATCATCGGCAAAGGCTTTGTTTCCAATGGGGAAATAAAGTTTGATGATGTTAACCATGTGGAAAATCTCAAGTACAACCTCTTGAGTGTCAGTCAAATGTGTGACAAAGGCCATGTTGCTCGTGTTGGATGAACACACTCTCCAAAGGCCAACAGGACAGGAAGAGTGTATGCCTTAGATCTTTCCAAGAAAATAGATCTCAAAGGCCATCCTTGCCTATTTTCCAAGGCTTCCCCTCAAGAATCTATTCTATGGCATAGAAGGCTGGGTCATGTTAATCTCAAAAACATAAATCAGCTGATAAACCGTGGTTTAGTAAGGGGACTGCCTATGAAGGAGTTCAAGTGTGAAGATAACTGCACTGCTTGTTTAAAAGGAAAACAGCACAAAGCTTCATTTCCCTCCATAGAAGAACCTAAGTCCACTGCCTGCTTACAGCTTCTTCACATGGATCTCTTGGTCCTGTGAGAGTGATGAGTATGGCTAAGAAGAAATACTGTCTGGTAATTGTGGATGATTACTCCAGATTTGTATGGACTTTCTTCTTGCATTCAAAGGATGAGGCTGCGCGGTCCATTATGAACTTTGTGTTACACGTTGAGAAGCAGTATTCCCTACCAGTTTAGTGTGTGAGGAGTGACAATGGTACTGAATTCAGAAACCACACACTTGATGAGTTTTACTTATCAAAGGGAATCAAGAGGCAGTATAGCATCCCAAGAACTCCTAAGCAAAATGGAGTAGTGGAGAGAAAGAACAGGACCCTTATTGAAGCTGCAAGGTCCATGTTGGCTGATTCTGGACTGCCAATGACTTTTTGGGCTGAAGCTGTCAATACAGCTTGCTATGTACAGAATAGAGTTCTAGTAATCAGAGGTTGATGAAGACTCCATATGAAGTTCTTCATCATTTGGCTCCTCTAATTTCATTCTTCAGAGCATTTGGGTGTCCTTGTTTCATTCTTAACACACGGATCAACTCCAAAAATTTGATCCTAAGGTGGATGCAGGGTACTTTGTTGGTTATTCATCAAATTGCAAAGCATACAGAGTCTTCAACTGTAGAAAAAAGATGGTTGAAGAGACTCTACATGTTAAGTTTAATGAATCTCCAAGGACAAGATTCCACAAAGCCCTGTGGAGATATTTGATTTGGACATACTACAATATGTTCCTTATCAAACTCCTGCTGTTGCTCCTGTCAACAGTTCACCACCTGGTGGTTCTCTGCTGGTGCTGATGATGATAATGATAGCAGTACTCACCTCTTCAGGTTTAGTGATCAACTGCCTGATTCAGCTAGACCTGATGGTCCTATAGCTCCAGTAGCACCATCCACAACAAATGCTGATGAGATTTCTTCAAATTCAACTTCCTTTGAATTACCATCCACTGATTGGTTTCAAGGAAATGATTCACCATCACCATCTGTTGCTGTTGAGCCTGCTACAAACACTTGCACAGATCTCATTGTGTATCAAGATCTGAAGAATCACCCTATGTCTCAAATCATTGGTGATATCACTGCTGGCGTATCAACAAGAAGTCAATTGTCAAATTTCTGCTTCTATGCTCTCTTCATCAGTCAGCAAGAGCCAAGAATTATCACATTTCTTTAAAGGACAATGGATGGGTTGATGCCATGCAGCTTGAGCTTCTTCAGTTCAAGAAACAGCAAGTGTGGGAACTGGTTCCTCTACCTCCAGGTAAGTGTGCAATAGGCACTAAATGGGTGTTTAGGAACAAAACTGATGAAAATGGGCTTATTGTTAAGAACAAGGCTAGACTGGTTGTTCAGGGGTTTGCACAAGAAGAAGGTATTGATTATGATGAAACCTTTGCCTCTGTAGCCAGACTGGAAGCAATTTGATTGTTTTTAGCTTATGTTGCTTATCAAAACCTTAAAGTTTTTCAAATGGATATCAAAAGTGCATTTTTGTATGGGAAAATTAAAGAAGAGGTTTATGTATGTCAACCACCAGGCTTTGAGGACAATAAACATCCTAATTGGGTGTATAAGCTTGATAAGGCTTTTTATGGGTTGAAACAAGCTCCTAGAGACTGGTATGAGACATTATCAAACTTTCTTCTAGAAAATAATTTCACTAGAGGCTCCATAGATAAGACTTTATTCATTAAGAAAGCTGGGCAGCATAATCTACTTGTTCAAATTTATGTAGATGATATTATTTTTGCATCCTCTGATCCACAGTTGTGTGATGCCTTTACAAAGTTGATGCAACAGAAGTTTGAAATGAGTGCCATGGGAGAATTACAGTTCTTTCTGGTTTGCAAATCAAACAAAAGGCTGATGGAATTTTCATTCATCAGTCCAAATACACAAAAGATCTTTTGGAAAAGTTTGATTTAGAAAACTGTAAGCCCTGTTCTACCCCCATGTGTAGCACCACACAACTGGATACAGATCAGAAAGGTAAAGTGGTTGATGAAACACTTTACAGATGTATGATTGGGTCCTTGATGTATTTAACAGCTTCTAGACCAGATATTATGTTTGCTACATGTGTTTGTGCTAGATTTCAGGCTGCACCTAAGGAGTCTCATTTGATTGCAGTCAAGAGGATCTTTAGATATTTGCAAGGCACTCCATTTCTAGGTTTATGGTATTCTACTAGACATTCTGGTAAATTAGTTGCTTTTTCTGATAGTGACTATGCAGGGTGTAAGTTGACCAGGAAATCAACTTCTGGTGGATGTCAATTCCTAGGCAACTGCTTGATTTCTTGGCAGAGCAAGAAACAGACCTCAGTTGCTACATCAACTGCTGAAGCAGAGTACATTGCCGCTGCAAGTTGTACATCTCAGGTACTCTGGCTTCAAAACAATTATTGGATTATGGCATAACAGAGACTAAGACCCCATGTTAATGGACAGCTCTTCAGCTCTTTGTATTGTCAAGAATCCTGTCCAGCACTCTAGGACTAACATATTGAAATCAGACACCATTTTATTAGAGATTGTTTTGAAAAAGGTCTGATTGATCCAAAATTTGTTCCTAGTGCTGATGAGCTTGCAGACATTTTTACTAAGCCTTTGGATAGTTCAACTTCCATAACCTGGTGTTAAGGCTTGGTATGTTGCAGCTAGAATAGTGACAACTACTGATGATCTCAGCTCACAAGTACCGATGATCATTAGTTCATTATTGTCACATATAAGTACTGATGAGTTTTTTTTTTCTCAGTAGTTTTTATAACTACTGAAGGCTACATACCTCACAGTACTGAAGTACTTTATTTGTTGAAATAGCTTATGTAGTTACAACAGCTGATGTAGTCACAACAGCTGTTGTAGCCACAACTACTGATGTCAGAAATGCAGATAAGTGCTGATGTCCTATGAAACACACTGAAAAGCAGATGAAAGTCTGATGAGTAAGTGTTGAGGACAGTGTGAAACAGCTGAAAAGCTATGAATTGACGAAAACAGCTGATGAGTATTACTCTTCAGTTGTTTCTACAACTGTTGTTTCATTAAAACAACTGAAGCCAAAACTATGTCTTCAGTAGTTTACAACTACTGAAGACTAACACCAAGTCTTCAGCTGTTTACAACAACTGCTGACAAAACCACTATCTTCAGTAGTTTCACAACTACTAATGACTAATACCAAGTCTTAAGTTGTTTCATCACCTGAAGTCAAAACTGCCTTCAGTAGTTTTTATAACTACTTATGACTAATCAGAGACTTCAGCTGTTTCAACGTCTGACGGTTAAAACCAAGTCTTCAGTTGTCTTATAACAACTGTTGATCACACCAATACGTCAGCCTTTCCAAACCTCTGAAGTTAATACCACGTCATCAGTAGTTTCAACAACTGATGACTAACACCAAAACCTTCAGTCGTTTTCTAACCCTACCCTTTAAATACCTTATCCCACCTTCAGAGTTTTTATCTTCTCTTCTCAAACCTAACGTTCAAAACTCTCTACCCTCTCTTCATCAATGGCGACCATGCAACTAAAACCACGACACAACTGTGTCGCACATCTCACCAAATCGCCATACTGGACCAAGTTTCACAACGCCATTGATTAATGGTTCAGTCACCCTACAAAACGGTTTTTCTGGTAATCCCACCATATATGCCGAATCCCTTAACCAATTCTGGACAAACGTCACTCTGGTCTCTGAGGAGAATGACACAGAGTCTCTTCAATCGTTTGTCCATGGCCAAAAAGTGGTCATTACTCCAGACTCTTCGCCAACCCTTAATCTGGATGATGCCACTTTCCCAACTGGTTATCCAAAGGCACAACAGATCAATCATTTGCCCACCATGGATACCAGGGTACCCTGAGTGCATCTACCATACTGAAGAAACATTTCCCGGATGCCGAACGTCTCATATTTCATATGGTAAATGTATGCCTTGCCTCCAAGACTTCATCATGGGATCAAATGTCCCAAGGTGGCAACAGGTAATGTACTCCATCCTTGAGCAACACCTTTAATTTTTTCTGAATACTTTTTTAGAGCTCAAGGATATGGCCCAAAAACAACTTGCTAACCGTTGGATATTATATCCTCAGTTCATAATGCCATAATTGAAAACCAGCTTCAAGCTGAGGGACTTGTTGGCCTGGGAGTCCCTGCTATGGCTGTATTGCCTGAAGTATACTCCCGGCACAACTCTGACCAATCACTCAAAATGGCTGCCAAGCTGCGCAAACCCCACAGCTGGACCCACAGCCACCACCTCCAAATCCAAAGTCCCCACCAACCCACTCAAAGAAGACAAAAAAGGCTACTCAGGGAAATGAGTCCCCTGAGGATGCCCCTGCAACACAAACCAGCTATATCCACTGGTTATAACCCCTAGTGGATACAAGGACTCACCAGCCACAGCCGCTCAGGATTCCTCTCAAAGGAGCCTGCAGCAACCACAGAAGGGTACCCACAAATCTGGATCTTCCTCATTTGAGGAGATTGCCATTGAAGAGCACCATTCTCCCCAGGTGCCCACTGCTTTTACCCCATCTCCCCAGCAACCGCCCCCCAAAGTCCAACCATTATCGACTGCCCAAATACATATAATTGATGTGGCTAGTGTGATATGATCCAAGTCGGGTCATACCCAATACCAGGCTAACAACACCTGCAATATTATTTTTGATTGATCATTAAATATATCACCCCAAAGGGTTAGAAATTGTTTTCTAAAATAGATGCACTTAAGAATTAATAAATAAGTGGGTTTTTATTAATTCTGAGAGATTACTTTATAATTGTTACTTAATGGTAATTAACATTTATAAAATGAAACCATATAATTGCATATAAGATGTTACAAATTAATTAACTTAAGTTTTAATTGATCATATGTTAATGCTAGTTTGTGTACAAAATAATATGTAAATGTACTATTATATTTTGTAATTCTTATAAAAAACAATTGCTTAATAAACAAAAGGGAGCCACCCATTGGTGGCAGCAATGCTCGGCCCAGGGCTGCCTTAGAGGCCAGCCATCTTGCTTTATCTAATGATTTGACACCCACAAGCAACATACATGCAATCCTTTCATTTCTCTCAGTGGTGTGCAAAAGAAAACCTCCTTTTCCTCTTTCTTGTTCACGAATTTTCAAGTGGTACTAGGCTGGATTTTCTTTCAGCTTTAAAGGGTTTTAAGCTGAAAGTTGGTGTTGCAAGATCCTAGCATCAAGGTTCTTCGTTTTGTGGCTTGGGGTACAACCTTCTTGAGGTCTTCTAGTTTGAAGATTCACCACAAGTTCATCTTTTTCTGAACCACTTCGATTTCCAGCAGCTCCAAAGGTTGTATTTCACCGTCTTATGTTCTTTTATTATGCACTTTCGTATAATTGATCCATGGTTTGGGGGTTGCTTCTTAAATAGGCTTAATAACCATCTTATTAACATGTTTTAAAACCTTAATTCCGCTGTGTTTCTCATATATATAATGTTTTATGAGCTTTGATAACTTGTTAAAACCCCACAATGGCATCAAGAGCCACTTATACGAATGCATACATGTATTTTCTTGCTTGTTCACGTTTTTGGTGTGTTGACACCACATACCCGTGGAGTTAGAGGCTGTTTGGTCACCCCTTTTGATGTTTTAAAGATGCCTCTTTATGCATATAAGGATCTTTAAAACTTTTGATTGTTAGATGTTTGTTTGTATGTTCTAAACCCTTTGTTCTTGGTTTATGTTGGCCAATAACATGGGCTACAGGGGCTGCCAAAAATCGTTTTTCTTTGTTTTAGATATGTTGTTTATGATTATGCATAACAAAGCCTAGACCTTGTGATTGTTTGATTGGTTATCATGTTATATTCATTTGGTTATGTAAAATTTATTTTATGTTTCAAGTCTTGGTTTTGTAATTTATTTATTCATATGGTATGTAATAAATAGATTAGGAGTTTATCTTTACTAGAAAAATGTATTAGATTGATATTTGTAAGGATGCTCAAAATCAAGACTTGAAGAAAGGATGGACAAAGAGGATGCTTGAAGATGTGGATTCAAGTGGGAGTTTCTTTGTCAACCATGTGTCATGTTCTTAACCCTTAGGACAAGACCTTTTGACACACTTTGTTTTGCTAAACAGTGTGCTCAATTTAGTATGCTTTGTTATTCATATATGTATTGTTTGGTTATGCTTGTTGAATGCTTATGATGTTGTTTTGTTTTGGTTATTTGGATGTCATTAACAAACCATCAACTAGAACAAGCTATTACAAGAAATTGGTTCTCAAATCATTAAGCAAAATAAAATGGGTCTATAAAAGGAGTTAATGGTTTGCAAAATAAAATGGGTTTTATTTAAAAGAACCAATGGATACCATATGGTTGAATGCATACAATCATATAGTACATGGTCTTTTCTAAAACGTATTGTGAATTAAAAATCCCTTTTGTGAAACCTTAAACACCATCCTTTTACACACACTTAGGTTACTTGCAAACTCTTAGTGGATAAAGGTCACCTAACCACTTTGAGGAACTTGTAACTTGAGGTGATAATGCCATGTTTGTGGGATAAAGGTCACCTAACCACTTATGTGGTAAACTCACACGTTTGTGTAAGTAGGACGACTTGATTTATAAATATATTGAATGGATCACCTAAATGTTGTTTATAAAAGGTGTTGATGGGTAAACATGTCGTTATAAACTAAGATGTTAAACGATCCCATACCATTAGAAGTTGCAATGGTTTGCAATTGTCTTTTTTTGACTACCTTGTTTATTTAAATAATGGAATAAAGGTCACCTAACCAATATTTAAATATAACGTTGGATTCTAAAATTTTTTTTATTAATAGTCTATGAGACGTAAAGGTATTAATAAATGAAATATATAATTATATCACCGATTACTAAAATGGAACTTTGTAAAATCTTGTAGATGGCCGACCACACTAACGCTAATAACGATGTACCAACCAACAACCAATCTCTTAGGGCGATCCTTCAAAGGGATCGTCTAACACCTAACAACTTCATGGATTGGTACCGCAACTTGAGAATTGTTCTCAAGCAAGAAAATCGGCCTACATTCTTGATGATCCCATCCCCGATGAACCTAACGAGGAGATGTGGAGGCCTATAATGATTGGGTTAAATATGTGGAAGACTCCGTCCAAGTCTCTTGCTTAATGTTAGCAAGTATGACCCCGAACTCCAAAAGGAGTATGAGCTCCATGAGCCTATGACATGATCACTCAGTTGCGGGAAACGTTCCAGCAACAAGCTAGAGTGGAGCGCTTCGAAACGGTTCGAGCGCTTCATGCATGTCGGATGGAAGAATCCCAATCAGTTTCGTCTTGTTCTTAAGATGAAAAGCCACTCGACCGCCTTCAAAGGCTAATTGTCCTGTCTCAAGGAGTTGGCCACAGATTTGATCCTTAATGGACTATCTAAAGTTTGAGGCATTCGTCATGAATTACAACATGAACGGATGGGACAAGAGCATAAATGAACTTCATTCGATGCTCAAATCAGCTGAGGCGGGAATGGTAAAAGGGTTTTACCCGTTCTCACCATTAATGAAGGTGGGAGAAAAGAGGTCTCTACCCCCTCCTAAGGCAAATGTTGCAAAAGGAAGGGGCACGTTGGAAGAAAGGGAAGATGGTTGTTAGGGCGGAACCTCCGAAGCCCAAGGAAAGAAGCAAAGGTTGCTGTAAACGACCCATGCTTCAAATGTGGTGAGATAGGGCATTGGATGAGAAATTGTCTAGTCTATCTCAAAGAGTTTGAAGAAAAGAGGGATGCAGGGCAAACCTCAGTATAATTTACATGATACATGTTGAACTAAATGTTATTTCTTCTAACACATGGGTATTAGATACCGATGTGGAACTCACATTTGCAATTTATTGCAGGGGTTCAAAAGAAATGAGCATTATGCAAAAGGGGAAATAAGTCTATTCATGGGCAATGGTGCAAAGGTTCACGTTGAAGCCCAAGGAGACTACATTTTGAAGCTTCCAAGTGGCTTGGAAGTCATTTTATATAATGTATTATATGCTCCTAGTTTGACTAGGACATAATTCTGTTTCCGTTTAAGACAATATGATTATGATTTCAAGTTTGTTGACAATGATATTCATGTTTCTTTAATCATATGTTTTTATTTTAAGGCCATACCTTGTAATGGTATTTATGAATTGGTTCATGAGAACACAACATATGATAGCTCAATATACCAACAAGCACCAAAAGACTCAATTAGATTTGAATGATACCTACCTTTGGCATTGCCGTCTTGGTCATATAAACAAGAAACGTATACAAACACTTCAAAAGAACGGTCTTTTAAAAACAATGAATATGATTCATTTGATATATGTGAATCTTGTTTACAAGGAAAAATGACTAAGGCACCCTTTAGTGGAACTAACGAAAGGGCAAAAGATTTATTAGGTATCATACATTCGGTGTATGTGGTCCTTTTAAGCCAATGACTAGGAACGGTGAAAGATACTTCATTACTTTATCGACGATATAGTCGCTATGGGTATGTGTACTTATTAAGGCACAAAGATGAAGCTTTTGAAATGTTCAAAATCTTCAAGAATGAAGTAGAAAATCAACTCAACAGGTCAATTAAAATTCTCGCACCGATAGAGGTGGCGAATACCTAAGTGATGTTTTTCAAGATCATCTTAGGAGTTGTGGGATTGTCTCACAACTCACTCCACCTGGAACACCACAACAATGGTGTGTCTGAGAGGAGGAATCGACCTTATTGGATATGGTTCGATCTATGATGGCTAGAAGCACATTACCTCTATCATTTTGGGGTTTCGCTTTGCTCTCCGCAGCCCGTATTCTGAATATGGCCCCAACCAAAAAGGTGGAAAAGACACCTTTTGAGATATGGCATGGAAGAGTTCCATCCCTATCGTACTTAAGGTCTGGGGTTGTGTGGTTTATGTTAAGACTCCCACCCCAAACAAATTAGATGTCCGATCCACCAGTGTATCTTTGTTGGATATCCTAGAGATTCTATGGGATATTATTTCTATGATCCACTGGAACAAAAAGTGTTTGTTGCCAGAAAGGGTAAGTTCTTAGAAACTAAGTTCCTTATGGAAGGAACTAGCAGTAGAACAGTGGATCTTGAGGAGGATCAAGAAACACAGCCCGATGCACGTTTGGTTGAAACTAGCACTCAACGTGAGGATGTTGAGATGATCAAGCGGTTGATCAATACACCAAAACGTTCGCAGAAGTGGTAGAACTAGTAATCCACCTGAAAGATACGGATATTTCATGGATGGATGCTATGTGGTGGATTCAGATGAACCAGCCACATATCATGATGCAGTGTCCAATTTGGATGTGACAAATGGCTTGAGGCCATGAACGTTGAGATGCAATCCATGTATGACAATCAAGTTTGGGAACTTGTTGAGCACCTCATAATTCCAAAGTAGTTGGAAGTAAGTAGGTTTTCAAGAAGAAAACCGATATGCATGGAAACTTGGATACTTACAAAGCTAGACTCGTAGCAAAGGGTTTCACTCAAACTCAAGGGGTTGATTATGATGAGACCTTCTCACCTGTTGCAATGCTTAAGTCTATAAGGATATTGTTTGCCATAGCAGCTCATTATGATTATGAGATTTGGCAAATGGATGTCAAAACCGCTTTCCTAAATGGATATCTTGAGGAAGATGTCTATATGGTTCAGCCTGAAGGTTTTGTCGATCCAAAATATCCTAATAAAGTATGCAAGTTAATGAAATCAATCTATGGATTGAAACAAGCATCAAGAAGTTGGAATCACCGTTTTGATGATGAAGTAAAAAAATTTGGCTTCATCAAAAACGCTGATGAGGCTTGCGTGTATAAGAAGGCTAGTGGGAGCACAATAACCTTCCTAGTATTATATGTTGATGACATACTACTGTTTGGATGACATTCCAACCATGGAAGGTGTAAAAACCTGGCTTGGAAGTTGTTTTTCCATCAAGGATCTTGGTGAAGCCGCCTATATTCTGGGAATAAAGATCTATAGGGATAGATCAAGACGGCTAATTGGTTTGAATCAAAGTGCATACATTGACAAAATCTTGAAAAGATCCAAGATGGAAAACTCTAAGAAAGGTACTGTACCTATTCAGAGAGGGACAATATTGAGTACGACTCAATGTCCAAGCTCAAAGGAAGAGCAAAATAGAATGAAGGCAATCCCATATGCATCTGCTTAGGATCCATCATGTATGCAATGATATGCACTAGACCAGACGTGTCATGCGCTTTAAGCATGACAAGTAGATACCAGCAAAATCCTGGTGATAGTCATTGGATGGCTGTCAAGAACATTCTGAAGTACCTAAGGAGGACTAAGGACATGTTCTTGATCTACGGGTCTGGTGAAGAGGAACTCGTTGTAAAAGGTTACACGGATGCGAGTTTCCAAACCGATCGAGATGATTCACGATCTCAATCGGGGTACATCTTTATTCTGAATGGGGGAGCTATTTCTGGAAGAGCTCAAAGCAAGAAGTCGTAGCGTTGTCCACTACAGAGTCAGAATACGTCGCCGCTTCAATGGCAGCACAGGAAGCTGCATGGCTGAAGAAATTCATAGCCGATCTAGGGGTAGTCCCTTCCATTCAGGATCCCCTAGAGATCTTTTGTGACAACGAGGGTGCGATTGCTCAAATCAAGGAACCTCGTGCTCATCAAAAGACTCGGCACATGAACGGAGATTCAACTACATAAGGATGAAGTTGAAAAGGAAAGATATGTATTCGCAAAGTCCACACTGATAAAAACGTTGCGGATCCACTCACAAAGCTCCTTGAAAGGGCAAAGCATGAAGGTCATGTTTGTGCCATGGGACTTAGATATTCTAGTGACTGGGTTTGATGTTGTATTTGGATATTCGAACTAATGTTATTTAACTTAATTGTATGGTTATAATTTCATTTGTTCTTCTATTTTAGCATGTTTAAATCCGTGAATAAATGAATTATTCTCAAACGTCCGTAGTCGATCATACTTATGGGAACAACCATGATTGTAAGACTATAATGAACTTGGATTGGTTGATATTCATAAGGTATGAATATAGAGCAAGAGGTTGCTACCAAAGGTTCATTGATGTCTATGGGATATAGATATTGGACTGACTCGCTCTCAATTATTTCTGCATGGAATCTTTCTGATTAGTCATAAGAGATTTTGAGTAAAGGCGAATATCATTGAATCCTCAGACCTGAGATACATATTGGGTCTTGATATTCACCAAGTGTTGTACTTTGACTTAGTTCTTTGTTGTCATGAAAATTGGTAGTACATAAGGCTGAGTTCATGTATGATATGAGGTGATTGTGAGAGACGTATGTAGTCAAGATGGAATTTGTTCCTCTTATTCGTTGAGAGTTAGATGTCTAAGGCCTGTTAAAATTAAATCATCGGAGAATGACAATTCTGTGTCTCTTGGATTTAATATGACATCTGTAACAAAAGGATAGATGATTGATTCACCTAAAACATTTTCAAGTAAGGTACTTGAAAGGATGATGTAATTGAATGGCACTTAGTCATATACATTAGGGGTAGCAAACCGTTGCTAGGCGTCATTTGCTGCTTGCATCAATGTTCTATGAATCTTGTGCAAGTGGGAGATTGTTGAATTCGATCTGCCCAAGATACATTTTAAATTGATGTGGCTAGTGTGATATGATCCAAGTCGGGTCATACCCAATAACAGGCTAGACAAACACCTGCAATATTTATTTATTGATTTGATCAGTTAAATAAATATCAACACCAAAGTTTTAGAAAATTGTTTTCTAATAGATGCACTTAAGAAATTAATAAATAAGATGGGTTTATTTATTAATTCTGAGAGATTACTTTATAATTGTTACTTAATGGTTAATTAACATTTATAAAATGAAACCATATAATTGCATATAAGATGTTACAAATTAATTAACTTAAGTTTTAATTGATCATATGTTAATGCTAGTTGGGTGTACAAAATAATATGTAAATGTTACATATTATATTTTGTAATTCTTATAAAAAACAAATTGCTTAATAAAACAAAAGGGATGCCACCAATTGGTGGCAGCAAATGCTCGGCCCAAGGGCTGCCTTAGAGGCCAGCCATCTTGCTTTATCTAATGAATTTGACACCCACAAGCAACATACATGCAATCCTTTCATTTCTCTCAAGTGTGTGCAAAAGAAAACCTCCTTTTCCTCTTTCTTGTTCACGAGATTTTCAAGTGGTACTAGGCTGGATTTTCTTTCAGCTTTAAAAGGGTTTTAAGCTGAAAGTTGGTGTTGCAAGATCCTAGCATCAAAGGTTCTTCGTTTGTGGCTTGGGGTACAACCTTCTTGAGGTCTTCTAGTTTGAATATTCAGCCATAAGTTCATCTTTTTCTGAACCACTTCGATTTCCAGCAGCTCCAAAGGTTGTAATTTCACCGTCTTATGTTCTTTTATTGTATGCACTTTCGTATAATTGATCCATGGTTGGGGGTTGCTTCTTAATAGGCTTAATAACCATCTTATTAACATGTTTTAAAACCTTAATTCCGCTGCTTTTCATCATATATAATGTTTTATGAGCTTTGATGAACTTGTTAAAACCCCACACTTTAGCCTTTAGAGCTTTTAATGAGGCATTCCCTTCATACCGTTTTTCTAGAGCATCCTATAGCTTCTTTGCTTGCTTGTTCTTAGAGAACTGATGGAATATATCCTTAGGAATGGACTGAGTTAACAGAGCGTACGCCTTCTTCTCTGCATTGTACTTAACCTTTTGTCCATCAGTCATCCCTCCTAAGGTAAGTTTAACTCCATTTGCACCGACCAGCATGTTATACCCTGTCTCTATTGATTCCCACAGATTTGGGTCTATGCCATTTAGGTAAATCTCAAACCTTTGCTTCCATTATGGGTAATCATCTAACGTTATGAGCTTAGGGGGCTTATTGTGATTCCCCACTTCATTTTCCAAAAGCAATAGATTCTGGATCCGTGAATCTCTACCTGCGATGAATGCTGAATACTGATCTTCCATTGCTATTTACTTTAGACTTTAGAACAAACTGTTGTACTTGTGCGAATGAAAGAGCGTGATTGGGCTATTCGTGCGATTGAACAATGCAAATGGTTCAATCATGCAACTAAAATAATGTAGAAGGTTCAATCGGGAGATTGGACAAGTGCGCTGAACAATGCAAACAAAGATCTTCAGTCGTACGAATGAATGGACGACTGAGCCAATCATGCGTATGAGTGGTGCGAATGGATTCAGTTGTGCGATTGAGTCACTCGGGCGACTAGAGCTGCTGGTTTATGAAAATTCAGGGTTTTAGGTACTTTGATGCAAAAACACGAATTTTTCACTAACCCTAATTGTCGTATGCCGGAAAAGCGTTAACTTTCTGACCCGGAACGTCGAAAACACTGTTTGACACAAAAAGATGGCGTTTTTGAGTGAAAAGCATGATTTTTATATCAAAATTGATTGAATCACACGCAAATCAAGAGACAACGCTCCCATACCATTTGTTAGGACTGTTTTCGGTACGGAGTACTAACTGATTAACGTGTGTACCAAACCAAATAGTGCGGAATCCTATTTGATTGGTGATCCAATCAATGAGAACGCGAGTAAAATCAATCCAAGAATGAAACTAAACATTAAGAATGATAGTAGGATGATTTACTACGATCTATGAACTTGGAACAGGTGTTCTAGGGTCTCTGGACGGCTGGGGTACGATTTAGTACGTAGGGATTCAAATTGTTACGTTTTTCCATGAATTAAGTGGTTTATATAGGTTAGGATTTTCCATTCGTGCGATTGGACCATTTGCATGGTTCAGCGTGCGATTGAAGCATGCAGTTGATCCATCCGCATGACTGAGGATTCAATCGTGCGACTGAGTCAATCTCATGTTACAATCGTGCGACTGATCCAGTCTCCTAGTTCAGTTGTGCGACTGGTTCATTAGCATGAAGTATTCATGAGTATGGTCCATTAGCATGATCCATTCGCATGAGAACTTCACATTATTAAGTTTAAGCACGTTTCTCAATCATTATTGACTAAGAACTATGTAAACAACCACAAACCTATATAGTTAGTTCAATATGCGTTAACACACAATAATCAATGAAACATTAAACATTATAAGCATCCCAAACACAATATATTTCATTCATACCTATTATGTTACATATATGTAAGACATGAAAGACATTTTACATTAAGCTCATAACTAGGTGCATATGTATCTACAAACCTGAAGGTAGTGGTAAGAGAGAGGACTTTGGTCTAATCATCTCATCCCCCAGTGATTCTTCTGATGAAGATGAGGGGAATCTAAGACTAAAGGTGCAAAAACTATCAGAAACATGCACCTATCTAGTCTCCAAGGTTAGTCACCTTGAATCTCAGGTGACTACCTTGCAAAATAGGGTCAACGATTAGGAACTTGAGATATCTTATCTCATGGAGAAACTAGCTGGGAGACCTTTAAGAAGAGCCCGACCAGGACCTCAAGAACTTGTGAATGTGATTGACCTAACTCCTAGCTCACCTATGCAAGAGGGTGATGCTACCAAAAAGGAGGAGAAAGTCATTATAGTCACAGAACCTATGAGTTCTTCAGGAAGTATGGACATTAAGGACTCACCATCCTCATCTACAATTATGCATACTCAGCAACTTCCTCAAGTTCACATTGATGTGGACTCAATATACTCCTATATTCAAAGTCTTTTTGAGGAAGGAATACCAAGGGCAATGTCATCTCCACCAACTTCAAATCACATTATTAGGTGGATGTATGATGAAAACAGAAGAGCCCTTATCATTCAAAGAGTTTAAGGGCAACAAGAAGTCTTCAATTTTCAGACCTTGAACTTTTATGAATTTCATGACCTTGTCAGCATGCCACTTGTCAACCAAAGTCAATCTAAACAAGCTGACAAGATGGCTCAAAGGATTCAAGACAAAATCACTACAGAATTCAGCTTTAGAAGGAGACTAAGGCAATCAGACAATATCATTGGTCAACTGGATGTTGAGGCAGACCCTAAGATTAGCTTCATAGGGGAAACCTTGACTTAAGGTCCAGTGGTAGAACCTGAAAGCCCTGTCTCACCATCAACTGCTACAGAGGTTCATTCCCTTGATGAGACACCTGCTGATGAAGGTGCATCTCAACCTCTCTCTGGCCAGAGCTTGGAAAGCTACATCAAGCAATAAAGGCCAAAGCTCTCTCCAACCTGAGTCACAAAGGTCTGTGAGTGACAAAGGGAAAAAGAAAAATGACTTTTGAGGAGATTAAGTAGGAGGAAAGAGAGAGGAAAAGGAAGCTGAGGGGAGAAAGTTCCTCTACTAGGTTTGGAAGACTCATGGAAGCTACTATCAGGGCTGCCCCCAGGCCTAACACTCAGGATGATGAGTTGAGGGCAGCCAGGATCAATTACTTGCAGACTAAGAACTATGACATTGATAATATCATCTCCATCCCCTTAGATGAATTAAATGAACTGGCTGACATGGAATTGTCAAAGGAGAGAAAAAAGGCAAAGGATGTAAAGTTACTTCTTCAAATCAAAGAAGAAGAAGAAAAGACTGTACAAGCATGTGCCTACTCTCTCCCCAGCTCAAGAAAGCCATGTACATGAGGATGTGGTTCCACAAGAACCTCAAGTAGACAAAGAAACTGATAGGATCAACATGATCAACTACCTGAGTGCCACAGTTCTCTATCAGGCTGCTGCACTTCTTCCTTTACCCTTTGACTACATTAAGTTTGAGTATCTCAAATAACTTGAACTTGAGTTAGTCAAAGAAAGAAAGACCACTAAAAGAAAGTTAAGGGAAGAGGCTGCAAAGTCAAGAGCCATCATCTAGAAAAGCATGAAGAAGTCTGTTGATAGGCAGAGGATGATGAGCTTCTTGAAGCTGTATGGATTCTCCAGAAGGAGACTTGGTCCTATGTCTCTGTCCATTATGGATGAGCATATCAGGGTAATCAAGCAGAAGATCAAGAGTGGAGAGCTAATGTACTTACACTCCCTTCCAAGTCAAACTCCACATGAAGTGGAGGTTAAGGTTGAACAACCGAAGACAACACAACCTGAACCTCCTGCTGAACCTCAGCAAGCTTCATCTTCTGATACATAGTAGGGTCAAACTCCCTCTCCTTCTGAACCAGTGAGGGAGGAACACCCAACTAAGCAAGACAAAGAAGACCAATTAGGTGCTGCAGGCCAGTCTTCTTAGTCAAAAGGTTCAAAGAGGAGAAAAAGGATGGCTTCCAAACCAAAGGCAAAGAAGAAGAAGAAGAAAGAAGCATCCATCTCCAAACCTCAGGATGAGTCAGAACATCCTGAGGATGTGCAACTAGAGGATGCTCCATCAACTCCAATTCAAATAGCTCCTCTAGCATCAGGAAGACCCATCTTGTCATGGACATACACTACAAATCCAAAAAGATGGCATGTCATCAGAGATCAAGGTGTTGAGAATGTCTACACATGGCAAGACATGTTCAATTTTGTAAGGCCCCGTTCCCGGGACGCTTACAGTTGGTTCCTCATCGCATATAAAACATATAATTACATTCGTCTTACAAAAGGTTGTAGCGGAAACATTCAAAAATGACATCACATTTCATTATAAAAACTTTTGCCAAATAATACATCGTCAGTCAGTTACAAAATACATTGTTGCATTATATCACAAAAGCATTAAATAAATGGATGTCATTCCAAAAGAACTGAGTAGTCGCCCCGTGCCATCCTCAGCAACATACCTGCCAACTGGAAACACATCAAAGTCAGCGTTGCTGAGTGAGTTCTAGTTGTATAATAAAACATACTTTTCTTTTGTAAAACCGTTCTTTACTTTCTTTCAAAATTATACAGTACTTAACATTCGTTCATGATCATACATCATACGTACATACGAATAGTATCATTATTATCTTCATCATTCGTTCATACCGTTCTAGATCTGGTCAGACTTTACCCTCTTCGTGGCACTCAGCCACGATTACTGAGGTCGAATGACAAAGATCCCATTTAGTACATTATTAAGATATATTGTTAACGTTCATTTCATACGTTCGTTCCTTTCATCATTACCTTTCTCATTCATCAACTCACCCCATACTCCCGACTCATGTCCGAAGACTGGTACTGTACCGGGGTCTGTACACAAACCCCCGACTCATGTTCGAAGACTGACACAGCACCGGAGTATGCGATTCGTTTCTCTTTCATCTCACCTCAGTCTCGCACACAAGTCCCGACTCATGTCCGAAGACTGATACTGTGCCGGGGCCTGTACACAAACCCCCGACTCATGTTCGAAGACTGACACAGCACCGGAGTATGCGATTCGTTTCTCTTTCATCTCACCTCAGTCTCGCACACAAGTCCCGACTCATGTCCGAAGACTGATACTGTGCCGGGGCTGTAACCAAACCCCCCAACTCATGTCCGAAGACTGACACAGTACGGAGTACGCGATCCTCTTCTCATTCATCCAGATCCTGTCTCATGCAACACCCTCGACTCATGTCCGAAGACTGATACTGTGCCGGGGCCTGTAACCAAACCCCCCAACTCATGTCCGAAGACTGACACAGTACCAGAGTACGCGACAAGGACCTCTTTTGAGTCTGTTGCGACACAGAGTTGCTCACCTCATACATATGCTTGCAATCCTTTCATTCGTTCATTCATTCATTAATGCATGCATTCATTCATTACGTTCCTCTTTTCATTATCTTTCACTTTACGTTACATAATACTTTCATTACATTCATTAACATTCAATGCAAAGCCATGAAAAGATAAACATACATAATAATAATAAGGAACATAAAACATACAACATCAAACACACAAGGCAACATCGCACACCCATAACATACATCATGCATAACATACAACGTGCACAAGCACACGACATCATCATCACACGAATCACGCGCATCACATCACATAACCATACGTCATCGCACATCATCATGTGTCACATCATCATCATCATTGGCTCATCATCATACATCATCTTATAACGTCCATGCCTATCACATCATCGAGGAAATCCATCTCGACCATCACCTCTCAAAGTCCCTCGAAACTCCTTGGAGCATAAACCCTATTTGGGCGCACCAACACCTAGGCGTATGGAGCTCCAATCGCATGACCTCCATGCGTATGAACGCTCCAGTCGCATGATCTCCATGCACATGAACTCTCCAGTCGCATGACTTCAGGCGTTTGAGGACTGTTTAGGTGCATCACCTCCAATCGCATACTTTCATGCATATGGACCTTAATCGCATGACATCTGGGCGTATGGACCTCAGTCGCCTTCCATTCATGCGTATGAACCCAATCGCCCTCTAATCGGTCGCATAGCCCTAGCTGATGCAGAATGCAGTTCTTCCCAAACTGCAGCCGCACCTTTCGGCCTCCAAACCCTTCCAAACCTCGTTTGAGCTCAAATAAACCTTCTAAACCTTAGGGAAACATACTATGACATCATTCAAGCATACCTAAGCCTGAAATCAAGCCCCAAACGAATCATACACATACATATACATACATAAACGGGTATTCACCCAAAAACCTAAAAAATAGTTTTCAGATGTGTTCCAGCCCCAAAATCATTTAAAAACATACAAAAGAGGGGTCCTAGAACTCACCTTACTGATCTCGTCGATTAGAGCTTCAATTTGACCCGTTACACGTTGATTTTCACGTCCGAATCCACCCGAACCAAGCTTTTTCTCCTTTTCTCTCTTATTGGCTGAGTTTTTGCAAGAATGGGGAGGGTGTGGGCTACCCTCCCCCTTTTATACTCCCACTCATCAAGTTTTCTCTCGTTGGCGGGTTTGGTCCCTCGACTTTGGACTTTATTTCTTTTCTTATTTTGTCGGCTTCAAAGAAACTTTGCGGGTGTTACAAATTTGCCTCTGCATGATCTCTTTGAGATGAGAAGACACTTTGAGAGTCTGAGTGATCCTGATCATCTTATGAAGAAAGGGATGATCATCATCTTGATGAGGATTGTAGATATCTAAAGTCTGTTGGACCAAAAGAACCAATGAGCCTGATCAGCTAACCTCTAAGTCCCACAGACATTGCAACTGCTGAAGAAGATCACAACAGTTGAAGACATCAGTTGATTACAAGGTCTGAAGACAAGAACTGAAGACTACTACTGAAGACAAAGTCTGAAAGTAAAGAACTGAAGACAAAGTCTGAAGCTATCAGCTGAAGACAAAGTCTGAAAGTAAAGTACTGAAGACAAAGTCTGAAGCTATCAGCTGAAGACAAAGTCTGAAAGTAAAAGTCTGAAGAACAAAGTCTGAAGAACAAAGACTAAAGACAAAGGCTGAAGACAAAGACTGAAGACAAAGACTGAAGACAAAGACTGAAGACCAAAGTGATTAGTAGTTGTCATAACAGCTGAAGTGATCAACTTCAGTAGTTGTGATAGTTTCCTTTCGGTACTTGTAATTTACTTTTCAGTAGTTCTAGTTTCAGTAGTTTAGTTTTAGTAGTTTTATGTTTTTGTACTTAAGCATTCTCTGAGATGTAATCAGTAGTTGAGAACATTCTTAGTAGTTTGCATAGTTTCAGTAGTTTGAATAATTCTGTTTAGATGTCACTATCAAGTGACATCAGCAGCCGTCACATATCCTATATAAGGAATGTTGACCTAATTGTAAAGTGTGACATTGAGCCACCACGAAAGCGTATGAATGAAATATCTCTTTTTCAGAATACTCTTTTTCTATAACCATTTACTGTTACATTGAATATCATTTGTGTTCTTGTGAATTGTTTAATTCGTTGTTCGTACTCCGCTGCAATACTCTCTAATTAATCAAACTTAGATCACTGATCCTAACAAATGGTATCAGAGCAAGGTTAATCATTGATCGATCTAACAATTGATCATTGAAACTGCTATTCGATATCTAAGTTTGATTGAATTAGCATATTTGCAAGAATTGGTTATAGATCATTGAACTTCTGCTGCTTTCGTTTATCTACTTTGAGTTTTCTCTTGGTTCATATTGAGTTTGTTGTGTTTTGCACTAAATCAATTAAAACTTAATTGAATTTGGTTGAATCTGAGAATGACTACTCCTTCTAATGACCCTCACAATACCGGTTCCTCAACCAAGCCTCCAATGCTGGTCAAGACTAAGTATAACATATGGCAACGAAGGATGCTTCATCACCTGTCTGTTAACAGTTCAGGTTGTTGGACATCTATGGTACATGGACCACATAAGCCTATGGTGAACAATCCGGAAACCAATCAAATGGTTCCGAAGAGAAGGAACAACAATACTCAGATGAAGATCGGAAACTGTTTGAGATTGATGCTAAAGCCCATGGAATTCTGGCCATGGCACTGCCTAATGAAATCTATTCAGGGCTTATGCATCAAAATTGCTCATGACCTCTGGAATGCACTCAAGTAAAAATTTGGTGGAACTGATGAGGTCTTAACAACAACAGAGAAATCCTCGCCCAACAATATGAGACATTTTCTCAAAGAAAGGTGAGACACTGACTCAACAGTTTGAGCGTTTTTCCTGTTTGATCTCTGAGCTGAAATGGTCAACATGAATACACTAATAGTCAGATGAACAACAGATTCCTCGGATCACTACCTGAGAGATGGGACACATATACCATTGTCCTACGCTCCAGTGCAAATCTGGATAGTCTATCTCTCACCCAACTCCATGGAAACTGCTTACATTTGAAAGAGAATAGAGCAGAAAAGGAACTAGCATCATCAGGAAGCTCACTGATGACTTTGTACCAGGGACACTGCCTTGGTTGGTCATGATTCAGAATATGCAGCATCAGAAAGCAATTATGATGAGCTATAGATTTCTCCTCAAACGGTTCAGATCATGCATTTGTTAGTGTTGACAGTCAGTCAGGCTGTAATACTGACAATTTGTGTTCATTATGATGATTTAAAAGGGTAGCTGATGATGAATTAGAAGAGATGGATATCTGACCAATGGCCTTGATTAATATCAGATCTCAAAGTTCTACAAGAGAACTGGTAGGAATTCCAGGACTCCCTGGCAAAACCAAAGTGGTTTTGCAAGAGTAAGTTGAGATGTCACAAATGGCACAGGCTTGGACACTTTGCAAGAGAGTGTAGATCATCTTTGATCTAACTCCTCTGCACCCTTTGTGACTTTTCCAAACAATAGTCAACAAAACAGAGGGTAACATCCTGCTATTCGGTCATCATCCACCTAAATCTACTGCATATTTTGTCCCTCGGGTTCCATGGTCATATCCTTCCCTGCTCTTTACATGCCACCACCCAAATCCAGTTAAGTTCCTAATGCAAAACAACCTCAAGCCTACCTGAGCCTCTAACCTCCCCATCATCTCAATCACAACCTCATCACATCTTCTTCCCCCCGTATTATTGACTGGAGCAGTTTAACCAGATTATCTCTCTCTCTGGTATGAGCATTATTTGCTGGTGTTGGTCCACAGGTGGTGAACATCCTTGGAACATCTCTCATGGCCCGGAATCTACTGATAGTTCTACTCCAATGCATCTTCATCACAGGTACCTCTGTATCCTCTTAGGGCTAAGGCCAAGCTATGTCTGAATCTTGCATAGTTTATTTATCTCTATAAAGAGGCAAATGTTAGCTTTAAATAATCAAAATCTAGAGCTTGAGCAAACCCTTTCCAAAAGAAAAGCTGAATATGATCCCCTGTCCTTAAGGATAAAGATGGATGAGATTTATAAGCTAAATTCCCACTTAAATGATGAAAAGGCTAACTAGAGGTCTTCTTGGACCATGAGATCTCAAAGAAAAACTTGGCAGTTACCCCAGTTTAGAGTGTGACCAGCTGGTATGCATCCTGCAAGGGATTTGAATGTTGCTGACAGGATCAGCGATCACAAGTTTGATGTATTAGAGTTCAAAGCAGCGGAATACGAACAAGAATTAGACAAATTGTAGCAAGCAATCGATACTTGTATGCATTAAGAGCACATACGGTATGGGAGAGAATATATATTTCTGATTTCAAGGAATGTTTATAGATATAGAATATTTCTAATCAAATCATTCAAATCATTCATTCATTCATTCACTTAATACAATAGGTTGTCACTCCTTATATAGAGTGCAACAATCACTGCTGTTATCACGGAAAGTGACAACTGGCAGATCTAATACAAAATAACTAACTCTTAACAAACTACTGAAATGTTCACAACTACTGAGAACATATCAGAGTGTTAAGTACAAAATATAAAACTACTGATTAGAAACTACTGAACTACAACGACTGAAGAACAAGCTCTTCAGTCGTTTTACAAAACTACTGAAACATAAAACTACTGAAACTAGAAATATAAAACTACTGATATCACAACTACTGAAGAAGTACTCTTCAGCAGTTGTGACAACTACTGAGCTTCAGTACTTGATCTTCAGACTTTGACCTTCAGATGTTTCATCAGCTGATGACTTCAGTAGATATCATCAGCTGATGTCTTCAGTCTTTGTCTTCAGACTTTGTACATCAGTTGTTGATCTTCAGCACTTGTAAACTCTTCAGCTGTTGTACTTCAGTACTTTGGTCTTTCAGCTTCAGCACTTGTGTTCTTCAGCTGTTGTACTTCAGCACTTTAGTTCTTCAGCTGTTGAAGTCTTCAGCACTTGATCTTCAGCTGTTGAAGTCTTCAGCACTTGTCAAACTGCTGATGAGGCTTTCAGCAGTTGTTGTGATACCATGTGGGACTTAGAGGTTTTCTGATCTTGGCTCATTGGTTCTTTTGGTCCAACAAACTCCCCTGAACCAATGCAGCCAAAACCTCTAAATTATTTATTATCCCACTTATTGTTGGCAAAATGTTGGTCTTTTTCCTTCTTGATCAGTAGAGAAGATGACCCATGTAAGCTCCGGCCTGGGAAGAAATCTCAGATATTGTTTGGCAGGTATGAATGGGAACTCTGTTTTGGGGAACTGGACACAGAGTTGTTATCCCATTCATGAGATTTACTTCCCCATAATGAGTCTGTATGACTCTCGAACATAGGCCTCAAGGAGAACAACTTGTTCCTCCTGAGAGAGTTCTTCTACTCCTCCTTCGAAGAAGAACTCTGGACCATAGTACTCTGATAAGTACTTCATGGTCCTGCCATTTTTCAGCTCCACCGTAGTTACCTCCCTATATACAAATTCATCAGGATGGTTGCCTTCAAGGAGTAACTGGAGCTCATTCTTCTGGATGTCTTCAAGCTTTTATATAACAACCCCTTCTTAATCATCTTGTTTTCTAGTAAAGCTTGAGGGTCTTCTTTGCTTGGTGAGCTTTCTTGAATTCATCAATGATTTCCAAGGTGAGACTACAATGGCCAACATGATGGTAGAATCTATTGTTTTTCGTACCTGGCCATTGTCTCTGTGGAATAGTTCTTTTATGGATTCTAGAACTCACCCTGGGGTCTGGCCATACTCTCACTCTCTCCTTCTGATACTGAAAAGTGTGCCTGAGAGTGTACAGCCTTTGAGCATGCCCTTTCATGGCTTGAATAGATGATGACTGAGGAAATTCCTTGTCAACCATCTTCAACAGTTGCTCATCGTGCTGTTTCTCTGCTGTTCTTCTTCTTCTATCTTGACTCTGACCATTTCCCTTTGAGAGTCAGGTGTGATCATGGGTTGACTTCGGGGTTTTGGTAGCTTTAGAACAGCAGAGAGTGGCAGACTATCATCTTCATCCTCCTCTTCTTCTTCTTCTTCCATCCTCAGCACCCTTCTCCTCCTTCTGGGTGCATCACTGGATGATGGTTGGGTTGGTGAAGGAATTGGTTTTGAAGAATGAGGATGTTTGGATTTTGGCTTAGAGATTGGTTGGGAGATTTGAGGGATAGGATCTGTTTGAGTGGGTGGAAGGGAAGGTTGATCCAGCATCTTTGTAGTTAGTTTCGCCTTTGTGAGTTTAGCCATCTCTAACCTTTTACCAGCCCCAGCCTCATCAAGGGCTTCCACAATAATCCCTTTGTTGAATTGCTCAGACAGACAGATTCTGGTGGCTATAGCCAGAATGCTGTCCCTGGTCCATGCGCGATCTCCATTAACGATCTTCCTAAGTATTTTGCAATAAGCGGATCATTATTTCCAATCTCTCTTTTTCCAGAGCATCATACCCTGCCCATCGGGTTGTATCTCTTGCATCTAACCTTCTGATCTCACTATCCAGTGTGGCTGTGTCAAACCCCTGCCTGAAGAGTTGTTCAATTATTTTATCCATGGATCGGTTGTGTGTAGTGTCAGCTTCTTTTACCAGCTCCTCCAAGGATTTGTCTTCAGCAGTATGATCATCAGCACTTTTCTTTCGCTTGTAAGTGAGCAGAGGTTGCTTTTCTTTCTCCTCCTCTTGGGCTTGCTTCTCTTCCTTCTTTTCCTCTGTTCTTTTCCTCTTCTTTTCTTTCACTGCAGTACTCTCCCCCTTTTTGGATGCATTGGAGGAAGGGTTTGTACCGCAGAAAGAGTCTTTTGTACAGCAGCATCAATCAAGGGCTGTAAAGTTGAGGAAAGCCTCTCATCAATGGCTTTAGTCACAATATCAGTGATTATGGGTGTGATGAGAGGGAGGGAATTTTGAAGTACAACCTATTTGCTCAGGAGGGTTCTGTTCCTGAGAAGTAGGGCCTGAAGCAGAGGCAGGTGGTTGAGTTTGGAGTGGCTCAGTGTTTGGGGAACCTTCAAGTGAAGGTGCCATCTGTGGGTGGTAGAGGCAGATGGTCTTTCTCCTTGTGAGAGTTGGTCAAGTAGGTTTTGCAGCCTACTGACTTTCTCTTCAAGGATTGTGTTCTGGGCAAGAACATCGTAGAAAAAGCCCAGGTCATCATCAGCCGAAGCTGAATCATCTGACCTCCTGCTTAGAGCAGGATTTACATGCACTGGGTGTAGACCAGTTGTGCATGTGCCCCTTGTGCTTGGTACTGGGGACTTCCAGCCTCAGGACAATGTCCATCATCAGCTGTTGCCTCTAGTGAGGTCTTAGCAATGTTACCAGCCTCATTCTGATCATGTGCTGAGTCAGAGGAGTGGCAGCCTCACTAGATATTCTAAGCTCCTTGTCTACACCAGGAGATAGAAGTGGTAAACCCCTGTGCTGTGGGTTCTCAAGTGCACTGTGTTCCTCCCCCTCAATTGTAGAGGTATTCCCAGTAGTAAGTGGTTTCTGGGGAGGGGTGAGGAGTGCAGTTGAGTCAGCACTTGTGCAACTATTAAAGTTGGGCTGTGAGGGGCGGTTGTTTGGGGTGAAGGGATAGAAGCAGTGTGCACCTGGGGAGGTTGGTGCTCTTCAATGGCAATCCCCTCAAGTGAGGAAGATCCCAGATATGTAGGTACCCCTTGTGTGGTTGCTGCAGGCTCCTGTTGAGAGGAAGCCTGAGCGGCTATGGCTGGAAGAGTCATTGTATCCACTAGGGGTTTGGACTAGTGGATATATCCTGCGTTTGTTGCAGGGGCATCCTCAGGGGACTCAATTCCCTGAGTAGCCGTTTTGGGTTTCTTTTTGGTGGGTTTGGTGGGGACTTTTGATTTGGAGGTGGTGGCTGTGGGTTCCAGCTGCGTGGGTTTTCGCAGCTTGGCAGCCATTTTGAGTGTCTGGTCAGAGTTGTGCCGGGAGTATACTTCCGGCAGAACAGCCGTAGCAGGGACTCCCAAGCCAACAAGTCCCTCAGCATTAAGCTGGTTTGTAATGATGGCCATTATGAACCGTGGATATAGTATCCAACGGTTGGCAGTTAGTTTTTGAGCCATATCCTTGAGCTCCGAAAATATTATTTCTGAAAAGTTTAGTGGTTGTTGCTCAAGAATAGAATACATTACCTGCTGCCATTTTGTCGACATTTGATCCCAAGACGACGTCTTAGGGGCCAAACATACATTCACCATGTGAAAAATTAGGCGCTCAGCGTCATTAAAGTGTTTCTTCATGATAGTGGAGGCACTGAGATCGCCTTGATATCCATGTTGGGCAAAGGATAGATCTGTGGTGCCCTTCGGATATCCAGCAGGAGAACTAGCATCATTCAGATGAAGAATTTGGCGGATTATTGCAGGAGTGATGACTACTTCTTTGTTGTTGACGACCGACTGGAGAGATGGTGTGTTGTCTCCCCCAGTGGTAACAGTAACGTTCATCCAAATTGGTTGAAGGATTCGGCATGTAGTATGGGATTCAGAAGAAATGCCGTGTTGTATTGGGACTGAACCATAAGATCGATAGCAGTATCGAACTTAGTCCAGATGGGCGATTTAGTGAGGTAGGCAACACAGTTGTGTCGCGGTTTATTTGCATGGACGCCATGAGAAGAGGGAAGTTTTGGAGAGGAACGTTAGGTTTGAAGAAGATGAAGCATTGAGAGCTTAGGTTAGGGATATTTATAGGGTACGGGTAAGAAACGACTGAAGGATGTGGTGTTAGTCATCAGTAGTTTTAAACGACCGTTGACATGGTATTATCCTTTCAGACGTTGAAACAGCTGAAGTCGTGGTGTTAGGCATCAGTAGTTAGAAACTACTGAAGACCGTGGTTTTGACTTCAGATGATTGAAACAACTGAGGACTTGGTGTTTGTCATCAGTAGTTATGAAACTACTGAAGACAGTGGTTTTGTCATCAGCTGTTGTAAACAACTGAAGACTTGGTATTAGTCATCAGTAGTTATAAAACTACTGAAGACATGGTTTTGCTTCAGTTGTTTAGAATGAAACAGCAGTTGTACAAACGACTGAAGAGAAAGTTCTCTTCAGCTGTTTTCGTCAATTCTTAGCTTTTCAGCTGTTTCATACTGTCCTCAACACATTCATCAGTCCTTTTGGCTGATTTCAGTTGTTTCATAGGACATCAGTACTTATCTGTTTTTACTGATTGCAGTAGTTGTAACTGCATCAGTAGTTGTAACTACATCAGTAGTTTAGAACAGATGAAGTACTTCAGTACTTGTGAGACATTTAGCCTTCAGTAGTTATAAAACTACTGAGGGTAAAAGAGCTCATCAGTACTTATATGTGACATAGTTACTAATGATCATCAGTACTTATTACTAAGATCATCAGTAGTTGTCACTTATTCTAGCTGCAGCATACCAAGCCTTAACACCAGGTTTTGGAAAGTTGAACTATCCAAAGGCTTAGTAAAAATGTCTGCAAGCTCATCAGCACTAGGCACAAACTTAGGATCAATCAGACCTTTTTCAAAACAATCCCTTATAAAATGATGTCTGATCTCTATATGTTTGGTCCTAGAGTGCTGGACTGGATTTTTGACAATGCAAAGAGCTGAAGCACTATCCATTAACAATGGAGTCTTAGTCTCTGTAATGCCATAATCCAAAAGTTGGTTTTGAAGCCAGAGTACCTGAGATGTACAACTTGCAGCAGCAATGTACTCTGCTTCAGCAGTTGATGTAGCAACTGAGGTCTGTTTCTTGCTCTGCCAAGAAATCAAGCAGTTGCCTAGGAATTGACATCCACCAGAAGTTGATTTCCTGGTCAACTTACACCCTGCATAGTCACTGTGAAAAAGCAACTAATTTACCAGAATGTCCAGTAGAATACCATAAACCTAGAGATGGAGTGCCTTGCAGATATCTAAAGATCCTCTTGACTGCAATCAGATGAGACTCTTTAGGTGCAGCCTGAAATCTAGCACAAACACATGTAGCAAACATAATATCTGGTCTAGAAGCTGTTAAATACATCAAGGACCCAATCATACATCTGTAAAGTGTTTCATCAACCACTTTACCTTTCTGATCTGTATCCAGTTGTGTGGTGCTGCACATGGGAGAAACAAGGCTTACAGTTTTGTAAATCAAACTTTTGCAAAAGATCTTTTGTATATTTGGACTGATGAATGAAAATTCCATCAGCCTTTTGTTTGATTTGCAACCCCAGAAAGAACTGTAATTCTCCCATGGCACTCATTTCAAACTTCTGTTGCATCAACTTTGTAAAGGCATCACACAACTTTGGATCAGAGGATGCAAAAATGATATCATCTACATAAATTTGAACAAGTAGATTATGCTGCCCAGCTTTCTTAATGAATAAAGTCTTATCTATGGAGCCTCTAGTGAAATTATTTTCCAGAAGAAAGTTTGATAATGTCTCATACCAGGCTCTAGGAGCTTGTTTTAACCCATAAAGAGCCTTATCAAGCTTATACACCCAATTAGGATGTTTATTGTCCTCAAAGCCTGGAGGTTGACATACATAAACCTCTTCTTTAATTTTTCCATACAAAAATGCACTTTTGACATCCATTTGAAAAACTTTAAGGTTTTGATAAGCAGCATAAGCTAAAAACAATCGAATTGCTTCCAGTCTGGCTACAGGGGCAAAGGTTTCATCATAATCAATACCTTCTTCTTGTGCAAACCCCTGAACAACCAGTCTGGCCTTGTTCTTAACAATAAGCCCATTTTCATCAGTTTTGTTCCTAAACACCCATTTAGTGCCTATTGCACACTTACCTGGAGGTAGAGGAACCAGTTCCCACACTTGCTGTTTCTTGAACTGAAGAAGCTCAAGCTGCATGGCATCAACCCATCCATTGTCCTTTAAAGCAATGTGATAATTCTTTGGCTCTTGCTGACTGATGAAGAGAGCATAGAAGCAGAAATTTGACAATTGACTTCTTGTTGATACTCCAGCAGTGATATCACCAATGATTTGAGACATAGGGTGATTCTTCAGATCTTGATACACAATGAGATCTGTGCAAGTGTTTGTAGCAGGCTCAGCAGTAACAGATGGTGATGGTGAATCATTTCCTTGAAACCAATCAGTGGATGGTAATTCAAAGGAAGTTGAATTCGAAGAGATCTCATCAGCATTTGTTGTGGATGGTGCTACTGGAGCTACAGGAACATCAGGTCTAGCTGAATCAGGCAGCTGATCACTAAACCTGAAGAGGTGAGTACTGCAATCATCATCATCATCAGCAGTACCACCAGGTGGTGAACTGTTGACAGGAGCAACAGCAGGAGTTTGATAGGGAACATATTGCAGTATGTCCAAATCAAATAACTCCACAGGGCTTTGTGGAATCTTGTCCTTTGGAGATTCATTGAACTTAACATGTAGAGTTTCTTCAACCATCTTTGTTCTGCAGTTGAAGACTCTGTATGCCTTGCAAGTAGATGAATAACCAACAAAATACCCTGCATCCACCTTAGGATCAAATTTATGGAGTTGATCCTTTGTGTTGAGAATAAAACAGGGACACCCAAATGCTTTGAAAAATGAAATCAGAGGAGCCAAATGATGGAGAACTTCATATGGAGTCTTCATCAACCTCTGATTTACTAAAACTCTATTTTGCACATAGCAAGCTGTGTTGACAGCTTCAGCCCAAAAGGTCAGTGGCAAACCTGAGTCAGCCAGCATGGACCTTGCAGCTTCAATGAGGGTCCTGTTCTTTCTCTCCACTACTCCATTTTGTTCTGGAGTCCTTGGAATGCTAAACTGCCTTTTGATTCCCTTTGAAAGATAGAAGTCATCAAGTGTATGATTTCTGAACTCAGTTCCATTGTCACTCCTAATACACTTGACTGGAAGGGAATACTGCTTCTCAATACAACACAAAGTGAATAATCTTCTGAGCAGCCTCATCCTTTGAATGTAGAAAGAAAGTCCATACAAATCTGGAGTAATCATCCACAATTACCAGACAGTATTTCTTCTTTGCCATGCTCATTACTCTCACAGGACCAAATAGATCCATATGCAGTAATTGCAAGCAGGCAGTGGACTTAGGCACTTCAATAGGAGGAATGAGACTTTGTGCTGTTTTCCTTTTAAACAAGCAGTGCAGGTTTCATCACAGTGGAACTCCTTTATTGGTAAGCCTCTGACTAAACTATTGTGGGTAAGCTGATTCATGTTTTTGAGATTAACATGACCAAGCCTTCTGTGCCACAGTTTAGATTCTTGAGAAGAGGCTTTGGAAAATAGGCAAGGATTGCCTTTGAGATCTATCTTCTTAGAAAGATCTAAGGCATACACTCTTCCTGTCCTGTTGGCTTTCAGGAGAGTGTGATCATCCAACACCTTGTCAATCAAGTGCAAAACTTTGGATGACAGAATCCTACAGTTTTGACTGGTGAAAAGAGCAACATGGCCTTTATCACACATTTGACTGACACTCAAGAGATTGTACTTGAGATTTTCCACATGATTAACATCATCAAATTTGATTTCTCCATTGGAGACAAAGCCCTTACCAATGATGTAACCCCTAGCATCATTGCCAAAAGAACAAATCCCTTCTTTCCTTGAGAGTAGTCATGAAGAAGAGAGCTGTTCCCAGTCATGTGCATAGATCCCCCACTGTCTACATACCAGATGCTACTTTGGCATGTTGAAGAACCCTGCAATAATAAACAATCAGTTAGTTTTAGAGACCCAAACCTTTTTGGTTTTGGGCCTGGTCTCATCAATAGATGGTAAACTAACAGGTTTATTTGAAACAACAGCCTGAGAGGAAGAAGATGGTGTAGAAGAGGAGTCCTTTGGCTTGGACCTCCTTTTCTGTGGTTTCAACATAGGAGCATCTAGTTGGTTAACTCTACCCAACAGATGTTGAACCATCATAACCAGCTGTGTCTGATTTTGTGATAAAGCTTTCAGCTCATCAGACACATTGCTAGTGGAGTTTGATAAGTTCCTATGTTGCACCTTCTTCTTCTGAGCACTCTCAGCTGTCACCTGTTTAACCCCTTCCTTTTTGGATTTCTTTGAGGACTTAAGGGTTACAGGATTTGATGTTGCTGATACAAATGTGGTCTCAAACTCAGTTTTCATTTTTACCATTTTCTCTTTAATTTCTTCTTTTTCTTGTTTGAGTTTGGAACCTCTTTTGTACCAACAATCATCTGTAAGATGATTGAACAAACCACATACTTCACATGGTTTCTTCTTCATCTTAGGTTGATCATCAACTAAAGAGGGTGAAGCAACTGAAGACTTGTTCTTCAATGCTTTGGAAGCATTGTTTGCTTTCTTGACTGCCTCTTTAGTAGTCTTCAAACTCTTTCTACTACTGGCAGTTTTCTTCTCTTCAGTACTGACAGCAGTTGAAGTTTGAACTTCAGGTGTTAATCCTGCTCTCTAGTCCTTTCAGGACCTTCAGAATTAACTCCTGAGTTGATCAACTCATTGATCATGTGAGTGTCAGCATTTGAACCATCAACATCAGCTGATAGGTTCAAAGAGGGCTTGATGCTGACTGCTACTTCTGATTGTGCTGTATCAGAAGGTAGATCACATGATGTGATGGATTGGTTATCACTCTCACCATCAGATTCTACCTCTGCTCTTGGGGTAAAATCTGTAGGTGGAGCAGTGTGATTGTAACCAATTCCAAACTTCACATTTGAAGCAGATTGCTTACTAAGAAGCATTTCAAAACCTTTGCATGATTGTACCCATCTATCACACTCTACCTGGGTAACTGCAAGGGTTTCTTTGAGATCTTTGTACTTCTCTAGAAGTACCTCTTCTCTAGCCTTATCATCAATTATTTGGCAATTCAGTTTATAAATCTCATCATTTTTATCTTTAAGCACAGACTCAAACTCAGCTTTGTTTTTGGAAATTATTTGTTCTAGCTCAATGTTCTTATTAATTAGAGCTACATTTGCTTCTCTAATGGAAGCAAATGCTGCTATGCATGGTTCAGAACATAATTTGGCTTTTGCCTCAGAGGATACCTGTGATACCTGAGGTGTAGAGGCATTAGAAAATGAAGTATCAGCAGACTCCAAAGCCATAAGAGCTAGATTCCCAAAAGGACTGTCACCACCATGTTGACCAGCACCTGAGAACAGTTGTCATGACCAGACATGTCATCTGGTAAACTGCTCCAGTCAACAACTCCTGGGGTGAAGAAGCTGTGTTGTTGAGGTTGAGGTTGTTGATGAGATTGGGATGGCTGAGGTTCTGGTAGTGCATGAGGTTGTGGTGCCATAGGAACTTGAACTTGATTTGACTGTGGCATGTAATAACAAGGGTACGGATATGGCATTTGACCCTGAGGAACAAAATATGCCGAGATTGTTGTTGAGGATGATGACTAGAAGTGACAGGATGTTGCCCTCTGTGTTGTTGACTATTGCCAGGAAAAGTCACAAAGGGTGCAGTGGAGTTAGATCCAGTTGATCTACACTCTCTTGCAAAGTGTCCAAGCCTTTGGCATTTGTGACACCTCAACTTGCTCTTGTCAAAACCAACTTTGGTTTTGCCAGAGAGTCCTGGGAATTTTCTTCCAGTTCTTTTATAGAACTTCTGAGATCTGATATTTATCAAGGCCATTTGGCTCAAAATATCCATCTCTTCTAAGTCATCATCAGCAATCCCCTTGAGATCATCCATAATGAAGCATAAATTGTCATTATTACACCCAGTAAACTGACCATCAACACTCACAAATGCAGATCAGAAGTGCTTGAAGAGAAATTAATATGCTCATCATACTGGCATTCAGATGAAGCATATTCTGACTCATGACCCACCAAGGCAGTGTTGCCTGGTACAAAGTCTTCAGTGAGCTTTCCAGATGAAGACAGCTTTCTCTTCTGTTCTATCTCTCTCTCTCAAACGTGAGCAGTTTCCCATGGAGTTGGGTGAGAGATAGTTTGTCCAAACTTGCACTGGAGCGTAGGACAATAGTATATGTGTCCCATCTCTCAGGCAGTGATCTGAGAAATCTGTTATTCATCTGATATTGTGTACTCAAGTTTGACCATTTTTAGTTCAGAGATCAAACAAGAGAACCGCTCATATTGTTGAGTCAGTGTCTCACCCTTTCTATGAGAGAATGTCTCATATTGTTGGGCAAGATTTCTCTATTATTTGCCAAGACCTCATCTGTTCCTCCAAATTGTTCTTTCAAGGCATTCCAGAGGTCATGGGCAGTTTCATGATGCATTAGCCCAGAATAGATTTCATTTGGCAGTGCCATGGCCAGAATTCCATGGGCTTTTGCATCAATTTCAAGCAACTTCTTATCCTCATCTGAGTATTGCTCCCTCCTCTTCGGAACCATTTGATTGGTTTCCGGGTTATTCACCATAGGCTTGTGTGGACCATGTACCACTGATGTCCAACAACCTGCGCTGTTAACAGACAGGTGATGGAGCATTCGTCTTTGCCATATGTTATACTCATTCCTAACCAGCATTGGTGGCTTGGTTGAGGAACCAGTATTGTGAGGATCATTGGAGGGAGTAGTCATTTTCAGTTCAAAAACAATTTAATTCAAGCTTTTAAAAGTTTTACACAGACCACAACAAACTCAATGAAAACCAAGAAAAGATCTCAGGATGAATGACCAGAAATACAGAAAATTCAATCTCTATAACCGTTTCTTGCAAAAACAAAAGCTAATTCAATCAAACTTAGATCTTGAATAGCAGTTTCAATGATCAATTATTAGATCGATCAATGATTAACCTGCTCTGATACCATTTGACAGGATCAGCGATCACAAGTTTGATGTATTAGAGTTCAAAGCAGCGGAATACGAACAGGAATTAGACAAATTGTAGCAAGCATCGATACTTGTATGCATTAAGAGCACATACGGTTATAGGGAGAGAATATATTTCTGATTTCAAGGAATGTTTATAGATATAGAATATTTCTAATCAAATCATTCATTCATTCATTCATTCACACTCATTACAATAGGTTGTCACTCCTTATATAGAGTGCAACAATCACTGCTGTTATCACGGAAAGTGACAACTGGCAGATCTAATACAAAATAACTAACTCTTAACAAACTACTGAAATGTTCACAACTACTGAGAACATATCAGAGTGTTAAGTACAAAATATAAAACTACTGAAACTACAACGACTGAAGAACAAGCTCTTCAGTCGTTTTACAAAACTACTGAAACATAAAACTACTGAACTAGAAATATAAAACTACTGATATCACAACTACTGAAGAAGTACTCTTCAGCAGTTGTGACAAACTACTGAGGCTTCAGTACTTGATCTTGATCTTCAGACTTTGACCTTCAGATGTTTCATCAGCTGATGACTTCAGTAGATATCATCAGCTGATGTCTTCAGTCTTTGTCTTCAGACTTTGTACATCAGTTGTTGATCTTCAGCACTTGTAAACTCTTCAGCTGTTGTACTTCAGTACTTTGGTCTTTCAGCTTCAGCACTTGTGTTCTTCAGCTGTTGTACTTCAGCAC
Organism: Flaveria trinervia; assembly: GCA_025506515.1. Lineage (NCBI taxonomy): Eukaryota > Viridiplantae > Streptophyta > Magnoliopsida > Asterales > Asteraceae > Flaveria > Flaveria trinervia. Next base: position 42,924,147 of record CM046447.1, read on the forward strand.
TTTAGTTCTTCAGCTGTTGAAGTCTTCAGCACTTGATCTTCAGCTGTTGAAGTCTTCAGCACTTGTCAAACTGCTGATGAGGCTTTCAGCAGTTGTTGTGATACCATGTGGGACTTAGAGTTTTCTGATCTTGGCTCATGGTTCTTTTGGTCCAACATTGCTCAGCAAGCAATCTGCTTCGATGTGAAGTTTGGAATAGGTTACCATCACATGGCACCACCTACAGATTTTTACTTCCAAAACAATAGTAAAATCTGAAGTTGAAAGAAATTTCCAACACATCATCATGTGCTCATCCTCAGTGATCACCCCAAAATCACAAGATGAAATCAGTGTTTTATACCTCGCAAATCAATTGGCTGATGGGTTAACTACTGATAAGCACACGAACTGAGTACTTCAGATGTTATCCCTCAAAGTACCTCAAGTACTGAAGGCAAGTCACAACATTTGAAAAGCATTTCAAATCAACTGAATAAAAGGATTAACAAATGCTGATAGAGAACAGCTGAGAACAAGTCTTCAATTGTTACAGATCCTTCAGTACTAACAAAAGTACTGAAAGAGGAAAGTACTGAAGAGCACACCTTCAGTAGTTTCCACATCAGCATTATCACTCCAAGATGAAGAATAAGCCATGTGAATATGTGGTAATTCAATCATCTTTCTGATGAATGTTGGTACAGAGGGTTCCAAACTCAACAAGATAAGCTCATTAAAATCCATGGATGAAATGAAAAATGAGTTTGAGACTAAGTTTGTACCACAGTCATCCCTTTGTGATAAACCTAAGCCTTCAACCAAATCCAAAAGAAGGATAGGGTTTATCATAAACAGCTGATAGTGCTCCTCATGATAAACATCAGACTAAGTCTGTGAATTTTAAGGAGGAAATGGTGGGTCACAGGAACTCATCAAACACAAGTACTGATATGTCACAAGAGCTGAAAGCTTTAGCTACAAATCAGACACAACTTGTTATGATGGTTCAACATTTGTTGGGGAGAGTTAACCAACTAGATGCACCTGTGATCAAACCACTGAAAAGGCATTCCAAGCCCAAATCCAAGGAATCCATTTCAGCACCATCTCCTTCTTCATCAGCTGTTAATCATAAGAACAAGTTATGGTTAAATCTGTTGATGAAAACAGACCCAAAACCAAAAAGGTTTGGGTCTCAAAACCTAACTAGTTCTTTATGATGAATGCAGGGTTCTTCAGCATGCCAAAGGAGCATCTGGTATGTAGACAGTGGAGGATCTATGCATATGACTGGGAGCAGTTCTCTTCTTAATGACTACTCTCAAGGAAAGAAGGGATTTGTTCATTTGGTAATGATGCCAAGGGTTACATCATCGGAAAGGATATGTGTCTAATGGACAAATCAGGTTTGATGATGTTAACATGTGGAGAATCTCAAGTATAATCTGCTGAGTGTCAGTCAGATGTGTGATAAAGGGCATGTTGCACTTTTCACAAGCCAGAACTGCAGGATTCTGTCTTCCCAAGTTCTGAGGCTGATTGACAAGGTATTGGATGAACATACTCTCCTGAAGGCCAACAGGATTGGAAGAGTGTATGCCTTGGATTTGTCAAAGAAGATTGATTTGAAGGGTCATCTTGCCTGTTCTCCAAAGCCTCTCCTCAGGAATCTAAACTGTGGCATAGAAGGCTGGGTCATGTTATCTCAAAAACATGAATCAGCTGATCCACAATAGTTTAGTGAGAGGTCTACCAATAAAGGAGTTCCACTGTGATGAAACCTGCACTGCTTGTTTGAAGGAAAACAACACAAAGTCTCATTCCCTCCTATTGAAGAACCTAAGTCCACTGCCTGCTTGCAGTTACTGCACATGGATCTATTTGGTCCTGTGAGAGTGATGAGCATGGCAAAGAAGAAATACTGTCTGGTAATTGTGGATGATTACTCCAGATTTGTATGGACTTTCTTCTTGCATTCAAAGGATGAGGTTGCTCAGACGATTATAAACTTTGTGTTGTATGTTGAGAAGCAGTATTCCCTATCAGTCAAGTGTATAAGGAGTGATAATGGAACTGAATTCAGAAACCATACACTTGATGATTTTTATCTATCAAAGGAATCAAGAGGCAGTTTAGCATCCCAAGGACTCCAGAACAAAATGGAGTAGTGGAGAAGAACAGGACCCTAATTGAAGCTGCAAGGTCTATGTTGGCTGACTCTGGTTTGCCATTGACCTTTTGGGCTGAAGCTGTTAACACAGCTTGCTATGTGCAGAATAGAGTATTAGTAAATCAGAGGTTGATGAAGACTCCATATGAACTTCTACATCATTTGGCTCCTCTAATTTCATTCTTCAAAGCCTTTGGGTGTCCTTGTTTCATTCTCAACACAAAGGATCAACTCCACAAATTTGATCCTAAGGTGGATGCAGGGTATTTTGTAGGTTATTCATCCACATGCAAGGCTTACAGAGTCTTCAACTGCAGAACAAAGTTAGTTGAAGAAACCTTGCATGTGAAATTCAATGAATCTCCTAAGGATAAATTCCACAAAACCCTGTGGAGTTGTTTGATCTGGACATACTGCAATATGTTCCTTATCAACCTCCAGCTGTTGCAGATCTGTGGATAAATCATCTTCTGCAGCAAGTCTTCCACCTGGTGGTACTGAAGATGATGATGATATCAGTACTCACCTTTTCAAGTTTAGTGACCAATGCCTGAGTCCACTAAACTTGATGTTCCTGTAGCTTCAGCAGCTCCATCCACAACAAATGCTGATGAGATTTCTGACTCCTCTACATCATTTGATTTGCCATCTCATACTTGGTTTTCAAGTCTGGATCAACATCTGCTGCTGCTGAACCGCTACAAACACTTGCACTGATCTTATAGTATACCAAGAGCTGAAGAATCACCCCATGTCTCAAATCATTGGTGATATCAATGCTGGTGTCTCAACCAGAAGTCAATTGTCTAACTTCTGCTTCTATGCTCTCTTCATCATCAGCTAGAGCCAAAGAACTATCATGTTGCTTTGAGAGACAATGGATGGGTTGAAGCCATGCAGCTTGAGCTACTTCAGTTCAAAAAGCAGCAAGTGTGGGAACTGGTTCCTCTACCCCCAGGTAAGTGTGCAATAGGCACTAAATGGGTGTTTAGGAATAAAACTGATGAAAATGGGCTTATTGTCAAGAACAAGGCTAGACTGGTTGTACAAGGGTTTTCACAAGAAGAAGGTATTGATTATGATGAAACCTTTGCCCCTGTAGCCAGACTAGAGGCAATTAGATTGTTCTTAGCCTATGCTGCATTCCACAATCTTAAAGTTTTTCAAATGGATGTCAAAAGTGCATTTTTATATGGTAAAATAAAAAAGAGGTTTATGTGTGTCAACCACCAGGTTTTGAGGACAATAAACATCCTGATTGGGTGTATAAACTTGATAAGGCTCTTTATGGGTTGAAGCAAGCTCCTAGAGCCTGGTATGAAACACTTTCAAATTTTCTTCTTAAAAATAATTTCACTAGAGGCTCCATAGATAAAACTTTGTTTATAAAGAAAGTGGATCAGCATAAGCTACTTGTTCAAATTTATGTTGATGATATTATTTTTGCATCCTCTGATCCCCAGTTGTGATGAGTTTTACAAGTTTAATGAACAAAAGTTTGAAATGAGTGCAATGGGAGAATTACAGTTCTTTCTAGGCTTGCAAATCAAACAAAAGGCTGATGGAACCTTTATTCATCAGTCAAAATATACAAAAGATCTTTTGAATAAGTTTGATTTACAAAATTGTAAGCCCTGTTCTACTCCCATGTGCAACACCACACAACTGGATGCAGATCAGAAAGGTAAAGCTGTTGATGAAACACTTTACAGATGTATGATTGGTTCCTTGATGTACTTAACAGCTTCTAGACCAGATATATGTTTGCAACTTGTGTTTGTGCTAGATTTCAGGCTGCTCCTAAAGAGTCTCATTTGATTGCAGTCAAGAGGATCTTTAGATATCTGCAAGGTACACAATCTCTAGGTCTTTGGTATTCCACTGACACTCATGCAAATTAGTTGCTTTTTCTGATAGTGACTATGCAGGGTGTAAGTTAACCAGAAAGTCAACTTCTGGTGGATGTCAATTCCTAGGCAACTGTTTGATTTCTTGGCAGAGTAAGAAACAAACATCTGTTGCTACATCCACTGCTGAAGCAGAGTACATTGCTGCTGCAAGTTGTACATCTCAGTACTCTGGCTTCAAAACCAATTATTGGATTATGGCATTACAGAGACTAAGACTCCATTATTAATGGATAGTGCTTCAGCTCTGTGTATTGTCAAGAATCCAGTCCAGCACTCTAGGACCAAACATATAGAGATCAGACACCATTTTATTAGGGATTGTTTTGAAAAGGTCTGATTGATCCAAAGTTTGTGCCTAGTGCTGATGAGCTTGCAGATATATTTACTAAGCCTTTGGATAGTTCAACTTTCCAAAACCTTGTGTTAAGGCTTGGTATGCTGCAGCTAGAATAAGTGATAACTACTGATGATCTCAGTAAACAAGTACTGATGATCATTAGTAAACATGTCACAATATGTACTATTCTGTTAAACGAAACTGATGCAGTTACAACTACTGATGTAGTTATAACTCCTGATGTCAGTAAAAACAGATAAGTACTGATGTCCTATGAAACAACTGAAATCAGCTAAAAAGTCTGATGAGTAAGTATTGAGGATAGTATGAAACAGCTGAAAAGCTAAGAATTGACGAAAACTACTGATGAGAATTTTCACTTCAGTCGTTTCCACAAACTGTTGTTTCACTCTAAACAACTGATGACAAAACCATGTCTTCAGTAGTTTCACAACTACTGATGACTAATACCAAGTCTTCATTGTTTACAACAGCTGAAGACAAAACCAAGGTTTTCAGTAGTTTCACAACTACTGATGACTAAAACCAAGTCTTCAGTTGTTTTCAAACGTCTGATAGTTAAAACCACGTCTTCAGTTGTTTTCATAACAACTGATGCCACACCAACACTTTCAGTCGTTTTCTTTTCAGCCTTTTCTTAACCTATAAATACCTGCACTTATAGACAAACGTTTCATTAGCATTTTCAAACCTTCTCTCTCTCAACAATGGCGACCATGAAACTCAAACCCCGACACAACTGTGTTGCCTACCTTTCGAAATCGGCCTTCTGGAACAAGTTTGACACTGCCATCGATCTTATGGTGGATTCCCATACAGAACAGCCTTTCTTCTGAATCCTACCATATATCCTGACTCCTTATCCCAGTTCTGGACCAACGTCTCTGTAATACTGGTGAGAATGATACAAATCACTCTCCAGTCGTTGGTGAACCAGAAACAGGTCTCATCACCCCCGACATCATTCGCAAACCCTAAATTTGCATGATGGCACCTATCCTAAAGAATACCCGAAAGGCACACTGATATGTCTTTTATCCATAACGGTATGAAGGCGACTTAAGTGCTACAACCATACTTAAAAAGCACTTCCATGATGCTGACGACTTATCTTTCATATGGTGAATGTCTGCCTTGCATCAAAGACATCTTCTTGGGATCAGATGTCTTCCCGATGGCAACAGGTATTGTTCTCTATCCTTGAACGCCAAAATCTAAATTTTTCTAGATAGTGTTCATGGAACTAAAGGATCTGGCTCAGAAACCTGTGGCAAATAGATGGCTACTTTATCCCAGGTTTCTGATGGCCATAATTTTGAATCAATTACAATCTGATGGCCTTGTTGGTCTTGAGTCCCTGCTCCAGCTGTTTTAGCTGAGGTATACTCCCGACATAACTCAGACCCTACTCTTAAAGGGGCTGCCCGGATGCTAAAACCCAAGCAGAGGGAACCCACAGCCTCCACTTCCAGATCCAAAGTCCCCACCAAACCCAAATCCAAAAAGCCCAAAAAGGCTACTCAGGGAGATGAGTCCCCTGAGATGCCCCTGTACCACAAACGCAGGAAATACATACCGGTTATAACCCCCCAGTTATGTCCAAGACTCAACCTGCTGAAGCCGCACAGGTATCCTCTCAATAGGATCCTGTTGCAACCACAATTGGGGATCCCACATTTCTGGAACCTCTCTCAATTGAGAGGGTTACCATTGAAGCGCACCTCTCACCCCGGGTGCAATCTGCTTCGGACCAATCTCCACATGCAACCGCCCCTCAAAGCCCAACACTGATTGTTGCTAAAGTGCTGACTCAGTTGCATTCCTCACCCCCTCCCCAGAAACCACTTATACTGGGAATACCTCAACCATTGAGGGGAGGACCAAAATGCTTCTGATAACCCACAGCACAGGGGTTACAATGTTCCATCTCCAAGTGTAGAAACGGAGGTTAGAACATCTGGTGAGGCTACCACTTCTCCTGCTTCAGCATATGATCAGGTTGAAGTTGGTAACATCCATAAGACCTCACCAGAGGCAACTGCCAATGGACATAGTCCTGAGGCAGGAAGTCCCCAGTACCAAGCACAAGGGCACATGCATCTACTGATCTACACTCAGTGCATGTTCATCCTGATTCCATCAGGAGGTCAGGTGATTCAGCAAACACTGATGATGACCTGGGCTTCTTCTATGATGTTTTAGCCCAAAATACCATCCTAGAGAATGAGGTAAGCAGACTCACGAGCTGCTTGCCAAAATGTCTCAGGATCAAAGTCCATCTACCCCCATTAAACCACACAATGGCACCTTCAATTGAAGGTTCCCCAAACACTTTGCCTACCCATATAACTATGCCACCAGCCTCTGCCTTTGGCACCACCTCTCAGGGACAGAACCCCTCTGAGCAGTTGGTTGCTATCTTTCAAAACTCCTTACCTCTCATCCTCAATCATTACTGAGATTGTCCATAAAGCCATAGATGAGAGGATCTCCTCAAATCTACAAACCCTCATTGATGATGTGTTCACAAATCTCTTTCTGCCTTTCAAGCCCCTGATCCCAATGCAACCAAAAAGGGGAGACTTCCAAGTCTAAGGCAGTGAAAGAAAAGAAAAGAAAAAGAGTTGATGATGAGAAAGAACCTACAAAAGAGAAGGAGGTGGAGAAAGAACTGATCTCAGAACAGCTGATCACATTAAAAGAAAGAAAGTGCTGAGTCAAAAGCTGATGAAGATAAATCCTTAGAAGATCTTGTCAAAGATGCTGATGAAGCTCACAGCAGATCCATGGATAAAATTATAGATCAGCTCTTTCGACAAGGTCATGACACAGCCACTTAGACTCTGAGATCAGAAGGCTGGAAATAGAAGAGATTCAAGCAAGATGGGTTGGTTATAGTGTGTTGGAAAGGGAAAGATTGGAGATAATGATCAGATTCATTGCCAAATACCTTGGAAGATCATTGATAGAGATAAAGGCCTGGTCCAGAGACAGTATCCTAGAGATAACCAAGAAGATCTGCTCTGCTGGAGGCTATAATAAAGGGTTGATAATAGAAGCACTGGATGAAATGGTGCAGGAAAGAGAACTGAAATGGCAAAGCTCTCCAAAGCCAAACTCACCACCAAAATGCTAAGTCAGTCTTCTCACATTCCCACTCAAACACAACCCTTATCTCTAAAATCTCCCAAATCTATCCCTAAACCAAAGCCACCCACAACTCAACCCACAAAACCAATCCCTTTACCCCAAAAACCACCTCAAACCTTACCCAGTGATGCACCCAGAAGGAGGAGAAGGGTGTTGAGGGTAGAAGAAGATGAAGAGAGAGGATGATGATGATAGTCTGCCAATCTCTGCTGTTCTCAAACTCAAATCACCTAAGCACAGAAGTCAACAAGTGATTACTCCTGACTTGCAAATGCAGATGGTGAAGGTAAAGATTGAAGAAGCAGAACAGCAGAAACAGCACGATGAGAAGTTTCTCAAGATGGTTGATAAGGATTTCCCTCAGTCCTCATCCATTCAAGAAATGAAGAAACAGGCTCTGAGGCTGTACACTCTTAGACATACTTTTCAACATCAAAGAAAGAGTGCGGATCTGGCCAGACCCCAGGGTAAGTTCTAGAATTCATAAGAAAATATACCAAGTAGATATCATGGCCAAGTGAAGAAGACCTTGAATGCTGCAATTACATTGGCCATGGTAGTCTCACCCTGGGAAATCATTGAAGAATTCAAGAGAGCTCACAACTCCAAGCAACCCCTCAATCTATTCTTGAGAACAAAATGATCAAGAAGGGTTGTTATACAAAAGACTTGAAGATCTTCAGAAGAGTGAACTCCAGTTGTTGCTTGAAGGCTCTCACCCTGATGAATTTGCTTATAGAGAGATAACAACTGTGGAGTTGAAAAATGGAAAGACAGTGAGATACCTATCTGAGTATTATGGCCCAGAGTTCTTCTTCGAAGGAGAAGCAGAAGAACTCACCTAGGAGGAACAAGTTGTTCTCCTTGAGGCCTATGCTAGTGACTCTTATAGACTCATTCATGGGAATTAGGTTTCATGGTTGGGATAAGACTCTGTGTTCAGTTTCCCCATAACAGAGTTCCCTTCCATACTTAGCCAATCAAATGATTAGAAACCTTTCCCGGCCTGTGCTTAACTGATTACCTCTGAAGCTGATCAAGAGGGTGTTTCTGCCAAGAATAAGTGGGATCATCAATAAGTTTAGAGGTTTTGGCTGCATTGGTTAAGGGGGAGTTTGTTGGACCAAAAGAACAATGAGCCTGATCAGAAAAACCTCTAAGTCCCACAGACATTACAACTGCTGAAGAAGATCACATAGCTGAAGACATCAGCTGATTACAAGGTCTGAAGACAAGACTGAAGACTACTACTGAAGACAAAGTCTGAAAGTAAAGAACTGAAGACAAAGTCTGAAGCTGTCAGCTGAAGACAAAGTCTGAAAGTAAAGTACTGAAGACAAAGTCTGAAGCTATCAGCTGAAGACAAAGTCTGAAAGTAAAGTCTAAGAACGAAGTCTGAAGAACAAGACTGAAGACAAGACTGAAGACAAGACTGAGACAAAGACTGAAGACAAGACTGAAGACCAAGTGATCAGTAGTTGTCACAACAGCTGAAGTGATCAACTTCAGTAGTTGTGATGGTTTCCTTTCAGTACTTGTATTTACTTTTCAGTAGTTATAGTTTCAATAGTTTAGTTTTAGTAGTTTTTATGTTTTTGTACTTAAGCATTCTCTGAGATGTAATCAGTAGTTGAGAACATTCTCAGTAGTTTGCATAGTTTCAATAGTTTGAATAATTCTGTTAGATGTCACTATCAAGTGACATCAGCAGACGTCATATATCCTATATAAGGAATGTGACCTAATTGTAAAGTGTGACATTGAGCCACCACGAAAGCGTATGAGTGAAATATCTCTTTTGCAGAATACTCTTTTTCTATAACCATCTACTGTTACATTGAATATCATTTGTGTTCTTGTGAATTGTTTAATTCGTTGTTCGTACTCCGCTGCAATACTCTCTAACTAATCAAACTTAGATCACTGATCCTAAAAAAGTCTTTAAAGTGTTTTAGTAGCATCATCCTAGGGGGAGTTTGTAAGGTTTAATATAAGGCTGATGCAACCCAAACACCCAAAGTCTCTCCTGCATGCATGCACAAGTGTATTGAAGTAGAATTGATTCGGAAGTTTCACACCAACATCAGAAAATATTCTAAGTGTGAAATCTTCCGAAGCCAAGACCAATTCTTCCAAGCCAACCCATATCTTCCGAAGCAAGACCAATATCTTCCGAAGCCAAAGATGAAGTCTTCCGAAGCTTCAGAGACAAGCCTTCCGAAGCCAACACTAGAAACAGATTTCTCTGAAAACTTTTTGAATACATGCTTTATCTGATGTACCTTTTACATAAAGTTGGACCCATTTTCCATTGCAACTCTGATGAGACACCAACTTTACATAAGTTGGTGAAAGGTCCATGTTTTTGGTACTATACATTGAGGTCTTGAGTCTGTAACTTTCTACTTTATGTACTTTATCCTTTTTGTAATATATTAGGATGTGAGCTATGGCATGTCATAGTCACTAGTCAAAAGGCAATCTGCCTTTTGACTCTACATTTGATTTTGTAATTGTCTAGTCAATTGTATCCAACTGGCCTTCAAAGTATGGCCGACTGTAGGTTGTAGTATAAGGTGTTGTTTGTTTTTTCTGCAGGAAAACGTCTGCAGTATGTGGACCACATCTGCAGACATCTGCAGCAGAAGAGGTGGACCAAATGTTTGCAGTCTGCAAGAAAAAGACAGTTTGTTTTTAACATCTGTAGAATGCTAACCATATACAAACAAACTAACCATATAAACAACAAATCAAACAAAAAAAAGAAAAAAATAGTAGGCGACGGGGAGGGGGCCGAAAGGGAGGGGGCGAAGGGGAAGGGGCCGAAGGGGAGGGGGCCAAAGGGGAGCAGGCGCGGTGGCGACAGGGAGGCGGTGGCGCGATGGCGATAGGGCAGGGGGAGGGCTGCCGAGAGGCTTGTGAAGAGAAGATGAAGATGCTTGTGAAGATGGGGAGGGGGCCGTAGGGGAGGGGGCCGAAGGGGAGCAGGCGCGGTGGCGATGGGGAGGCGGTAGCGCGATGGCGACGGGGCGAGGGGAGGGCGGCCGAGAGGCTTGTGAAGAGAAGATGAAGATGGTTGTGAAGATGGGGAAGGGGCCGAAGGGGAGCCGGCGCGGTGGCGACGGGGAGGCGGTGGCACGATGGCGACAGGGCGGGGGGAGGGCGGCCGAGAGGCTTGTGAAGAGAAGATGAAGATGGTTGTGAAGATGGGTGGAGAAGAGAAGATGTTAGAAGATGTGTGATGACATTGTTCCACCTCTTCTCTGTGCAGAGGTTTTGAAGACGTTTTTTTAATGAAATTTCTTCCAGAAAACAAACAGTCTGCGAAGTAAAAACCTCTTCCCGCGTCTGCGAGCGCGCAGATGAAGAGGTGGGGAAGAGGTTTACAGGACCGTTTAAGGGCTTTAACACAATTACAACACAACGACACAAAAGAGGAGATTAACTAAACTTTAATCAAACAGTGAACTAGGTTAACCAAAGTGATACAAAGAGCACAAGTAAAGTAAGAGACAGAACAAGAGAGTTTGGTTTTCAAGAATGCAGTATATTGCTTTCTCTATGTTCTTTTACAAGTGTTTCAAAGCATAATATAAAAGATACAAGAACATGAGATACTTATACTACATCCTACAGCTGGCTATACTTTGAAAGCCAGCTAGATACAATTGACTAGACACACAAACAAAATCAATTGTAGAGTCAAAAGGCAGATTGACTTTTGACTTGTGACTATGACATGCCATAGCTCACATCCTTATCTATTACAAAAAGGATAAAGTACATAAAGTAGAAAGTATACAGACTCAAGACCTCAATGTACAGTTAACAAAAGCATGGACTTTTTCACCAAACCATGTTAGTTGGTGACTTGCAGAGTTGCAGTGGAAAAGGTGCTTTATGAAACAGTACATCAGATAAAGCATGTGTACTAAAAGTCTTCGGAAGAAATCTGTCTTCAAAGGATGAAGCTTCGGAAGACTTTGTCTCTGAGCTTCGGAAGACTTCATGTTTGGCTTCGGAAGATATTGGTCTTGGCTTCGGAAGTTTTTACACTTAGAGTATTTTCTAATGCATTGTGTAAAACTTCCGAAGCATTCTTCACTTTAGTACTTAGTGCATGTTGCTGAGACACTTTGGATGTTTTGGGTTGCATCAGACTTAAGGAATCCTTACAAACTCCCCCTAGGCTGATGCTACCAAACACTTAGAAGATCTTCAAATGTTGGTAGTCTTCAGTACAATCAAGACCATTCCTTTCTTCATTAGATGGTCAGGATCATCAAGATTCTCATAGTATCTTCTCATCTCAAAGAGATCATGCAGAGGTAAGTTGATTATGTCTTGCCAGGAGTAGACATTCTCAACACCTTGATCTCTGATAACATGCCATCTTTCTGGATTGGTAGAATAAGTCCAGGACAAGATGGGTGTCTCAGTTGTTAGAGGAGCCACTTGCATAGGAGTTGATTGGGCTGCCTCATCATGCACTTCCTCAGGTTGATCTGATTCAGCCTGAGGTGTAGAGGTAGATGACTTTGGCTTCTTCTTCTTAGTCTTTGGTTTAGAAGCCATTTTCTTCTTCCTCTTAGATGTCTTTAACTGAGAAGACTGGTCTGCAGCACCATGTTGATCATCAGTGTCTTTCTCAGTTGGGTGTTCCTCCCTCACAGGTTTAGAAGGAGAGGGAGTTTGACCCTGTCTTGGATCAGAAGATGAAGTTTGCTGAGGCTTAGCTGGAGGTTCTGGTTGAGGTGTCTCAGGTTGTTCAAACTTGACCTCCACTTCAGGTGGGACTTGACTTGGAAGAGAGTGCAAGTCAATCAGTTCTCCACTTTTAATCTTCTGCTTGATCACCCTTATATCTCATCCATTGTAGATAGAGACATGGGGCCAAGTCTCCTTCCGGAGAATCCATATAGCTTCAAGAAGCTCATCATTCTTTGTCTGTCAGCAGACTTCTTTGCATTCTTTTGAATGATGGCTCTTGACTTTGCAGCTTCTTCCCTTAGCTTCCTTTTGGTTGTTTTTCTTTCTTTGACTAGCTCAAGCTCAAGTTGCTTTAGGTACTCGAACTCAATGAAGTCATAGGACAGGGGGAAGATGCATTTGCCTGATAGAAGCCTGTGGCACTCAGGTAGTTGATCATCTTGATCCTATCTTCTTCTTTATCTACCTGAGGTTCTTGTGGAGCCACATCTTCCTGTGCAGGACTTTCTTGAACTGAGAGAGAGTGGGAGCATGCTTGTAAAGCCTTTTCTGTCTCTTCTCCTCTTTGAATTGGAGAAGTAACCTTGCATCCTCTTTCTCCTTCATCTCTCTTGACACTTCCATGTCAGCCAGTTCATTTAACTCTTCTAAGGGGAGGGAGATGATTTCATCAATATCATAGTTCCTGGTTTGTAAATAGGTAATCCTGACTGCCCTTAACTCATCATCTTGAGTATTTGGTTTGGGGGCAGCCCTGATTGCAGCTTGCATGAAGGTAGATGACCCAAAAGAACTTTCACCCCTCAGCCTCCTTTTCCTCTCTCTTTCTTCCTCCTCAATTTCCTCAGGAGTCATTTTCCTTTTCCCTTTGTCACCAACAGACCTTTGTGACTCAGGGTGGATTGAGGCTTGGCCTTCATTGCTTGGTGTAGCTTCCATGCTCTGGCCAGAGAGGCTGAGAAACACCTTCACCAGCAGGTGTTTCAGATGGAGTTTGGACCTCTGCAGCAGTTGTTGATGATGAGACAGGGGTCTCAGGTTCTGCCACTAGGCCTTCAGTCAAGGTTTCCCTATGAAACTAATCTTAGGGTCCACCTCAACATCCAGTTGACACGATGACATTGCCTGATTGCCTATGTCTCCTTCTTAGAGAGAACTCTGCAAGGATCCTTTCTTGGATTCTTTGAGCCAGCCTGTCAGCTTGTCTTGAATTGCTTGGATTGACAAGTGGCATGTTGACTAAATCCAGTCTTTCATAGAAGCTCAGGCTTTGGAACTGAAAAACTTCTTGTTGGCCTTGAACTCTGTGAAGTATAAGGGCTCTTCTATCCTCATCATACCTCCACCTTATGATGTAGTTGCCAGTTCCTTGTGGTGGAGATGAGACAACCCTTGGTATACCTTCCTCAAAGAGACTCCTGATGATTGAGTCTATAGAGTCCACATTAATGTGAACTTGAGGAAGTTGCTGAGAATGCACAACAGCAAGTGAGGATGGTGAGTCCTCTATGTCCATTCTCTTTGAAGAACTCCCAGGTTCTGTGGTTGTAACAACTTTCTCCCCCTTTTGGTAGCAGCACCCACTTGCATAGGTGAGCTGGAGGATAAGTCAATTACTTCCACAGGTTCTTGTGTTCCTGGTTGAGTTGTCCTTAAAGGTCTCTCAGCTAGTTTTTCCTGCAGATATGAAATCTGAAGTTGCTGATCATTGACCTGGTTTTGTAAGGTAGTCACCTGAGATTCCAAGTGACTAACCTTAGAGACTAAATAGGTGCATGTTTTTGACAATTTCTGCACCTTTAGTCTCAAATTCCCCTATCTTCATCAGAAGAATCAGTGGGGGATGAGATGATTGGACCAAAGTCCTCTCGCTCACCACCAGCTTGAGTTTCTTGGCTGCTGGTTTTCCTCTGCTCACTGGCAGCCTCAGTTGAGATGCCAGGGAGCTGAGTTGCCATGGTGGAGGTCTTAATGATGTAATCACTTTCAAAAGTGAGAGCCTCTTCCATATGGACATCCTGAACAAGTTCAGAAGTGTCCACCTCAGTAATAGGTGACTGATATGGGATAGACTGAGGAGAGTCAGAGGTACTCATCTCTCTTTGAGTAGGGGATGGGAAGAGAGACTCATGGTACTCACTGAATCCTAAGTCTTCATCAGTATAGAAGGATAGGTTGGGAATTGGTTGGTTGAGATCCAAAGGCTGGGGATGGTAGCTGTCCCCTGAAGGTTGTTCACTTGAGTGTTGAGACTCAGAGTGAAGGCTTAAGGCTGTTGGGCTAGTGAGCTCATCAGGCTGAGCATGAGGAACCTCAGCACTGATTCTTGAAAAATGGGAGTGGTCTGCTCCTCAGGAGAAGTGGGAGCTCCAGTATCCACTTCTTCCTGTATGAGTGAGTATATGGGTGCCTCCTCAGACTGAATAGTCTGAGCAGGGGTTCGTTTGTATTTTCTTTGGTAGGTGATGGATATTTGGGGCTGTGTAGGTGGTTGGAAAGCAGCAGGTGTGGTTCAACACTAGCTTGTGCTGCTAGGTTGTCACCTTGAGCAATGAGCTCTAACATTTTGGGACTAGGGCTGTTTCTACCCCTGAGAAGCCTATAGTGGGCTTCTTCATTTTTAAAGATGTCGGGCTTCATCTGTCCCAATTTAAGAATATTACTTGTTTCCCTCAACTGTGAGCCCAGTTCACAGTTGAGAATGTGTTGAACATATCTAGGAAACATGTAATACTCTAAGGAGTCTAAGTTTGCAAGTAAATTAGTATAAACAAATTGTGAATACCTGAACTTGACCCCCTGAACCATTCCATGAACTATAAAGGAGAGATCCTCAGGAATCTGGTCCCATCCACCATGCTTGTTTGATAAGCTGTGGATAACCACGTGGAGCAGGTATTTCCACTACTGGGATGAGACCTTCCCTTTCCTGAAGGTCTTTACAGAGAAATCTCCCTCATAGCCCATCTGCTCAAAGGAATGATTAACCGCTTCCTTTGGGAAGGACACCTCACCTTCTTCATCATCCAGCTGCAAATGTTGGTTAATGATGGCTGGAGTGATCAAGATTGTCCTCCCTTGCACTGTGGCAGACAGTGCCTTCTCCCCATCCATAATGACCTCTTGGCAGGTCTTCCAGAATTCAAGCAAGTGATCCTCATATAGAGTAGGATCAATGGTCAGGGAGGTGAAATAGTTTGACAGAGTCAAGAATTGGCAAATCTCTGAGAAACTCGCATCTTTCTCAGAGCTAACAGAGCAACTTGATTATGTTGCCTGTGAAGTTGCATGGAGAAATCTGGGTTGTTTCTTTGTGTTAAAGGTTAGCCATTTCAGAAGCTTAAGGATGAAGAAAGGTAGAAAGCGAAAGCGTTTTAGAGAATTAGGTTAGAGGGATAGAGGAATGGAGGAAGATAGTGGGAGAGAGGGGGAACCGTTGGGTATTTATATAAAGTGATTTGAACCAAAGTTAATGAAAGAAGATAAACTTTGAAATCCGGAAGTCGGTCCCACCTCTGAAAAGATAGTTTTCTTTTGCTCAAAAAGTAGTTTTCTTGGAATTCGAAAAGCTTCCGAAGGTAATTTGTCTTCGGAAGTTTTGGAAAAAGCTTCCGAAGCTAAAATGGCTTGGAAGAATTTTCTGAGAGTCTTGAAGATTTATGCTTCGGAAGAGAAATAAACCCTTGGATGCTTTGTATAAGAATGAACAAAGCTTTCGAAGTTAATTTTGCTTCGGAAGAAAAAAGTCCTTAAAAATGAATAAGTGTCTGAGTTAAGAATTTTAAGCTTCGGAAGATGATTTGAATTCTTCCGAAGGTAACTTTCTTAGACAGTTATTTATTTTGAAGACATGTTTTTCTTCCGAAGATAAAACTTTATCTTCCGAAGTATCAAAAAAAATTTTTCGAATCTAAGGAAAGTTTTCAAAAAGAGTTTACATCCAAGAAAACATGAGCTTATGAAAGTGATGAACTAGATAACTTAGGACACACTTATTTTAAGAAGAAATAATAGAGTCAGTTTTAAGAAAAAGTCTACTCAAAGTTAATCATCCCAATAGCTGATATCAGATACTTAAATCTCTGTTCATCAAAAGCTTTTGTGAACAGATCAGCATATTGTTCATCTGTATGAACTTTGACTAGTTTAATTAATCCTTTTTCATAGTTATCTCTATTAAATGATACCTGATGTTGATGTGTTTGGTCCTTGAGTGCTGCACAGGGTTCTCAGTGATAGAGATAGCACTATTGTTGTCTATGTGGATAGGAGTCTCTTTGAAGTTAAATCCATAGTCCAGCATCTGATTTTGAATCCAAAGCACTTGAGCACAGCAGCTTGCAGCAGCAATGTATTCAGCCTCAGCAGTTGATGCAGACACACAGGATTGTTTCTTGCATTGCCATGAGACAATCCTTCCACCAAGGAATTGACATCCCCCAGATGTAGACTTTGCAGTCATGTTGCAACCACCATAATCACTGTGTATAGGCATACAGATTGAAATTAGGATTCTTTGGATACCATAGACCAAGTGTTGAAGTACCTTTGAGGTATCTTAAAATTCTTTTCACAGTGATTAAGTGAGACATCTTAGGGTTGGCTTGATATCTTGCACAAATACATGTAGCAAACATGATATCAGGCCTGCTAGCTGTAAGATACATAAGAGACCCAATCATAGCCCTGTATAGTGTTCATCTACACACTGCCCCTCAAGATCTGGACCAAGGGAGTGGTTTCTGGCTATGGGTGTCTTAGCAATCTTACAATCAGTCATGTTGAACCTCTTGAGTATGTCTTGAACATACTTTGACTGACTTATGAAGATGCCATCCTCAACCTGCTTCACTTGAATTCCCAGAAAGAAGTTGAGTTCTCCCATTGAACTCATTTCAAATCTGTCTTTCATCAGCTTCTCAAAGTCTTTGCAGAGCTTTGGATTGGTTGAACCAAGATGATGTCATCTACATATACTTGAACCAGCAATAAGTCATTTCCTGTCCTTTGATGAAGAGAGTTCCATCTATAGCACCTCTCCTGTAACCATGTTTACAGAGATACTCAGAAAGTGTCTCATACCACTTCCTGGGTGCCTGATGCAGCCCATAAAGAGCTTTGTCAAGCTTGCAGACATAATCAGGATGATCAGGGTCTACAAAACAGGTGGTTGTTTGACATAAACCTCCTCATCAATCACTCCATATAAGAAAGCACACTTTACATCAAGTTGATAGACTTTGAAGTTCTTGGATGCAGCAAATGCCAGGAATATCCTAACAGCTTCTAGTCTCGCTACAGGAGCAAAGACATCAGTGTAGTCAATCCCTTCTTCTTGTGTGTATCCTTGAACAACTAGTCTTGCCTTTTCTTGATGATGATTCCTCTATCATCCTTCTTATTCCTAAAAACCATTTGGTGCCAATGGTACTCTTCCCATGAGGAAGTGGACAAAGGTTCCAAACTTTCTGCCTTTGAATTGAAGCAGCTCTTGTTGCATAGCTTCAACCCAACTTCCATCCTTTAGAGCTTCATCAACTTTCTTTGGCTCTATCTGAGATAAGAAACAAGAGTGAAGACAAATATTTGCTTCATGAGTTTGTCCTCTTGTTCTTACCCCTGTGTCAACATCTCCAATGATGTTTGTGGTGGGGTGAGACCTGTGGATCCTTAGCTGAGGGATCACAGCAAGTTGCTGAGAGAGATCCAATTTGAGAAATTTAGATCTGGGCTTAAAGATTTACCTTCCACATTATCACACTTATCAAGATTAACTTGATCCAATGAGTGTGTGACATCATTGATGTTGTCATCTATGGTATGGTTATTAGCATCAAGAAATTCCTGATCACTATCACCATCACCATTGTTGTCTTCTACAATTGAGGTGTCTTTATCTGGTTGAGAAGCCTCTGAGCTGGAATTTGAAGGCATACCAGATGTATCAGCTGAATTTGTCATTGTTGTGCTGATAGAAACTTCATTTGTTGAAGTAGTTTCAACTGGAGCTGAAGATGTATGTCTTGAAGATCTTCCTAGCTCAAATCTTGGGTCAGGATCACCTGTATTTAAATTTTCTGCAGATCCTGAAACATGCTCACAAGATTTGTTAAAACAGTTGGTAACTAAATCAAGATCAAACAGCCAATCCGGACCAGAACCAGCAACACATGGTGTGTGTCATTGAAAGTCACATTGGCTGACTCCTCAACTATTCTAGTTCTGAGATTGTATACTCTATAAGCTTTAGCTTGAGAGGAGTATCCAATGAAGTGTCCATCGTCTGATTTCTCAGCAAACTTGGCGATTTGATCTTTGGTATTCAAGATGGTGCAGGGACATCCAAATGACCTGAGAAAACCAATGAAAGGTTTCCTCTTGTGCCAAAGTTCATAAGGGGTCTTACCATGTGTCTTAACTACTAAAACTCTGTTCTGCACATAGCAAGCAGTATTAACTGCCTCTGCCCAGAAGGTGATAGGCAGTTTAGAGTCAGACAACATAGTTCTTGCAGCTTCAATAAGTGTCCTGTTTCTCCTCTCAGCAACTCCGTTTTGCTGAGGAGTCCTGGGAGCACTATATTGTCTTGTAATACCTTTTTCATCACAAAATGTATCAAGGATTTGGTTCTTGAATTCAGTTCCTTGATCACATCTTATGGTTTTGACCTTATGATCACATTGATTCTCAACTTTTAAGATGAAATTCTTCAGAATCTCAGGGGTTTCATCCTTAGTTCTAAGGAAAAAGACCCAAGTGAATCTTGTAAAGTCATCTGTGATCACCAAACAGTAAGAGGTCCTTCCTAAACTCATTACACTGGTGGGGCCAAAGAGATCCATATGTAACAAGTGTAGGGGAGTAGTGATGGAGTTCTTTTCCTTAGGCTTGTGAGATACCTTGTGTTGCTTCCCTTTCAGGCATGCAACACAAAGATCATCACTTGTAAACTCTTTCTTTGGCATTCCAGTTACCAGATCATGTTTAATCAATTTATTTATGTTCTTAAAGTTTACATGGCACATTCTTTTATGCCATAGGAAAGACTCATCACTATTTGCTTTAGATAGAAAGCATGAAACTTCTCCAGAAGGAGATGTTTCTTGCAAATCCATCTTGTACATGTTCCCTTTCCTGGGGGCTCTGAGCAGGATATGCTCATGAGGAATGACCACTCCGGCTTGAGAACAATGCACTCATGCTCAGTAAAGAGCATGTTATGACTCTGATCACAAAATTGGGATACACTCAGAAGATTGTACCCAAGCTCCTTAACAAAGTTTACCTTCTCGATGCTGAGCTTACCATTTGTGACCTTGCCCCTTCCAGAAATGTAACCACCTTCATGTCCTCCAAAAGCAACTGGTCCTCCATCAATTCTCTCAAAATTATGGAGTAGAGACCTATTGCCTGTCATGTGCCTGGAACAGCCACTGTCAATTATCCAGACATTCCTGTTTGTCTTGAGCTGTTCCTGCACAAAGAAAATGATTAGTTACATTTGGAAACCCAAGCCTTACTTGTCTTGGGCTACTAAGTGTAATAGAAGGTAATGCAACAGTAATAGATCCTATGGTTGTACTATGGGGATCTTCAGCTGTTGTTGATGGAGAAATTTCAGTCATTTGGTCTTTCTTAGACTTCCACACCACCTTTGGAGTCTTGGACTTGACCTTCAAAACTTAGAAGCTTTTGGAACTTCACACATTTTTGACTGAACCTTCAGAAGATTCTACAGTCACTGCAGCAGACTTTAGTGCTTCGGAAGAACTCCTTTCTTCCGAGACCAATTTTACTTCCGAAGGTAATTTTCCATTTACCTTCTTCTTTGATTTGGAGCTTCCGAAGGAAACAGACTTTCCTTCCGAAGCTTGAGACTTCTTGAGATTCTTTGAAGTCTTTGAATTGGTCATGTGGATGGTACTTTTAGGATTGTATGGGCAATCCTTGGCAATGTGAGAAGTACTTTCACACATGACACATAACATTTTCTTCTTCAAAGGAGTCTCCTTTTGAGAGCAAGACTGGCTTTGGTCACATTCCTTCTCCACCTTCATCTTGGTAGATGCTGATGAGACAGTTCTTTTGGGCTGTGAACTGTTCTTGGAGTTTGATGGTCCAGGCTGTGCAGGTGGTACACAGCAGCTCAGTCTTCTTCTTTGCACTGTGATGATTTGAACATGAACCAGTACTCTTAGCTGAGGAGTCTTGGTTGATGTCTTCAGTCTTTACTACTTTGAAACCTGCAGAGATAAAAACTTGTTTCTGCTTAGCATCAAAAGTAGCCTTGATTTCTTGAGCCTTCTTTGCTTTCCTTTTGCTCTTCCTGATCAAGTTCTTTCTCTTAGACTTGGTCATCACAGTTGATTTCTTCTCCTCAGAAGGATAGTGGCCCTTGGAAGAATCCTCATCTTCACTCTTCTCAGAGGAATTCTTCACTATCACTTCTTCATCATCCTCACTTATAGGATCTATGAGAGGAAGCTCATCTTCACAAGTTCCACATCTAGGAGATCTTACAGACAAGATTGTGTGTGGAGGAGCTATCTCATTTGATCCCAGTCTGTCTGTTTTGATAGCACACTTTGTTGTGCAGGGATGAGGATATCATGTTCTTGAAGGTCTCTTCTTCAAGAACACTCTTTTCTGCCCTGGCTTTGCTGATCACAAGCTCAGCCTGGCACTCAGTTAGCTTGGTTATGAGATCTTGAATTGAGTTCTAAAGTCTGTGTGTTCATGTTTTAGAGCTGAAATGGTTTCTCTAAGTCCTCTATTTTCAGTTTATAATCATTTTCAGACTTTCTAAAATCAGATTTTAAAATGTTTAAGGACTCAAGATCAGATCTCATCTCCAAGTTGTAGGACCTGTATCTATTTACTTTAGCAATGCATTCAGGAGTACAGAGATGTTCCAATACCTTGGCTTCATCATGATCAGCCATCAGTGCTTGGTTTGGAGAAACATCTTCCACCTGAAAACTCCAGTCAAAACCTCCTTCTTCAACAGCAACAGCAGCATGTTGCTTAGTCTTCTCAGACTGGGGAGCTTTGTCAGTGTAGTTTGGTCTGGGTTGTGTTTGGCCCTCATTTTCTTTAGGTGCCTTACACTCCCTAGCAAAGTGACCCATAAGGTTGCAGTTGTAACACTTAACTTTGCTTTTATCCAGCCCAAACTTTCCACTGATAGCATTGCTTGGAAATCTTCTTCATGTTCTCTTGTAGAACTTCTTGGCTCTGTGAGTGAGGAGAGCCATCTGCTGAACTATCTCCATGTATTCCAGGTCATCTGGATGAATACAGTCCAGGTCTTCAAGAGTGAAGAGATAATTCCCACAGCTTTCATCAGTAGACACAAGGCTTGAGAAGAACTTGTCTCTTGGAATGGACTTCCTTGAGTAAAGTTCTCTCTTGGTGTCTCGGGAAGGTGATGAAAGGACCCTTATGTGAGTTGTCAGGGTAGCATATGAGATGATGTTGGGGTTCTATGCTGTCCCTTTCAACTACATGAAGGGCTGAACCCATTTGATTGTTGGAGTTTCCAGATGAACCTTGCATGTTCATTTCCATCTGGTATCCACTGAGAATCCCATACAACTCTGTCAGAGTAAGAGTTTTAAGGTTCTCAGTCCTCTTGATCACCACACAATAGTGTTTCCATTGCCTAGGAAGTGAGGACATGAACTTCCTTACAATGTCCCTGTTCTCAAGAGGTACTCCTCCATCCACAATCTCAACATACCTGAAGTATTGTTGGGTCATGGTTTCACCTGCTTTGAAGGTGAAATTTTCAAACTGCTGCTTCAGAAGATCTTTCTTGTTCTCCTTGGCTTCAGAGGAGCCTTCATACATCAGCTTCAGTGCATCCCACACTGTTTAGCTGTTTTGCACTTCTTAAAACCTCTGTATACAGAGTTTGGGAGAGCAGTCTGAAGAGCAGTCATGGCTTCCTATCAATCTCTACTCTTTTCCTATCTTCATCTGAGTAGTTGGCCATATCTTTAGGGATCATACCAGCACCAGTAGCAGAGGGGGTGCTGGGTATGAAAGGTCCATTTACAACAAATTCCCACATTCTTGAGTCAAGAGACCTGATGAAGCCTTCCATCCTCATGCACCAAGTGTCAAAATCATCAAGAGTGATCAGTGGGGATTTGTTCATGGTTCCAGTCTCCATATCAGTCTTTGAGATGGAAGCCATTTGAAGAGTTTAGTTTTTGTGTGTGTGAGGGATCTTAAGATGGTTAGATCTTATATCAAGAACCTGGAAAGCTCTGATACCAATTGCAGGACCGTTTAAGGGCTTTAACACAATTACAACACAACGACACAAAAAGAGGAGATTAACTAAACTTTAATCAAACAGTGAACTAGGTTAACCAAAGTGATACAAAGAGCACAAGTAAAGTAAGAGACAGAACAAGAGAGTTTGGTTTTCAAGAATGCAGTATATTGCTTTCTCTATGTTCTTTACAAGTGTTTCAAAGCAAGATAAAAGATACAAGAACATGAGATACTTATACTACATCCTACAGCTGGCTATACTTTGAAAGCCAACTGGATACAATTGACTAGACACACAAACAAAATCAATTGTAGAGTCAAAAGGCAGATTGCCTTTTGACTTGTGACTATGACATGCCATAGCTCACATCCTTATCTATTACAAAAAGGATAAAGTACATAAAGTAGAAAGTATACAGACTCAAGACCTCAATATACAGTTAACAAAAGCATGGACTTTTTCACCAAACCATGTAGTTGGTGACTTGCAGAGTTGCAGTGGAAAAGGTGCTTTATGAACAGTACATCAGATAAACATGTGTACTAAAAGTCTTCGGAAGAAATCTGTCTTCAAATGATGAAGCTTCGGAAGACTTTGTCTCTGAAGCTTCAGAAGACTTCATGTTTGGCTTCGGAAGATATTGGTCTTGGCTTCGGAAGTTTTTACACTTAGAGTATTTTCTAATGCATTGTGTAAAACTTCCGAAGCATTCTTCACTTAGTACTTAGTGCATGTTGCTGAGACACTTTGGATGTTTTGGGTTGCATCAGACTTAAGGAATCCTTACAAGGTTTTTTCAAAAAACAACACCCCCTAAGTATCTCTGGTCATTGTATTTTATCATACATTGCTTTGTAAACTTGTAAGGAACTAGAGAGCAATACATCAACCTTGAAAACCAAATACTTGTTGGTCTTGTTCTGCTCTTTATACTTGTGTTTTCTAGTTCTCATTGAATTGGTTTCTAGTTCCCCATTTGAACTCTTAAGTGTTCTAAGCAACTATCCTCATTGTGTTGTTGTGTTGTTGTGTTGTAAGTGCATACCCCTCTCCGGTCCTGCAGGACTAATAATTAGTTATCCAATGACAGGAAAGACAACTGTAGCCACTGATCGAAGCGAATGTGGTACGATTGAATCATCAATTGAATGCATTTGAAGGGGATTGTAACCACTGATTGAAAGGGTAATGGTAGGGTTTGAATTTTGACTGAATGCCCCTACCTTTAAATCAAGATTGAATGTGAGATTCAATACCAGATGAGTGCTGATAGTAACTGGTGAGCTGTTGATGGCTTCAGAGAAGAAGTGGTTGTGAGAAATGCTGATGGTAAGCATTCAATAAGGGCACAATTGGGATATGAAGGTACAAAATTAGAAACTTCTTCATATGAATTTTCAGCTACTGTCTTAATCTTGTATTGAAATGACCTTTATGTTCTAACTTCCTCTATTATATAGTAATATGATATAAATTTACTCCATTAATATTGTTATATTAAAACATTTATGATGGTATTAAATATTATTTGATTATTAGTTATATAATTAAACATAATATTATTATTAATATTTGTAATTTTAAGAAGGTATGATTTTAAGAATTGTAAAATTAGGGTTTTAAAGATGGTTTTGTAAATTCAATTTACGAAATAAAAAATAAAAACTAAAAAGTAAAAAGGTAAATCCATTATTAGGATTTGCGGGTTCGCCTGGTTCCCTAGTCATCTCACGATCGAAAAACGAAAATTTGTTTAATCATTTGAACTTGTGACTTAGTTAGATTTTATAATTCACATTTACGGATTACCTAGAACCCAAAAGACTATTAAATCCAACTCATAAATCATCACAATTTTCAAAATATACCCATTACTATCACTTAAAAAGAAAGGTTGGTGGGGTTTCCTATGACCTTTCTTTCCCTCCTACTTTTAATCTTTACATTTTTAACATCTGTTACTTTTAAAAATCTTTTTAAATGTCACTATAACGTCCTTAAGTTTCTAAAGTTTCGAGTTTACCCCTATGCAATACAAATTCAGGTCGGTTTACGTTTAAACGTAATTAGAAACGACTCGGGTCAAATATAAAATGTTTCCAAGCTTAACTCTATACACTTTAAGACTACATACATTTCGATATACGTCTATGTTTTGACATAATATTTGTTCAAAAATGAGTTGGGTTAAATATAAACGTTTTTGTGTTTATTTTTATGTACGCTTTGAGTTGGCTAACGTTTTGACATTGGTTTATTTGGAAACGCATTGGGTCAATATAATACGTTTTCATTTACTATATGTTTGAACGCATATTTAGTTCGGAAACGGATGGAGCGATTGTAAGTCTATGTTTTGATGATAATTTTGTCTGGGTCAGGTTAAATATTAAACGTTTTTCTTCAATGGTATAAATTCCGGTTAAACTGCATTGATGAAAAGTTAGTTCGAAAACGAGTTGTATCGATTGTAATCTATATTTTATTACGTTACGTATAATGTCGCGGTAACACGCGACGAGTAATAAACCTAGTTTTAAAAAAAAGAAAAAAATTGGGGGAAGTGAACCAATGTTAGGAATAATATTTTGATTTAAAAAATAATATATTGTAATTAGCGGGGGAAAAATGTGTAGAACACTTATAGGAAATTATGTCTGATTTCTGGAGCACATCACTTTGAAATAACATTTGAATTGTTGTTCACTGTTGTTGTTCTTGTTGTGGTGTTGTGATTTCAAGGGCAATCGAGGAAAAGAATCACCAAATTGAAATTTTTGAAGGTATCGATCAATGGCGAACTTGTCAAGCCTAGTTCACGAACTCCGTGAACGGATCGCCGCATCATCTTCAACGCCTCCCAACAAATCAGATGATGCTTCTTTGGAGCTCCGATTTCGTGCTGTTATCCCCAATCTCCTTCACGCTTACGTCGTTCCGTCTTCTTCAGGTAGCTTTCAACTTACCACAATCGATATCCCCCTTTTTCAATAATATATATAATTTTTGTTTTGTTTTTTTCATACTCTGAATTTGCAGCAAATGAGAGGGAAGTGATTGCTGTGCTGAAGTTATTGACTCACACGGTCAAGAATTTTCCCGGAGTTTTCTTTCATGGAAAGGCCAGTGCAATTTTGCCAATCATTTCTCGTATATTACCTTTTTTTGCTGAACCCTCGTTCTGGTGAGTGATTAATTGATCCTTCACTCAGCGTCTAAATGTGTGCCAATGAGATTCTTGTGCTTCATTAAAGTATGTTATGAAAGTTCTTTTCTAAATTCATAGAATTTTCATTCTGTCATTTGTCCTTTCTGCTAATTAAAATGGTAATTCTCTGCTTTATAAACTGGGTGTATTTTCTTGATTCTTTTTCTTCGATCTTTCTGCTTGTTTTGATCTTTCACGGCAAGGCCTTTATGTTTGTTATTAATTATTATTCTTTGGCATGACATAGAAATGAACTTCAATAACTGCTTGGTGGGTAACTAATGTTCACTTTCAGCTCTCGTCATGGAATAATCTATGAAACACTAGGATCCCTTTTATCCTTGCTTCGTATGGGAGATCGAGATGCATATCGTCAGTTTTTTGAAGATGTCATGAGGGTGGTTGAAGGTACAAAGCACATACACACAAAACTATTATTATTGCTTGAATCACCAATTGACTAATTCTTTCTTTTTCATTATATTTCTTTCATAATTTCTTCAACTATTAAGTATGTATATTCCTTTTATTAGATGTCCTGACTATAGCATCAATATCAAGCCACACAAGCAAATCAGAGCTGGAGGTGTCTGTGAGGTGCTTCAGTGAGTCCTTCTCTGGATTTCCCCCCAACTCTATTGTCCTTGGTGATATCCCAGTATGCAACAATTCGGACAATCTTGTTGGTATTATGATCAACCTCACGGGTCATACCAGGTGGCGGCCTTTTGCTACTTGGATGATTAGGGTTTCCTGTAAATGCTTAACTGAAGGAGCTCTAAATGTGGAAGGGCTAATAAATGTTCCATTTGTTTTGGCTGCGTGCAAACTAGTGTGCTATGGAGATGCTGCTCTGCAAATGGTTAGTTTGACTATATTTGATGTTCATTCTACATCAATCTAGGTTAACCATGATATTAAGTGTCTTCTTTTTGCCCCAACATTGGTTTCTAATAAACAAACATCATGAAGGCTTGTTTCGACTTGGTGCGCATCTTAGGAGCTGTATTAAGTGATGACATCATTCCTAGTGAAAACATGATTCTATCAATATCCACCATACTGAGCGAAGTGGAGGATGGGCTCCCTGTATTCAGGTATGGATATCAATGTTGGCTATTAGTTATGTAGACCCATTTGGTTTGTATAATACTAAATGTGGCAAAATGGGCAGGCCAGGCAAACTGGGTTGACCCTGCCACCCTAGAACACTTTTTCCTTAACTTATATTAGTTATTTTTATATAAGAAACCATATTCTTACAAAACTATGTTTTTATTACACTAATATTCTTGGTTGGATGTATCCATTTAACATTACACATAGTGTGATCTTTGATTCGTTCGACCCATTGGACCCGTCTCCTTTTAGGCTAAATTATATGATTTTATCAATTTGACTCATTAAGGATATAATCCAACCTAAATATTAATAAATATGGGCTAGAGTTGCGGCTGCTATATTTTACCATTCAGATTGTTTACCTTAGAATTTTGTACACTTGCTATCTTATGTGATTAAGGACTTGTCGTTTTACAACACTATAAGGTTCTGTGAGATTCTAGATGAAAGTCATGTAAAATTTTTTGTTATGTTTGTTAGAAATCAACTTCCAAAATAGTTCCTAGTACTACAGTAGCACTGTCTGTGATATATGCTATTTCCTACTTTTAAACATTAACTGTTCAGTTAACCTTCTTAGAAGGAAGAAAAAATAAATCATATATATAAACAAAGAACATGCTTTTACTGTAGTGTCGCCTACTCATCAGCTTCTGTGAAAAATGAAGTGCATATTGCAATATTGCATGAGTAATATAATTAGAAACTAACAGGGAGGATCATGTTAAGCTAGAAACTCATCTAAAGTTGTAAGTTGGTAGGTGTAGGTTGAGGAGCCACTTAAATCTAGGGTAACAATCTATAACTTTTTTCAAATAGCCATTCCTATGTTGGATGAGCCAACAATGTTATTAAAGAGATGCTACTGATGGAGAGGGATCACATGGTAAAACCTAGAGGAAGAGTAGAGGAGAAAGAAAGAGAAATATTTAAATTTTGCTAAGTGACATTATCTTGTCATTAGGAGGTTAAGTTGAAGAAGGAAAGTAAAAAAGTAAGAGCAGGAACATTGAAAAACGTCAATCATTAGAAACAGGAAGTTCATGAAAATATTAGAAACTAGGTAACATCAAATGGTGAGTTTCTGCTTATAGTAAGATTTGCAGGGACATTGATGAAGTATGCCTTGCAGGTCAAGGAAAGAAAAAGTTAAAGCAATTAAAACCAATGTCCTTCATTATTAATACTAACGGAATAGAAATTGCATACATTAAGTATGATCCAAATCTCAAAAAGACATTATGAATTAAAGCATAGAAATATATACGTGTCGGTCATTAGTTATTCTGATAATCACATCTCTATCAATTTAAAACAGTTGCTCTTTTCTGTAGCTTGGCTTTTGCATGCTTGGGTTCTGCACTAAAAAATGTTTTTCTATACTCCCTAGAAAGTTCTTTTCATACAACACTTCTAACAACCATATCTTGCAGAGACATCACATACGATTCTTCTTTGGGTGGCTGCCTTCAATCGATATACTCCAATTGTGCTGATGATGTTATCAAGCTGACAGCTGCTGATATAGTCAGTGTCTTTTTCGAGTCAGTGTGGAAGACTGGAAGTCCTGATCTCAAGGTAAAATCATTAACTTATATCTGGATATCATGATTATTATTTCAGGGTATTAAGGGTCAACAGGATTGTGGGCTTAGATTTATTAGGCAATACTTGTAATTTTCTTTCTCTTCTTCCCTTCCCTCTCTATTTCAGGCCGCATTGTGTGGTGCATATGTTCGAATTGCTAAACTATGCCCCCTTCATATCTGGAAGCCTGAATCATTATTTACTATTATTTGTTCTCCAAAGCCTTATTATGGGTTGGTTGAGTGCTTTGAAGTGGCTCTTTCTGTTCTTGGTCCTTATCTTGTCGGAGAGATAATAACGAACAAGATTGTTCATATGCATCACTGTCAACAACAATTGGATGTGAACCAGGGAGAGCTGGAGAAAAAAGACCGCTTTATTCTCCAGATGTTCGAAATGTTAAGCGACAAAAGTTAGACAACTCTGAACATTTGAAGCCCAATTTAAAAAATGAAGGAAAAAATGAGTATGCTACGTATATGTGGTCTTCACTTCTTTCTTTTGTTGAATACTTAGAACCGCCAAGTGGCGTGGCTAACAGGCTAGAAAACCCGGAACTTTATTTGACAGCTCTTAGCATGCTCTGCATTGTATTGTGCAAATACCCGCACACAAAATTGTCACATCAAATTTCTTGTCTGATGCTTGGATGGATTCCCTGGATTTGTGAGCAGGTATTATTTCTTGTAATGTAAAAAAACCAGTTTTTGACATGATCTAAATGAGAGCTACTTCTTGCAGGCAAACCAAGAAAATTTAAGTGGCGTGGATTTATCTATCTATCTTGAAGCACTTCGCAGTTTACTGTTAAAACAGAGTAAGGGACTGTGTATTATTGCAAGTGCTTAAGGTCTGCAATCTGAACGTTAGGAGGTAGCATAAAATATCTGAAGGTTGAACCATTAAGAATGTTTGAAAAGTAAACTAATATAGGATTATAGGTTTTTGTTAATTTGTCTCCGAGATATATGTGTCCCTGGTAAGCACAACAATCAATAGAACACAAATTAAATGCAATTCAATTGGCTTGTCAGCTGGATTAGATACTTTAAACCATTTTAAGTAACCAATCTGGATCACAAGCTGCATAGTGTGGTGGAGTTGCTATATTTTAACAATTTGAACCTAGTGCACTGTAATTCTACACATGCAAATGATTTGTTAGATCAATTACTAGATATTAAACTAAACTTTTAAATATTAATTATGTTTGTAATATTATTATTTGTGACATTAGATATATATGATAGAATTGAGTTGATAGTTTTGGTGGTTGATATTACTACCGTTACCGTTTAATGATTGGTGGGAGTTTTCCTCAAAAACCATTCATATGTACATATATATATATACCAATGTATGCATTACTAACTACCAATATATAGATATATCCTTCAATCGCTATCCATTCTATTACATATATCCTGTGTTTTGCTTTACATGGAGCTGCCTGATCCCTTGTGTTTACTTGTTAGTTTTGTTTACTAAAACCCCGTTTGGTTCACGGAATTCTCAGGAATTGGAATTGGAAAATTTTCCATCCAAAATCCTGTTTGGTTGGTCAACAGATGGAATTGGTATTGGAAAATTTTCCCACATTGATTGGAATTCACATTCCTTTCACTTACCTATGGAATGTTCAATTTTAACATTCCAATTCAACTTAGATTTGACCAACCAAACACGTTATCACTTTTAATAAGATTCCAAGTCCAATTCCATTTGCTTACCAGTTCCAATTCCTTTGCAAAACATTCTGCAAACCAAATGGCCCCTAAAGATTAAGAGAAGGATTGAATTACCACTACCAACATAGTTGCTGGTGTGTTCTACTATGATGCTGTTTTGTTGTAATTTGCAATAGTTATCACTTTCACAGAGTTCCATTTTCATACCCTACCCGTATATACATGTATATAATATACATAGACACAAACAAACACACACATGTATCTGAAATTGTGGTCCTTGTTATAGGGTTTCTTTCTGCGAAAGATGGACCTTTCACAGATAATGGTAATGCTGCAAATCTAGTGCAGTTAGTGTTGAAGATTTGTTGGGATCATTCTCATATGGCAGCTGAATCCTGCTTGGCTTGGAAGACAAAGTGTTTCTGCCTTGAGCTTATTCCCTTGATGGGTTGTTTGTCTCAAAGTGGAAGTGATTTAGGTATCCTGGACTTGGGTCTTCAGGATGAATCAGAAGAAGTTAGAAGTGAGGCTGTCATTGCTATGCCATTGATTGTCTTTCTGTTCAGAGTTGATACCTTGCCACAAATTGTTAAGAGATTGGAGTAAGCAACTTCTCCATTGTTATTTTGATAACGTATTATATCATTACTTAGAAACAAACAGAAGCAGGAGCCATTCATGGTTACAAACTGAAAAATGAATAAAGATTGGTAAAACCTAGTTATATCTATATGAAATCAATCATGGATGAGGGGTAAATTGCATTGGTCTTTACCTTGTTAAAGGAGAAAAACCTTATTTATTTTTTTGTAAGATGATAAGTTTATACAGTCGAATTCATGTATGTTATTGGGAAAATCATCAAAATTTGTCAAGATTGATGGCTTATCATGGCATATTTTTGCATCACTGAATTGATTTTGGGCTCCATGCGTTTTGGTTTTTGATACCTCTAAGGAAGAGTAGAAAATGTCTCAAGCAACAATCGTAGAGTGCTAGTATGAACCATTTTTTAATTAATATGCTCTCCAGGTGAGTGTAACATATCAGCATTCACCTCCCATCATGCATTATGCAAATGCAGATTTCTTTTTTATATGGATCAAGTTAAAATTGTAATTCTGTTGATGTTTTTGTCAGGTTTCTGTCAAAAGAGAAGAATGAGAAAGTTAAGAAATCCATAACCATCTCACTTGGTTATTTGGCATGTCTATATGGATCTTGTGATGACACTGAAAGTTTATTTGAAAACAACTGCAAATTATTCTTAAGAGAAAACAACAAACAGAGTTGGGCTTCGGATCAGCTATTGCTAGGTTTTTGGTGCTCTATGTGTGACAAAAAAGTCATTCACAATCATGAATCACTCTCAGTAATACCCAAACTTCATAATATGTTGAATTGTGATTACTCATGTCTTATCCGCCTCTTTTTTACTCTCCTCTATGATGAGTCCGAAGAAGTCCTGATTTCTTGTGTGGCAATAGTTGGACGGATTCTTTTCCACATGAGTCGAAATGCTTTACATGAAATGAAACATGAGTGGATAAAAGCAATTGATTACCTACTGTTTCATAGAAAAAAGTCCGTGAGAGAAGCATTCAGTAGCCGGATTAGTTGTTTCGTTGAGCATCATATACTTACTGGTTTGTTTCTCAATGAGCAAATATTTTTGGATAAGGTTAAAAATGGGTATGAAGGAGCTAATGATCCAGAAGTATTTGAAACACTTCTAGAAGTAACAGCAAGTATTATGGTTGCAACAGATTTAAATAGTCAACTCTTCTTATCTTCTCTCCTTTTAATGCTTGATCAACTTGACAATCCATACTTGACTGTGAGAATGTGTGCCTCTAAGTTGATACACAGATCTTGTTTCTTTCATCATAATGGAGGTTTGGAGCAAATTCTTGCTAAATCTATTCATATACGTATCAAAGTATATGATTACCTATCATTGAGGCTTGCTAAAAGCCCAAAAATGGTTGAAGAATTTGCAGCAACTCTTCTTGAGGTCAAAGGCACAGAACTTGTTAAAAAAATGGTACCAGTGGTTCTTCCAAAGCTTGTTATTGCTCAGGAAGACGATGATAACGCAGTCGTTATCTTATTTGAGTTGGCCAAATGGTTAAATACAGATATGGTCCAACTTATAGTTAATTGGCTACCAAAGGTTCTTGCTTATGCTCTTTATCAAGCAGATGGGCACAAATTAGACTGTGCGTTGCAGTTTTATCATGATCAGACTGGCTCTGATAAGAAAGAAATATTTGCAGCTGCTTTACCTGCTCTTTTGGATGAACTTATCTGTTCTTTGGATGTGGAGGACTTGGTTGATAATAGCATAAGGTAATATGTCCCATGTCGATTTGATTTCCGAATTCAGTTTAACTGCAATACGTTCCTTGCTAGGATCTCAGAGTAAACATGCTCCAAATTCCAAATCACTGGCCATTGAATTATTTAGAGGTGGATTTTCAATTCATTTACTTAAGCATGATTTGATTTGTGTTTTTCTAATTTCAAACGAATGAAAAAAATTGTAGTTAAAGGGAGAACTGATAAATAGGTGAACGTTATTGTCCAAAGTCTATCTTTTAATGCAACCATCCTAATCTTTATTCATGAGATTGGGATTTATACATTTGTAACATTGTTTTTATATTCATAATAACACATCAGTTATTTTAGAAAATGTTTCATTAGCGTTTGCAGGTTAATTCAATCCATCTGACCCTTTTTGAACAATATGAAAAAGTAGACCTGTTCTGACCTGTCATCCCACCCGCATGCCCCATCAATATATGAAGTCTGCATGTCTTCAGATTATTAACTCTCTTTCATCCTTTTTATACTTAACTACTGAAGATGAGGAATGTGGATAGAGTAAACTCTTTTGTGTATTAGCCCTAAAATAATCAAGCTGGGATCTGTTTACTACTTCTTAAACATGCACACCATGTTTTCACTGTCTGGTTCATTATGTGTTCAATAACAACTGCACTAGAGTTCCATAATTTTCTTTTAGGAAGTTTTTCTTATCATCGCCCATTTCAAAAGTAGAAAATGTTCTAAATGTTCATTGATGATATATCTTTTTCTATAAGCCATTATATGCAATTCCAAGTTTTCTTTTGGTAAGGACTAAGAATGATAAATTATTTAAGAACTTAATTGATTTTTACCACATTATGATGACTGTAGGTCTCAATTTATAGTCACTTAACTGTTCCTATACTGGTTCACAGGTTGTCAAGGGTGCCTCAGATGATAAAAGAAATTGCAAAAATTTTGACAGGAGATGAGGATCTTCCAGTATTTTTAAGGAATCACTTTGTTGGTCTTCTTAACAGCATTGACCGAAAGATGCTCCATGCAGATGATATTTCACTTCAAATACAAGCAACAAAACGTATAGAAATGTTGATAAATATGATGGGTTCCCATCTCAGCACTTACGTACCAAAACTCATGGTTCTTCTTATGCACACAATTGATAAAGAACCATTGCAGAGTGATGGGCTTGCTGTCTTACATTGTTTTATTAAACAACTGGCAAAGGTATCCCCTTCTAGCACTAAACATGTAATCTCTCAGGTTTTTGCTGCACTTATCCCCTTACTTGAGAAGCAAAAGGAACACTCTTCTTTGCATATGATCGAAATTGTTAAAATTTTGGAAGGACTTGTTTTCAAGAATAAGTCTGTCCTAAAACATAACATCTATGAATTTCCTCCTCTGCCCAACATTCCTGCCCTTACAGAAGTGAACAAAGTAATCGATGAAGCACGTGGGGCATGACGTTGAAGGATCAGTTGCTAGATATTATTGATGGTTTGAACCATGAAAACTTAAATGTTAGGTATATGGTAGCTTGTGAGTTAAGTAAACTGCTGAAATTGAAAAGAGATGACATCACAGTTATGGTTAATGGGGAAGGAGATTCAGATATGGATGTTTTGAGCTCTCTGATTACATCTTTACTTAAAGGCTGTGCAGAAGAATCTAGAACTATAGTTGGTCAACGGTTAAAGTTGGTTTGTGCTGATTCTCTAGGATTGCTTGGAGCCGTTGATCCTGCCAAAGTTAAAGGGTCACCAAATCAACGGTTCAAAATTGCATGCTCAGATGATGATTTGATATTCGAGTTGATCCATAAACATTGGCCCGGGCTTTTAGAGCAGCACCTGACACCATAATTCAAGACTCAGCTGCTCTAGCCATACAGGAGTTGTTAAAAATTGCTGGTTGTGAGGCATCTCTTGACGAGAATGTGTCATGTTCTCGGATTTCAAAAGTCAACGAGTCAACTAAGATGGATGGGAGGGGTCAGAGATTATGGGATCGGTTTTCTAATTATGTTAAAGAGATAATAGCTCCTTGTTTAACCTCGAGGTTCCAGCTCCCAATGTTGCTGATTCTGCATCATCAGGTCCTATTTATCGGCCTTCTTTGTCTTTTCGTAGGTGGATATTCAATTGGATCAAAAAACTTATTGTGCATGCAAACGGTTCACGATCAAGCATTTTTAATGCATGTCGAGGTATTGTGCGCCATGATATGCAAACTGCAACATATCTGCTACCATACTTGGTATTAGATACTGTATTACATGGGACCGAGGAGGCCCGCCACGGAATAACAGAAGAAATTCTTTCTGTTCTTAATGCTGCAGCTTCTGAGAATAGTTCTGGTCAAAGTGAAGTTTGCATTCAAGCTGTTTTTACCCTTCTTGATAATCTTGGACAATGGGTTGATGACATCAAACAAGAACATGCTCTATCTCAGTCCAATTCAAAGCAGAAATTAAAGGATTATAGTGCAAATAACTCAGTGGATTTAGACCACTTATCTCTGCAGTGCAAACATGTCTCAGAGCTTTTGTATGCAATCCCAAAAGTGACCCTTGCTAAGGCCTCATTTAGGTGTCACGCTTATGCTCGTTCTTTGTTGTACTTTGAGTGTCATGTGCGTGAAAAGTCAGGATCATTCAACCCGTCAGCTGAAAAGAGTGGGGTTTTTGAGGATCAAGATGTCTCATTTTTAATGGAAATCTACAGTGGTCTGGATGAGCCAGATGGTTTGTCGGGTTTGGCATCTCTACGTAAGTCAAAAAGCTTGCAAGATCAACTTTTAATAAATAAAAAAGCTGGAAACTGGGCTGAAGTTTTAACTTCTTGCGAACAGGCTTTACAGATGGAACCAACTTCTGTTCAGAGGCATTCCGATGTCCTCAATTGTTTAATCAATATGTGTCACTTGCAGGCAGTGGTTACTCATGTAGATGGATTAATATCTCGAATTCCTCAATACAAAAAGACGTGGTGTATGCAAGGAGTTCAGGCAGCTTGGAGGCTTGGTAGATGGGACTTAACAGATGAGTATCTTGATGGAGCTGATGAAGAAGGTTTACTTTGTAGTAGTTCAGAGAGTAATGCTTTATTTGATATGGATGTTGCCAAGATCCTTAGAGCAATGAGAATGAAAGATCAGTTTTCTGTTGGTGAGAAAATTGCATTATCAAAACAAGCTCTCATAGCTCCTCTAGCTGCTGCTGGCATGGACTCATATACACGAGCATACCCTTTTGTTGTCAAGCTTCATGTGTTACAGGAACTCGAGGATTTCCATTCTATTCTTAATGGTGAATCTTTCTTGGAAAAGTCATGCGTTGGTCAGCCAGACTTTCTAAAAGTAATCGAAAACTGGGACAACCGGCTCAGATTTACCCAGCCTTCTCTCTGGACACGCGAACCACTTTTGGCTTTTCGGAGACTTGTTTTTGGTGTTAGTGGTCTTAGTGGTCAAGTTGGAAACTGTTGGATACAGTATGCAAAGCTCTGTCGTTCAGCTGGTCACTATGAAACAGCTAATCGGGCCATTTTGGAGGCCATGGCATCAGGCGCAGCTAATGTTCACATGGAAAAGGCTAAGCTTCTTTGGGGCACTAGGCGCTCTGATGGTGCTATAGCAGAGTTGCAACAATCACTAATAAACATGCCTGTTGAAGTGATTGGCGCTGCTGCAATGTCATCAATTACTAGCCTTTCTTTGGTTCCTTTAAACCAACCACCTTTACCTTGCAACACTCAAACATCAAATGAGAATCGTGATGTTGCTAAAACACTTCTGCTATATTCGAGATGGATTCATTATAGTGGCTTAAGCAGAAGGAAGATGTGATTGGTCTATTTTCTAGGGTGAGAGAACTGCAGCCCAGATGGGAGAAAGGGTATTTTTATGCGGCAAAATATTGTGACGAGGTGCTTGTTGATGCAAGAAAGCGACAAGAAGAAAATTCTGATGTGGGTCCCAGGATGGGTTCTTCAACTTCCAATACATTTTCTTCTAAAGGTTCTAATACCGAAAAGCCTTGGTGGTACTTTCTTCCTGATGTCCTGTTATTTTATGCTAAGGGGCTTCATAGAGGTCATAAGAATCTCTTTCAAGCCCTTCCAAGGTTGTTGACACTATGGTTTGAGTTTGGTAGCATTTATCAGAGGAAAGGTTCATCATCCCATAAAGATATGAAACTTGTTCATGGGAAGGTAGTTTTTTTCTGTATTTTATTATTGTTTTTAATATTTATGTTATATACACTCTTTTTCTTCACTGGCAGGTGATGGGCATTATGCGTGGGTGTTTGAAAGATTTGCCCACCTACCAATGGCTGACAGTCCTACCTCAATTGGTTTCAAGAATCTGTCACCAAAATGATGAAATTGTGCGAGTGGTCAAAGCCATAATCACATCTGTTCTTCAGCAATATACACAACAAGCACTCTGGATTATGGCAGCTGTTTCAAAATCTACAGTTCCTTCAAGGCGGGAAGCAGCTGCAGAGATTATAAATAATGCACGAAAAGGATTTAATCAGGGAGCACCTAATATTTTGTTTGGTCAGTTTGCTAGCCTAATTGATCATCTAATCAGGCTATGCTTTCATGCAAGTCAGTCCAGGTCAACAACAATCAATATTTCTACCGAATTTAGTGCCCTCAAAAGGATGATGCCTCTGGAAATTATAATGCCTACTCTAGGATCAATTAATGTTAATCTACCCACTTGTGGTGCAAGTACAACAGGATTTTTCTCAGCTACAGATCTTCCTACAATAACAGGAATAGCAGATGAAGCTGAGGTTCTTTCATCACTTCAGCGACCCAAAAAGGTAAGCTGCACTTTGCACCAAATGGATCAATTAAGTTTTTTGAAACTCTGGTGGTTTTTTTCTGGCCTAAAATACTTGTGCCATAAAATTTATTTACTGTAATGTGTTGATTTTTTCTCTCTACAGATTATTCTACTGGGAAGTGATGGTGTCAAACGTCCATTCCTTTGCAAACCAAAGGATGACCTTAGGAAAGATGCAAGGATGATGGAGTTCAACGCAATGATAAATAGGTTATTGTCCAAATGCCCAGAAAGCCGTAGAAGGAAGCTTTATGTGCGTACATTTGCTGTAATTCCATTAACAGAGGATTGTGGGATGGTAGAATGGGTCCCCCACACTCGTGGCCTTCGACATATTCTCCAAGACATATATTTAAGCTGTGGCAAGTTTGATCGACAGAAGACTAACCCTCTAATTAAGCGTATTTACGATCAATGCCATGGTAAAATGGCTGAAGATGAGATGTTGAAGAATAAAATCCTTCCTATGTTCCCTCCTGCTTTCCACAAGTGGTTTTTGAACACCTTTTCAGAACCTGCAGCTTGGTTTAGGGCTCGTGTTGCTTATGCACATACTACTGCTGTTTGGTCAATGGTTGGGCATATAGTTGGTCTTGGAGACCGTCATGGAGAAAATATTCTTTTTGATTCGACCACAGGCGACTGTGTTCATGTCGACTTCAGTTGCTTATTTGACAGAGGCTTACAACTCGAGAAGCCTGAACTCGTACCTTTCAGGTTGACGCAGGTGACAATTTAAACCGTCTGTTTCTTTAATGCATGTATATTTTTTTGTGTTATTTATCATCAACATGATAGAAACACTGTGATGTGCATATCCTGCATACGTATGCTAAATGGTAACGAACAAATGTTATTGACATGTAGATTTCAGGTTCCGCACTGCTTGAAATTATCTACATTTACACACATACATATATGCATATATTAAATCAGTTCAGGCTGTTAGACATCATTTTTGTAGTCAAATTGGATCCACTTAAAGCTTGTAGCTGCATTTCTGTGAGATTATAAATGTCAACATATTCGTTGTATAATTTTCTTGATGAATTCTGAAACCTTGTTATGGTATGGTGTGTGCAGAATATGATTGATGGGTTGGGGATTACCGGGTATGAAGGCACCTTTTTGAAGGTTTGTGAGATTACACTTTCAGTACTAAGGGAACACAGAGAAACTTTAATGAGTGTTCTCGAGACTTTCATCCATGACCCTCTTGTAGAGTGGACTAAAACCCACAAATCCAGTGGAGTAGAAGTCCAAAACCCTCATGCGCAGGTTTCATCATCTTTTTTCAGTTATAAAAACAAGTTTATATAAAGGAAACTCATATGCGTGTCATATTTTTGTAATTATTCCTTCATAAGACATAAACTAGAGCTAATTATTACTCATTGAAAATTCAGCGAGCCATAAGCAACATTGAAGCTCGGTTGCAAGGCATTGTTGTTGGTGTTGGAGCAGCACCATCTTTGCCTCTTGCTGTAGAAGGCCAAGTTCGACGGTTAATTGCTGAAGCGGTTTCACATAAAAACCTTGGAAAAATGTATATCTGGTGGATGCCTTGGTTCTAAAATCATTTATCAAGCCCAGGTATGCATTACCAGATATACACTCTTACACAACTAGGTGCAATTATAGCTATTTCATGGCAACTCAATGTCAATTCATATTTTTTTTATCTATTTCCTTCAGAAGACATGGTAGAGCTAATTATTACTCATTGTTAATTCAGCGTGCCATAAGAAATATCAAAGCATGGTTGCAAGGCATTATTGTTGGTGTTGGAGCAGCACCATCTTTGCCTCTTGCTGTAGAAGGCCAAGTTCGATGGTTAATTGCTGAAGCAATTTCAGTTAAAAACCTTGGAAAAAGTATATCTGGTGGATGCCTTGGTTCTAAAATCAGTTATCGAGCCCAGGTATGCATTGCCATCTACACTCTTACATAATTACTCACGTGAGCAATTTAGTTTAACTCTTAACAATTTAGGGGTGTTCATGGTAGTTTAATTGAATATATTGGTTCAGCATATCCATTACAGAAAAAACACTACTTTCTGGGTCAGCTTTTTCACGTACCAATCTCATCCAAAACCATATACACGTTGCCACCTTGTGGTCTCGTACATTCTTGGCATAGTAAAAAATTCATCCACGATTAACAATTTTAAATGTATAAGTGCAATTTAGTATTTAGTCTTCTGTTGGTTTATTCCACTTATAAAGGTGATTCCTAAAAGAAATCATAAGTAGCTGAACTTATAGCTTTATAGCTATGTTCATCTCAATCCGAAATGTCTCATTTAGCACTCACATTTGGATCTTGATTCCTATCCCTAGCCCAAAAAGTTAAGGAAAATCATAAAACTCTCTGATTTTCACTCCTACATCACACCATTTGCATCCTCAAGTATTCAAGGTATGTTATAGTGAATCCATATATCTAGGGATCACTGTCCTTATTAATGTTAATTTCCTAATTGACGCACAAGTCAGTGGTGATGGCATGGGATAGGGCAAGTTGGTCAAATCCCTATTTGTTAGGAGTTGTAATTGTTTTCTTTTTACCAAGTTAGGGTTGGACTATCTATAAATACTGAATACTGGTTGATTAGTTATATTTTTTTTGACAAGTTTTTCTGATTACTACAAATGTGAGAGTTATTCATTATATTTTTTGTGTTCTTATTCTTAACAGACTCGAATCGGTATCAGATGGTTCAAGTCTTGATTGCATACCAACCATCATCAGTTTTTGACTTCAAGAATCAAGAAGCATCTGATTAATCTAAAGCTAGAGGTTAGGGGTGCGTATGAAAGCGAAATAACCGAATTGTAACCATAATAACAATGGAACCAAACTGAAAAACCCAAACCTTAACAAAATTCGACGATTTGGGTTGATGTTTTTATTGAATTTTCGGTTTCAGTTTTGACCCAAACAAAACCAAAAAATGAAGCGCATCATATTACGACAAAAAAAGAGAGTAAATTACCATTTGCATCCCTGGCGTTTTCTCGTTTTAACCACTTGTATCCCTGTAGTTTCAAAGTCTTGATTTGCCCCATAAAGTTTCCTTTTTATCTCCATTTGAGTCCAAAACACTAACGACGTTAGATTTTTCTATTAACTTTTGTAAAATGACAAAATTACCCTTATTTATTAATTCACCTACCCATCATCCTCACCCCACCCTCCTCTCTTCTCTATCTCTTTATCTATTCTCCATTTCTACCACTACAGCAACACTACCATTGATGCCGCCGCAATAGCCATCACGTCGTCGCCGCCACCGCCGCAACCACCGCCTCATTGACCACAACCATCGCCACCCCTAACTCTTCTCTTTCTTTCTCTCTCTATCACAGATCTAGATAAGATAGGGGTGTGGTGCTGGTGGTGATAGGGGGTTGTGGTGGTGATGATGGGGGTCGCGGTGGTGGTGATGGGGTTGTTGTAATGGTGGTGAGGGGGGCTGCGATGGTGGTAATGGGGGTTGCGATGGTGGTGATGGGGGTCATGATGGTCGCGGTGGTGGTGATGGGGGTCGCGGTGGTGGTGATGGGGGTCGCGGTGGTGGTGATGGGGGGCACGATGGTGGTGATGGGATCACAATGGTGGTGATGGGAGCCGTGATGGTGGTGATGGGGGTCACGATGGTGTTGATGGAGGGTTGCTGTGGTGGTGATGGGGGTCGTGGTGGTGGTGACGGGGGTGGTTGTGGTGGTGATGGTGGTCGTGGCGGTGGTGGAGTCACGACGGTGGTGGAGTCACGACGGTGGTGATGGGTGGCTCTAATAAA
The DNA here is from genome assembly GCA_025506515.1 of Flaveria trinervia. Taxonomy (NCBI): domain Eukaryota; kingdom Viridiplantae; phylum Streptophyta; class Magnoliopsida; order Asterales; family Asteraceae; genus Flaveria; species Flaveria trinervia. Next base: position 42,965,316 of record CM046447.1, read on the forward strand.
GGGAAAAGAGTGGGGGGAGGGGATTGTGGTGGTGGTGACGGGGCTGCGGCGGTGGTGACGGGGCTGCGGCGGTGGTGACGGGGCTGCGGCGGTGGTGACGGGGCTGCGGCGGTGGTGACGGGGCTGCGGCGGTGGTGACGGGGCTGCGGCGGTGGTGACGGGGCTGCGGCGGTGGTGACGGGGCTGCGGCGGTGGTGAGGGGGCTGCGGCGGTGGTGACGGGGCTGCGGCGGTGGTGACGGGGCTGCGGCGGTGGTGACGGGGCTGCGGCGGTGGTGACGGGGCTGCGGCGGTGGTGACGGGGCTGCGGCGGTGGTGACGGGGCTGCGGCGGTGGTGACAAGTGGTAAAAAGGTGAGTTAAAACAACTGGAAATAAAACTTGCACGAACATTAAGTATTTGTAAATATATAAACAAGTATTTGACTCCAGTCTCTCGCAAAACATGATAAAGATTTGTATAATTGAATCTTAACATTTTAATTTCAAGAACATTCAGATTTACAGGTTGTGTTTTGAATTATAAAACCAACTGGAAATAAAACTTGCATGATGCAGCGTGCCTACAAACTTCAATACGTGTCATACTAACATTAATGTGGTTTACTATATAGAAGTATTAGAGTCAAGTTGAAATTGTTAAAACAGTAGGGTAAAAGAATTTTAATAGGCTAAAAGTAGATATCATATACACTAGGGGTAAGTTGAAACATTAAAATATTAAAGGTTTAAGTTTAAAGTTTTGTTGGTTAAACCTAAAAGTTTATAAAGTTTAAGAGTTAAGTTGAAAAGTTAAAACAGTGGTTCACGTGGTAGTTATGTTATATATAATGTTGGAAATTTAAATATGAAAAGAAAGAAAGGAGATTAAAAAACAAATTAATTAGACGAATAAAAATAAAAATAACAATGTTTAGTAAGAGGCTCAAGCAACTACCTCCTACGAGAAAACAAACACCTCAAACTAGAGTTGAACAAAAAAACCGGGTTCATACCCGACCCGGCATACCCGAACCGGACCCGGGTCCGGGTACAACCCGATACCGGGTGTGCCTGGTTCGTACCTGGAAAAAACCGGTGGGTTGTACCCGGTTTGGGTGTTTCGAATTCATAAGAACCAGACCCGAACCGGTTGAACCCGGTTTTGACCGGTTTTTTTTTACTAGCCATTTTTAATGGCTATATAGCCGTTGGGGACCAAATTTGACCGTTTTTTTGTTGTTTTTGCCTCTAAAACAAGTATAAATAGGTGTGGGTTGATATGGTAAGGTACCCAAGCTTCAAACACAAAAAAACATACGCAAAAAACGCAAACAATACTCTCGTTTATTCTCAAATCTCAATATGGCTCACCCTCAATCTTCTATTGGTCAAGGTTCATTGAACTCTCCAACCGTCGTTCGTGTTCTTCCACACAATCGTAACATGGATGTTTGGTGCAATTGGGATATGGTTGAGTTGAGTGACGGATCTGTAAAGGCTCGTTGCAAGTTTTGTGGAGCTTTACTTGCTAAAAATTCTAACACGACTTTAAACAAACACATTACTAAGAAGTTTTGTAAGTCGTTGAAAAGTAATCCGGATTCGCAACAAACACAATTGAGTGGAGACGGTGGAATCTTTAATTACAACGTTAATGAGGTTCGAGATCGAATGGCAAAGTTCGTGATTCAAGAAGCTTTGCCTTTCAATCACTTCGACAACCCTCAATTAACCAACTTAATTCGAGAGACGCTTCAACCTCGTTACACTCACGTAAGTCGTACTACACTTAGACGTTATTGTTTAAAATTATGGAAGCAAACAAAAATGATTTAATTGTATTATTTGAAAATTTAAATACCGGTGTAAACTTAACTAGTGACGTTTGGTCGGCGCCACACGGTTTGCCCGAATCGTACCTTTGCGTCACCGCTCATTGGGTAGATCCCAGTTCATGGCAAACGATGAAACGTACAATTGCATTTGATCTATTTCCGTATCCACACACCGGAGAATATTTATTTTACTTTTTGGATAATGTAATAACTAATTTTAATTTACAAAATAAAATATTTTCAAAGGCATTTGATAACGCTTCCAACAACACAACCGCGGTTGAAAAATTAAAATTAAAATATCTTCCGATTGCAAACGATTATTATTAATTTAGTAGTACAAGATGCTCTATCCGTACCATTTGTTGATAGCTTTATAAAAGCTTTTCGATTTATATTACACGACGTTTTAGAAAAAAAGATATTAAGATTATAAACAACTTTGTAAAGATACAGAATCCAGATTTTTAGGGCCTAATTGGGATGTACCTACTAGGTGGAATTTGACTTGTCGTATGTTTGATTGTGCTTTAAAACAAAAAGGCACTTTAAAAGCTTTTCATAATAGTCTTTCGGATAATTGCGAAGCCGACCTGTTTCCGGATTTGGGTTGGAAAAATATTGAACATTTATCCGAATTTCTTGAGGTGTTTAAAAACTCAACTACAAAATTATCGGGAGTTTATTATCCCACTAGTTATTCGGTGCTTCAAGAATTATATTTCATGTCTTTGAATTTTAAAAATTTTCAAAATAAAAATAGTATGTTTAGAAAAATGATAGAACCAATGAAAGACAAGTTTAAAAAATATTTTCTTGAGTTACCACCCGTTTTTACTTGTGCCGCTGCTTTAAATCCCTTTTTAAATGTTGCGGGGGTAGAATGTTTAATAGACGAGATAAATGACAATTTGGATATACATGACGAAAACCCTAATTTTTCAACCGAGGCAAAAGAAATTTTTAATAAAAGTTTGAAAATTATTTATAATTTTTATTTAAATAAATATGGACCTAACGTAAATATAACTACGCTAAGAGAATCAACCTCAAGTGCTAGTACCTCGTTTAAAGACCCCGTTATGACTATGTTGAATGTTGTTCGGGATGTGACGGCTAAACGTCAAAGGGGTAACGCCCCAACAAGCGAACTTGGTATATATAGTACGACGAATTTTATTTCAACTATGAGTACTCAAGATTATCATGCATTTGATATTTTGGCTTGGTGGAAAGGAAAGGAATCTCAATTTCCAATTCTTTCCATTATGGCCCGTGATTTACTAAGCGTCCAAGCTTCTACGGTAGTTTCGGAGTCTGCGTTTTCTCTTAGTGGCAGGGTATTATCATTACGGAGAACAAGATTAACTCCGGAAGAGGTGGAGATGCGCATTTGTTTAAAAGACCACTTAGACGCGATGGATGGTATACAAGACAAAACAAATCTTAAAGACGAAATTGCAATCGAATGTAAAGTACACGATGAAGAGGTAGAAGGAGTATCTTCTGGTATATCCGACGAAGAATTAGCATTTGATGAAGACTCTCGAAGAAAATAATCGATTAGTTAAATAAAAATTTAATATTATTTTTTATTGATTCGTTAATGTATTTTTTCAGTTATTTTAATAAATAAATAATAAATTAATGAGTTATAGATGTTTTTTTTAATGTTATAATAATAATAATAATAATAATAATAATAATAATAATAATAATAATAATAATTGTAATAATAATAATAATAGTAATAGCAATCATAATAATAATAATACTACTACTATAATATTAATATTAATAGCAATTATAATAGTAAAAAAAACCGGTTGTACCCGGTTCTGGACCCGACCCGGTTCGGACCCGACCCGTTCTGGGTAGGCGGGTAGGGTTTTAAGTGAGACCAACCCGACCCGTACCCGAACCCGGGTTCACCCATACCCGTTCCCAAAAAACCGGCCGGCCCGTACCCGGTTTGAACCCGCTTCCGGGTCCGGCCCAATACCCGTTTTGTTCAACTCTACCTCAAACCATTACACTAACGTTGTTTTTGTTTATTTTTTGAAGGGTTATTTAATTATAATAATCCCAAGTTTTATTAATTGATCGACATTAATTCCAACTCAACAAATGTTTACTGGCGCTCCCAACTTTAAACTTAATTTTCTACAACAATCCCTCACTAATGGAAACTTAACACCGTTACTTCTAGCTGACGTGGCATTCTGATATGGCAATTTTTTTTATAATATCTCTGTATATTCTACTTATGTAATGCCCAGAATAAAGTCGAACCGAGCCAATTAATAATAATCGGCTTAACTGAGATTATTTAAAGAAAATAAGTGGATAATGGAGCATGGACCGAGTAGACCTCGCGGGTTATGTGTTTGGTGAGTTTAAGGTCTCGAGAACGCCCGATATATATAAACGGATTAACTTGCGCAACTCTCATTTGCAACTCAACACCCCAATTCTAGAAAGAGAGTGTAGAGAGAGAAAGTGGAGAGAATTGAAGATTCAAGGCTCGGTTGATCACCAAGGATTGAAGATCGGTGTTCACGGGCATCCAAACAACAAAAAAACACCAAGAATCCAGGTAAGAAACATCATTTAATCTTTCCTTTTGATGTAAACCTGGATTCTAGGGCTTGGGGTTTTTGAAAGTGGCAAAGATTCGTCCAAAACTCATGTTTTTGTGTAAGAAAACATGTAAGAAGCTTAAATATAGCTTACTGGGTGATAAACCAAGGTTTTGGGTGTAAAAGATTGAAGTTTTGGGGCAACAATGAGTTGGTTTGTAATTTTCAGCTTGTTTTTCGAAATTAAGGGTTCATCCAGTGAAATTGCGTAGTCGTCCAACGAAACTATGAAAACTTCCTGTGAAACTATAGTTTCACAGGTAGTTTCGCCAACATGGTTATCCAACAAAAGTTGGGCGAAACTGGCAGCGAAGATGCCAGCGGAACTACTGGCAAAACTAGCAGCGGAACTGCTGATCTGGCAGCGAAATTAGCAGCGAAACTGTTGATCTGGCAGCAAAATTAGGCAGAATTTACAGCGTGCGATTTTGGCGAACCCTTAAGGGTTCACACATAAGGGAGTTAGTCTATGTGACTACTCCATACGTGCGATATGTGCGATATGGGGTCCTTGTCGCTTAACCCTAGATGATATGGCTTTGTGCTCAAGAGGGGGGTTAAGCATACGACAGGACCTAGATAGAAGTAAAAGATAATAAATGTACGAAAAGTGCGATAAGTACGAAATGTGTGAAATGTACGAAACGAACGATGAAAGAAGATAATAACTATTACCTTGATGTACGTATGATGTGTGATCACGTGCGATAGTAAACAAAATGTTTTAACGAATGAAAGGTAATATAAAGTTTTATGAAACTAGAACTCTGAAGATCTTGTATAGGTTTGACTCACCTTAGTTTAGTTTGTTTACTTTTACTTGTAATAAGTCTTTTGTTAGTTTCCTTTTGTAAGTACTAGATTTATGTATTTTGACAGTCCAACGAAACTGTGAGCGAAACTATAAGTTCGCTCACAGTTAGCTGTTTTGTTTGCCTGGCAAATCTACTGTTTCGCCTGGCGAAACTATAGTTTCGGTAGTGTAGTTTCGCTGACAGTGAAACTGTCTGCGAAACTGTGGACTGCTATATATTGTTTTGTTTCTTCTCATTGTAGGTAAGCTTGCAAAACCCTAATCGATTATCGTTGTTGCAAGTTACCATTTCAAAATAGTTAACACACAGATTTATCCTTGTGCTTTATGTTATGATTATCACTTATCATTGTCTTCTTATGAGTGAGATGTTATTGTGTTCAATTCTCTTGATTATTGTTCTTTAGTATATTTGTTGGATATTGAACGATTCTTAATATCATTTGCACTGTAATACGATCACATGGACCAACAAACTCACTCAACAATGTTGATTTTTTATGCATTTTCTAGTTGGCAGGTAATAGTTGCTGAGGATGGCACAGGCGGCTATTTGGCTCATTTTGGATGGCATCCATTTTATGTTGCGATAAAGTTTTTACATTATAATGCGAACAAACGATATTTTGTAATGAATGTCGTATTATTTTGCAAAAGTGATTATTTATATGAAATAAAATGATGGTTTAAATTCATTCCTCTACGATGTTTAAAATTAATTTAATGTATGTCATATGTTTTATGTGTGATGACTGACCAGCTGTGAGCGTTCCGGGAACGAGGCCTTACAACTTATATACCTCCATTGTTTTCTTTACTCAAAACCAATAAAAACCCTAAAATGAGCTCATCCTCCTCTAGCAGTAGCGTCAACAAACGCCCTAAAATCTGTAAAGTTGATTTGGAAGGAAATGTCTACCGCCATCATGATATTCTTGTGGTTCAACATGTAGCTGAACATAGAAGTGTTTGAAACGGGCAGGAATTCTATGGATGCCCTCTATGGCCGGTGAGTTACCCTTTTTCATTCTGTATTTTTAAGTGTTTATTTCAAAAATCTGAATGTGAAGTTGTGTTGTATGTAGAGAATGAACTATATATTCTTCATGAGGAAAGAAGATGTTGATATTATGTTTAAAGAACAAGGGAATTCCAAATGCAGTGGAATATATGAAGATACAAAACATGGAGTTATAGAATATGATGTTGAAAGAAGAAAACGAAGATTTAAAATAGTAGTTTTCATTAAGAAAATCCAAGTGGAAGTATAGATATGTTTTAGGTTTAGTAACATTTGTCATTGCAATATGATGGATTTTATTTGTGTGATCTAATGTTAATCATAGTTGTTAATGAAAATTTTGTAAACATTTGTTTTGAGCATGTCATCCACTTAGTTGTAATGAAAATTTTGTAAACATTTGTTTTGAGCATGTCATCCAAGGTGTTAATGAAATTAATGTTTATAAAATTGTTATCAATCCTAAGTTCTTATGATTCTTGTTAGATGATGTAATTCACCTTTGAAAGATAATATAGAACATCCCATTAGATAAAATACTTCCAAAAACATACATCCATATAATATACTTCACCATTACATCAAGTACTTCCAAGAAACATATGACAAAAGTTAAAGTTACTACATCCATAACTACTTCAAAAGCATACATCCATAATGCAGCCTACCCTCTAGCCATATTATTTGGTCTCCCTCTTGCTCTTTTGGGTGCAAGTTCTTTACCCTTTGGATTGCACTTCCTCTTCTTTTGGGTGCAAGTTCTTTACCCTTTTGATTGCACTTCCTCTTGTTGTGGCCCATCCCTCACAAATACTACAAGACATTACAGTCTTATGTTTAGTCAATTTTCTTGGCCTTTTAGGATCTTCATGTGGATCTCTCTTTCTATTCTTTTTGGTCTACCAAGAGCAAATTTGATTGGAGGTGGTTCCGTAGGATAATCATCAAAAGGCTAATACCTATCACTGCGCAGAGGATGGATTATGAATTCATAGGACTGCATGTATTTTTCCTTGAGGTTATAACCATCAACAAAGTCCTCAGTATTCTTGTTCAGAAACCTATCCACTACACACACATGCTTACATGTTATAACCATTTAATTCTTTTTTCTACATGTGCATGTTCTGTTATTCAAGTCCAAAAAAACATCATCAAATTCCCTTACTTGGAATACATGCAATGATGATAGGTACACTTCACATCTATAAGCCTTATGTTTCTCTTTATCAAGCTTTAACTAGATCCGAGGGCACACCCTCACATCTTTGTCTATCATGTGTCTTTGCATTTTAGTTAGCCTAGTCAAAATGGAAACCCTGATATCCTCTAACATGTTGATAATTGGTTTTGACCTAGATTGAATGATGTACCCGTTAAAGGTTTCTGCCATGTTGTTTACTATAACATCACATTTTGTGTGAATGTAAATTAAACACCTACAAAAGCGTCTAGGACTTTGTTTAGTGAATGCCTTTGCTACATCAGATGATAATTACCTCATCTCCTTAATTGCTTGATTGTAGTTACCCTCATAATAGGCCCTAACAGCTTTCCAGATTACCCCCTTCAAATCATCACGTTTAATGTTTTATGCCAGTTTGCAAATATATGCCTTGCATAATTTCTATGCTTAGCATATCTCCACACTAATAAAACAACATTTTGTCATCCTTACCACATTAAAACATAACTATTAGAGATTATCTAACATGTAACAAAGGTGCAAGTTAAGCTAGATGTAAAAAGACTACCTTTTGTTGGTCAGATATAAGTGTCCATATTTTACCACCATCATTTATGTGTAAAAGTTTTCTTAGCTCATCAAGAAACCATTCCCAACCATCATTGTTCTCACCTTCAAAAACTGCCCAGGATAGAGGATACATCTAGCCATTCGCATACCTTTCTATGACAACCAACAACATACCTACCATAAATGTTTTCAAGAAACAACCATCAAGACATATAACCTTCCTGCAACCAACCAAACAACCCTTCTTAACTCCATCAAAACACATAAAAATTCTATGAAATATTTAAGATGTGGAACTTGGATTTGCATTAATAAACCTGGTGTACGGTTAAGAGCTTAAATGTAGAACTTGGATTTGCATTATTTAAAGCTGCCAAGTATGAACAATTTTGTTGTAGTGATCTGCAGGATCAGATTTTGTCACTCAACACAGATATTATATCTCAAACTTACTAAATCACACTCAGTTTGATGATGCAAAATCCCTTACAAGTTGAAAATAATATACTAAGTAACAAACACTATTAAGTTTTTCAAGATACTTCTATGTATTACTTCTCAACTCAAAGTATTACAAGACTCTTACAAGCATGTTAACAGAGTTATAATGAGAAACTATATATACTACTATCTACAACCGGTTATACTTTGATACCAAATGGAAACCTACGACTAAAGCAAATACTACATTGCTAAAGGTAAGGTATCCTAGATAAAATACTATCTAAGTTTTGGTAGTCATGACATGTTCATGACTTACCTTTTATCACCAACTAAATTTGGTAACTATACTAACTGATAAGGAATGAACAACAAAATAAAGTATGGTCAACTATATGGGCATGGGAAAGCGCCATATAGTATATCAAAGGTTGCAGCAGATCTGCCAGAAGGACCATACTTATGTCCACCGGTTCATATTAGGTTTTTCCAAAGGTTAATAGGCTTCGGAAACAAGTTCTTCTGAATCCACTTATACTTCGGAAGAGTCTACTTCTTTCGAGGCTTGATAATCTTCAGGACTTCATACTTCGAAAGTCATTGTCTTAAACTTTTCTAAGTGTTGAACTTCGAAGGAAGGAAGACTTTGTCTTCGGAAGTTAGAGTTCCTTTTCAAAAGCTCTTTCAGTCTTGCCGTTCGGGAGCTTATCTTTTGCCTTTGGAAGTTCTTCATTAGTTGCACGAAAATTGTTCTAAGTGTTTGTTTTGGTTGCACCAGCCTTACTTGAGCCAACAAACTCCCCCTAGGCTAATGCTACCAAAACCTCACTTGTTTCTACTTCTCAAAACTTTCAGGACTAAGGGGAGAAGGTGTTTGCTATCTCTTTGTCCTTTCCAGATGTAGTGCTGAGAATTTTGTACAAATCTTTCGTAGACAGTAGATCAAGTTTGTCTCTGAATGATGTGTATCCTTTGTGTAGAGATTAATGAAGAGGCTGATGCAACCTAAACATCTTTAGTCTTTCCTGCATGCTGCACAAGTGCATTGAAGAAGTCTTCCGAAGCCAAGATCAATATATTTCGAAGCCAAAGATGAAGTCTTCCGAAGCCTCAGAGACAAAGTCTTCCGAAGCTTCAAGTTCATGAAGACAGATTTCTTTCGAAGACTTTTAGTAACATGCTTTATCTGATGTACAGTTTCATAAAGCTGGACACCTTTCCGCTGCAACTCTGCAAGTCACCAACTTACATAGTTTGGTGAAAAGGTCCATGCTTTTGGTAACTGTACATTGAGGTCTTGAGTCTGTAACTTTCTACTTTATGTACTTTATCCTTTTTATAATAGATAAGGATGTGAGCTATGGCATGTCGTAGTCACAAGTCAAAAGTCAATCTGCCTTTTGAATCTACAATTGATATTGTTTGTGTCTAGTCAATTGTATCCAGCTGGCTTTCAAAGTATAGCCGGCTGTAGGATGTTAGTATAAGTATCTCATGTTCTTGTATCTTTTATATATGCTTTGTAACACTTGTAATAGAACATAAAGAAGGCAATATACTGCATTCTTGAAAACCAAACACTTGTGTTCTGTCTTATATATTACTTGTGTTCTTAGTGTCACAACTTGGTTAATCCAATTTACTGTTTGATCAAAGTTTAGTTTATCTCCTCTTTGTGTTGTTGTGTTGTAACTTATACCCTTCAACGATCCTGCATTTGGTATTAGAGCTTTCCAGGCTCTTGATATAAGATCTCACCATCTTAAGATCCCTCACACACACAAATACTAAACTTTTCAAATGGCAACCATTTCCAAAACTGATATGGAAACTAGAACCATGAACAAGTCCCCACTGATCACTCTTGATGAGTTTGATACCTGGTGTTTAAGAATGGAAGGTTTCATCAGGTCTCTTGATTCAAGAATATGGGAGTCTATTGAGAATGGACCTTTTATACCTAGCACACCTTCTGCTACTGGTGCTGGTATGATCCCCAAAGATGTGGCTAACTACTCTGATGAAGATAGGAAGAGAGTAGAGATAGACAGAAAATCCATGACAGCTCTTCAAATTGCCCTTCCAAACTCTGTGTATAGAGGTTTCAAGAAGTGCAGGACAGCCAAGCAGCTGTGAGATGCACTGAAACTGATGTATGAGGGTTCTTCTAAAGCCAAGGAGAACAAGAAGGATCTCCTGAAGCAGCAGTTTGAAAACTCCACCTTCAAAACAGGTGAGACCATGACTCAGTAGTACTTCAGGTATGTTGAGATTGTGGATACCCTAGTGGATGGAGGAGTTTCTCTTGAAAACAGAGACATTGTAAGGAAGTTCATGTCCTCACTTCCTAGGCAATGGACACACTACTGTGTGGTGATCAAGAGAACTGAAAATCTCAAAACTCTTACTTTGACAGAATTATATGGGATTCTCAGTGGCTACCAGATGGAGATGAACATGCAAGGTTTATCTGGCAACTCCAACAATCAAATGGGTTCAGCCCTACATGTGGTTGAAAGGGATAGCATAGAACCCAAACATCATCTCTTATGCTACCCTGACAACTCACCCAAGGGTCCTTTCATCACCTTCCCAGAGACACCAAAGGAGAACTACACTCAAGGAAGCCCATTCCAAGAGACAAGCTCTTCTCAAGCTTTTATGTCTTCTGATGAAAGCTGTGGCAACTCTCTTTTCACTCTTGAAGACTTGGATTGTATCCATCCAGATGATCTGGAATATATGGAAATAGTCCAGCAGATGGCTCTTTTCACTCACAGAGCCAAGAAGTTCTACAAGAGGACTGGAAGGAAGTTTCCAAGCAATGCAACCAGTGGAAGGTTTGGACTGGACAAAGGCAAAGTCAAGTGTTACAACTGTAACGTGATGGGCCATTTTGCCAGAGAGTGTAAGGCACCTAGAACAAATGGTGGCCAAACACAATCCAGACCAAACTACACTGACAAAGCTCTCCATAATGAGAGGTCAAAGCAGCAAGCTGCTCTTGCTGTTGAAGAAGGAGGCTTTGACTGGAGCTTTCAGGTGGAAGATGCTTCTCCAAACCAAGCACTGATGGCAGATCATGATGAAGCCAAGGTATTGGAACATCTCTGTACTCCTGAATGCATTGCTAAAGTTAACATGTACATGTCCTACAACTTGGAACTGAGATCTGATGTTGATCTCCTAGGTGTGGAACTTATGAAGATGAGCTTCCTCTCATAGATCCTATGAGTTAGGAGGATGGAGAAGAGATGGTGAAGAATCCCTCTACAAAGAGTGAAGAGAAGGATTCCAAGAAGGGCCACTATCCTTCCGAGGAGAAAGTAAAGACTGTGATGACCAAGTCCATGAGAAAGAACTTGATCAGGAAGAGCAAAAGAAAGGAAAGGAAGGCTCAAGAGATCAAGGCTACTTTTGAATCTAAGCAGAAACAAGTTTTTATTGCTGTAGGGTTTAAAGTGGTAGGGACTGAAGACATCAATCAAAACTCCTCTGCTAAGAGTTCTGGTTCTTGTTCAACTCATCTAAGTAGCAAGAAGAAGACTGATCTGCTGTGTACCAATGCTACATAGCCTGGACCATCAAACTCCAAGCACAGTCCTTAGCCCAAGAGGACTGTCTCAGCATCTGCAAAATGAAGGTGGAGAAGGGATGTGACCAAAGACAGTCCTATTTCAAAGACAAGGCACTTGTGAAGAAGAAGATGAATTGTGTTATGTGTGACAACACCACTCACATTGCCAAGGATTGTCCCTTCAATCCTAAAGGTACTATCCATATGGCCAAAACAAAGACTTCAAAGAGTTCTAAGAAGATTCAAGCTTCGGAAGGAAAACCAGTTTCCTTCAGAAGTTCCAAATCTAACAAGAAGGGAAGTGGAAAATTCCCTTCGGAAAAATATTTGGTCTTGAAAGAAAGGAATTCTTCCGAAGCACTAAAGTCTGCTGCAGTGTCTGCAGAATCTTTCGAAGGTTTAGTCATCAAAACTTCTGAAGTTCCAAAAGCTTCTAAAGTTTTGAAGGTCAAGTCCAAGACTCCAAAGGTGGTGTGGATGTTTATGAAAGACCAAGTGACTGAGATTTCTCCATCAACAATAGCTCAAGATACTCTTAGTACAACCATATGATCTATGATCTATTACTGTTGAATTACCTTCTACAAATAAGCCCAAGACAAGCAAGGCTTGGGTTTCCAAATGTAACTAATCATTCTCTTTATGCAGGGACAGCTAAAGACAGATAGAAATGTCTGGATCATAGATAGTGGCTGCTCCAGGCACATGACAGGCAATAGGTCACTACTCCAGAACTTTGAAAGGATTGATGGAGGACCAGTTGCTTTTAGAGGAGATGAAGGCGGTTGCATTTCTGGAAGGGGCAAGGTCACAAATGGTAAGCTCAGCATAGAAAAGGTAAACTTTGTAAAGGAGCTTGGATACAATCTTCTGAGTGTATCTTAATTTTGCGATCAGAGTCATAACATGCTCTTTACTGAGCATGAGTGCATTGTTCTTAAGCCTGGTGTGGTCATTCCTCATGAGCATATCCTGCTTAGAGCTCCCAGGAAAGGAAACATGTACACGATGGATTTGCAAGAAACCTCTCCCACTAGAGAAGTCTCATGCTTTCTATCTAAAGCCAATAGTGATGAGTCTTTCCTATGGCATAAAAGAATGTGCCATGTAAACTTTAAGAACATGAATAAATGATTAAGCATGATTTGGTAACTGGAATTCCAAAGAAAGAGTTTACAAGTGATGAACACTGTGTTGCATGCCTGAAAGGAAAGCAACATAAGGTATCTCACAAGCCTAAGGAAAAGAACTCCATCACTACACCCCTACACTTGTTACATATGGATCTCTTTGGCCCCACCAGTGTAATGAGTTTAGGAAGGACCTTATACTGTCTAGTGATCACAGATAACTTTACAAGATTCACTTGGGTTTTCTTCCTTAGAACTAAGGATGAGACCCCTGAGATTCTGAAGAATTTCATCTTAAAGATTGAGAATCAATCTGATCACAAGGTCAAGATCATAAGATGTGATCAAGGAACCGAATTTAAGAACCATATCCTTGATACATTCTATGATGAAAAGAGTATTACAAGACAATTTAGTGTTCCAGGACTCCTCAACAAAATGGTGTTGCTAAAAGGAGAAACAGGACACTGATTGAAGCTGCAAGAACCATGTTGTCTGACTCTAAATTACCCATCACCTTCTGGGCAGAGGCATTCAACACTGCCTGCTATGTGCAAAATAGAGTTTTAGTAGTTAAGACTCATGGCAAAACTCCTTATGAACTTTGGCACAAAAGGAGACCTTTCATTGGTTTTCTCAGGTCATTGGATGTCCTTGCACCATCTTGAATACCAAAGATCAAATTGCCAAGTTTGCTGAGAAATCAGATGATGGACACTTTATTGGATACTCTTCCCAAGCTAAGGCTTATAGAGTGTACAATCTCAAAACTAGAATTGTTGAGGAGTCAGCCAATGTGATTTTCAATGAACACACACCCTGTGTTGCTGGTTCTGGTCCAGATTGGTTGTTTGATCTTGATTTGGTTACCAACTATTTTAACAAATCTTGTGAGAATGTTTCAGGATCTGCAGAAAATGTAAATACAAGTGATCCTGAGCCAAGATTTGAGCTAGGAAGATCCTCAAGACATATATCTTCAGCTCCAGTTGGAACCACTTCTGCAAATGAGGTTTCTATCAGCCCAACAATGACAAATTCAACTGATACATCTGATATGCCTTCGAATTCCAGCTTAGAGGCTCTACAACCAGATAAGAACACCTCAAGTGTGGAAGACAACAATGGTGGTGGTGACAGTGACAAAGAATTTCTTGATGCCACTAACCACACCATAGATTAGAACATCAATGATATCACACACTTCTTGGATCAAGTTTCACTTGAAAAGTGTGCTGATGTGGTGGGAGAAACATCTATGCCAGATCTAAATTTCTCTAATTTAGATCTTTCTCAACAACTTGCTGTGATCCCTTAGCTTAGGATCCACAAGTCTCACCCTACCACAAACATCATTGGAGATGTTGTCTCAGGGGTAAAGACAAGAGGACAAACCCATGAAGCAAATGTTTGTCTTCACTCTTATTTTCTATCCCAGATAGAGCCAAAGAAAGTTGACGAAGCTCTAAAGGATGGAAGTTGGCTTGAAGCTATGCAACAAGAGCTGCTTCAATTCAAAAGGCAGAAAGTTTGGAACCTTTGTCCTCTTCCTTTTGGGAAGACTACCATTGGAACCAAATGGTGTTTAGGAACAAGAAAGATGATAGAGGCATCATCATCAAGAACAAAGCTAGACTAGTTGTTCAAGGATACACACAAGAAGAAGGGATTGACTACACTGATGTCTTTGCTCCAGTGGCAATATTAGAAGCTATTAGGATATTCTTGGCATTTGCTGCATCCAAGAACTTCAAGGTCTTTCAACTTGATGTGAAGTGTGCCTTTTTGTATGGAGTGATAGATGAAGAGGTTTATGTCAAACAACCACCTGGTTTTGTAGATCCTGATCATCTTGATTATTTTGCAAGCTTGACAAGCTCTCTATGGGCTGCATCAGGCACCCAGGAAGTGGTATGAGACACTGTCTGAGTATCTCTGTAAACATGGATACAAGAGGGGTACTATAGATGGAACTCTCTTCATCAAAGGAAAAGGAAAAGACATATTGCTAGTTCAAGTATATGTGGATGACATCATCTTTGGTTCAACTAATCCAAAGCTCTGCAAAGACTTTGAGAAGCTGATGAAAGACAGATTAAAATGAGTGCCATGGGGGAACTCAATTTCTTTCTGGGAATTCAAGTGAAGCAAGTTGAAAATGGCATCTTCATAAGTCAGTCAAAGTATGTTTAGGACACACTCAAGAGGTTTAATATGACTGACTGTAAGATTGCTAAGACACCTATAGCCAAAAACCAATCCCTTGGTCCTGATCTTGAGGGGGAGTGTGTAGATGAGCATTTATATAGGGCTATGATTGGGTCTCTTATGTATCTTACTGCTAGCAGGCCTGATATCATGTTTGCTACATGCATTTATGCAAGATATCAAGCCAACCCTAAGATGTCTCACCTTATCACTATCAAGAGGATTCTAAGATACCTCAAAGTGCATCAATACTTGGACTATGGTATCCCAAGAATTCTAACTTCAATCTGTATGCCTATATAGATAGTGATTATGGTGGTTGCAATATGATTGCAAAGTCTACATCTGGGGGATGTCAATTTCTTGGTGGAAGGGTTGTCTCATGGCAATGCAAGAAACAATCCTGTGTCACCGCATCAACTGCTGAAGCTGAATACATTGCTGCTGCAAGCTGCTGTGCTCAAGTACTTTGGATTCAAAATCAGATGCTGGACTATGGGTTAAACTTCAAGGAGACTCCAATTCACATAGACAACAACAGTGTTATCTCAATCATAGAGAACCCTGTGTAGCACTCATGGACAAAGCATATCAATATCAGGTATCATTTAATAAGAGATAACTATGAAAAGGGATTAATTAAACTAGTCAAGGTTCACACAGATGAACAATATGCTGATCTGTTTACAAAGGCTTTTGATGAACAGAAATTTAAATATCTAATATCAGCTATTGGGATGATAAAGCTATTGGGATGATACTTCGGAAATTATACTTTTACCTTCGGAAGTAAATCATGCCTTCAAAATAAATAACTGTTTGAGAAATTTACCTTCGGAAGAGTTTTCAAATTTATCTTCCGAAGCTTAAATACTTGTCTCAAACACTTACTCATTTTCAAGGATCATTTACTTCCGAAGCAAAATTAACTCTCAGAAGCTTTGTTAGTTTATATACAAAGCACTCAAGTTTTAATTTTTCTTCCGAAGCAAAATTCTCAAACCTCTCAGGAAATTCTTCCGAATTCATTTTAGCTTCGGAAGCTTTTTAATTAAAACTTCCGAAGATAATTAACCTTCGGAAGCTTTTTGTTTTCCAAGAAAACTACTTTTTGAGCAAAAGTAAACTACTTTTTCAGAGGTGGGACCGACATCCGGATTTCAAAGTTTATCCTCTTTCATTAAACTTTATCTGAAATCCTTCTCACATATAAACCCAACGGTTTCCCCCCTCTTTCTATCATCTGTTCTTCCTCCAAACCTAAAACCCCAAATTTCTCTCTGAAATTTCTTTCTTTCTTCTTTCTTCATCCCTAAGCTACTTCAAAATGGCCAACCTTGCTCACAGAAATGATCCCAACTTTACCATGCAGCTACACAGACAACACAATCAGGTTGCTCTGTTACGCTCTGAGAAAGATCCTCATTTCTCAAAGGTTTGCCGTTTCTTATCTCTGTCCAATTACTTCACCTTCCTAACCATTGATCCTCCACTCTATGAGGATCAGTTGCTTGAATTCTGGAAGACCTGCCAAGAGGTCATTATGGATGGGGAGAAGGCACTATCTGCCACAGTGCAGGGGAGAACAATCTTCATCACACTGGCCATCATCACCGACATCTTCAGCTGGATGATGAAGAAGGTGAGGTGTTTTTCCAAAGGAAGCTGTCAATCATTCCTTTGAGCAGATGGGGTATGAGGGAGATTTCTCTATACAGACCTTCAGGAAAGGAAAGGTCTCATCCCAATGGAGATTCCTGCTCCATGTGGTCATCCACAGCTTATCAAACAAACATGGTGGATGGGACCAGATTCCTAAATATCTCTCCTTCATAGTCCATGGAATGGTTCAAGGGGTCAAATTCAGGTACTCTCAGTTTGTTTATACAAATTTGCTTTCTAATTTAGACTCCTTAGAATATTACATGTTTCCTAGATATGTCCAGTACATTCTTAACTGTGAACTGGGCTCACAGTTAAGGGAAATAGGTAACATTCTTAAATTGGGATAGATGAAGCCCGACATCTTTAAAATACTGAGAAAGTCCACTGTTGGATTCTCTGGGGTAGAAACAACCCTAGTCCCAAAAATGTTTGAGCTCATTGCTCAAGGTGACAACCTACCAGCACAAGCTAGTGTTGAACCCACACCTGCTACTTCCCAACCACCCACACAACCTCAAATCTCCATCACCTACCAAAGAAAATCCAAACGAACCCTTGCTCAGACTATTCAGTCTATGGAGGCCCCCATATACTCACCCATACAGGAAGAAATGGACAGTAGAGCTCCCACTTCTCCTGAGGAGCAGACCACTCCCATCTCTTCAAGAATCAGTGCTGAGGTTCCTCATGCTCAGTCTGATGAGCTCATTAGCCCTATTGCCATAAGCCATCACTCTGAGTCTAAAAACTCAAATGATCAACCTTCAGGGGACAATTACCATCCCCAGCCTATAGATCTCAACCAACCAATTCCCAACCTTGATTTCTATACTGATGAAGATATAGGTTTCAGTGAGTATAATGAATCTCTCTTCTTTCCCTCTACTCAAAGAGAGATGAATACTCCTGATTCTCCTACATCTATCCCACATCAGTCACCTACAACTGAGGTGGACACTCCTGAACCTGTTCAGGATGTCCATATGGAAGAGGCTCTCACTTCTGAAAGTGATTACATCATTAAGACCTCAACCATGGCAACTCAGCCCACTGACATCTCAACTGAGACTGCCAGTGAGCAGAGGAAATCCAGTAGCCAAGAAATTAGAACTGGTCATGAGAGAAAGGACTATGGTCCAATCTTCTCCACCCCCAGTGATTCTTCTAATAAAGATGGGGGGGATCTGAGACTAAAAGTGCAAAAACTATCCAAAACATGCACCTAATTAGTCTCAAAGGTTAGTCACTTTGAATCTCAGGTGACTACCTTACACAACAGGATCAATGATCAGCAACTTGAGATTTCATATCTTAAGGAAAAACTAGCTGGGAGACCCTTAAGGAGAGCTCAACTAGGAACACAAGAACCTGTGGATATGATTGACCTATCTTCCAGCTCACCTATGCAAGCGGGTGATGCTACCAAAAGGGGGAGAAAGTCATTACAGCCTCAGAACCTGGGAGTTCTTAAGAGAGAATGGACATTGAGGACTCACCATCCTCACTTGCAACTGTGCATTCTCAGCAACCTCCTCTAGTTCACATTGATGTGGACTACACAGACTCCTTCATATAGAGTCTGTTTGAGGATGGGATACCAAGGGCTATGTCACCTTCAACATCTTTCAATCACATCATCGGGTGGAGGTATGACAACAATAGGAAGGCCCTCATTATCATAAGAGTTCAAGGACAACAAGAAGTCTTCAATTTTCAGAATTTGGACTACTATGAAGGTCTGGATCTAGTCAACATGCCACTTGTCAACCCAAGCCAATCAAGACTAGCTGACAGATTGGCTAAAAGAATCCAAGACGGGATCATTGCAGAGTTCAGCCTAAGAAGGAGACTAAGGCAATCAGGCAATGTCATCAGTCAACTGAATGTTGAGGCAGACCCTAAGATTAGCTTCATAGGGGAAACCTTGACTGAAGGCCCAGTGACAGAACCTAAGAGCCCTGTCTCATCATCTCCAACTGCTGCAGAGATCCATATTCCTTCTGAGACATCTGCTGGTGAAGGTGCTTCTCAACCTCTCTCTGGCCTGAGCTTAGATGCTGCAACGAGCAATGAAGGCCAAAGCTCTCTCCACCCTGAGTCACAAAGGTCTGTGAGTGACAAAGGGAAAATAAAGATGACATCTGAGGAGATTGAGGAGGAGGAGAGAGAGAGGAAAAGGAGGCTAAGGGGAGAAAGTTCCTCTACTGAGTCTCCAAGACTCATGGAGTATGCAATCAGGGCTGCCCCCAGACCAGATACTCAGAATGATGAGCTAAGGGCAAGTCAGGATTAACTATCTGCAGACTAGGAACTTTGACATAAATAGTGTCATTTCTCTCCCCTTGGATGAGTTGAATGAGCTGGTTGATCTGGAAAGGTCAAGAGAGAAGAAGGAGGCAGAAGATGCAGAACTCCTAGTACAAGTCAAAGAAGAGAGAAGAAGAAAAAGACTATACAAAGGTATGCCTACCCTCTCACCAGTTCAAGAAAGTCCTGAACAAGAGGATGTGGTTCAACAAGAACCTCAGGTAGATAAGGAAGAAGACAAAATCAAGATGATTAACTACCTGAGTGCCACAGGCCTCTATCAGGCAGATGCACTCCTTCCCTTACCTTATGACTATATTGAGTTTGAGTACTTAAAACAACTTGAGCTTGAGTTAGTCAAGGAAAGAAAGACAACAAAGAAGAAGCTAAGGGAAGAAGCTGCAAAATCAAGATCCATCATCCAAAAGAGCATGAAGAAGTCTGCTGATAGGCAGAGGATGATGAGCTTCTTGAAGCTGTATGGATTCTTCGGAAGGAGACTTGACCCATGTCTCTATCCATTATGGATGAGCATATTAGGGTAGTCAAGCAGAAGATTAAGAGTGGAGAGCTCACTGACTTACTCTCCACTCCAAGTCAGGCCCACCTGAAGTGGAGGTTAAGGTTGAACATCCATACACAACACAACCGGACCTCCTGCTAATGCTCAGCAAGCTTCATCTTCTGATCCACAGCAGGGTCAACCTCCTTCTCCATATGAACATGAGAGAGAGGAAGTCCCAACTGAGAGAGATAGTGAAGATCAATCGGGTGCTGCTGGCCAGTCTTCTCAGTTAAAATTTGGAAAGAGAAAGAAAAGGATGGCTTCTAAACCAAAGTCAAAGAAGAAGAAGCCTGCATCCCCTTCTGAACCTCAGGATGAATCAGAATGGCCTGAGGATGTGCAGCCAGAGGATGCTCAATCAACTCCAACTTCAGTAGCTCCTCTAGCATCAGAAAGACCCATCTTGTCTTGGACATACACCACAAATCCAGAAAGGTGGCATGTTATTAGAGATCAAGGCATTGAAGACATTTATACATGGCAAGATATGTTTCAGTTGCCTCTGTATGACCTCTTTGACATGAGAATACACTTTGACAGCCTGAAGGATCCTGATCATCTTATGAAGAAAGGAATAGTGATCATCCTAATGAGGACTGTTAACATCTGAAGTTTTCTAAGTGTTTTGGTAGCATCAGCCTAGGGGGAGTTTGTAGAGATTAATGAAGAGGCTGATGTAACCTAAACATCTTTAGTCTTTCCTGCATGCTGCACAAGTGCATTGAAGAAGTCTTCCGAAGCCAAGACCAATATCTTCCAAAGCCAAAGATGAAGTCTTCCGAAGCCTCAGAGACAAAGTCTTCCGAAGCTTCAAGTTCATGAAGACAGATTTCTTCCGAATACTTTTAGTAACATGCTTTATCTGATGTACTGTTCCATAAAGCTGGACACCTTTCCGCTGTAACTCTGCAAGTCACCAACTTACATGGTTTGGTGAAAAGGTCCATGCTTTTGGTAACTGTACATTGAGGTCTTGAGTCTGTAACTTTCTACTTTATGTACTTTATCCTTTTTATAATAGATACGGATGTGAGCTATGTCATGTCACAGTCACAAGTCAAAAGGCAATCTGCCTTTTGACTCTACAATTGATTTTGTTTGTGTCTAGTCAATTGTATCCAGGAGGCTTTCAAAGTATAGCCGGCTGTAGGATGTTAGTATAAGTATCTCATGTTCTTCTATCTTTATATATGCTTTGTAACACTTGTAATAGAACATAGAGAAGGCAATATATTGCATTCTTGAAAACCAAACACTTGTGTTCTTTGTGTTCTGTATCATATATTACTTGTGTTCTTAGTGTCACAACTTGGTTAATCCAGTTTACTATTTGATCAAAGTTTAGTTTATCTCCTCTATGTGTTGTTGTGTTGTAACTTATACCCTTCAACGATCCTGCACTTTGTTGTGACCCTCTAAAGAGAGTTAGTTGACCGGAATTGTAGTCATACTCCTCTCTAACTACAGATTCCAATTCAGGACCTTCAACCATTTGTAAGGCTTTGCCTTTGGTTGCTGACCCTTTCTTTTCATCATTCTCTCTCAGCTTCAACTCTTCTTCAATCTTGGCCTTGTAGTCAGTTCAGCTAGATGTAGACTGCTCAATGATATTTTATATGGACACCTATATTAGAGTTAGAGGGATTGGAGAATGGTTTCTCTGCTAACTCAGTAATATCAACTCTGCTTAAGTTTAACAGAGAAGAGGCATTAAGTCTATTGATCTTAAAATTCTCTCTTTCCATAATAAAGTTGTGAGAAGAGTCTTCAAACCTCCATTGGACTATTTTCTTCCTAGGACAAGAGGTTGCGATGGTAATTTGTCTTCCTTCCTAGTGTCCAGTAGAGTCATCAGCTTTTTTCTCAACTTGTTCCCTTCTTCTTCTTTAAGAGAATCAGAGTTAGTTGCCAAGAGTTTGAGAGCCTAGTTTAGTGTTCCTCTAGGTAGATCAAGGAATTGTTCTCTTGTGAGGGAACATGATGAGTCATCAATGAAGGTTAGTTTGATGGACCCCTCCTCATAAGAGATATCACTCAGAGTGGTACTTTAATGAGCTTACCTTTTGAGCTCCTTGAAGTCTTCTAAGGTCAGAGGTGTAGAGGGTTGAGAGGATGACTTAGGTGCCTGTCGGGTGGATGATGGTTGGGCTTTTGGGAGTGTTTTGGGTTTAAGGATAAGTAATGAGGTGGTTGTTTTAATTGAATTGGTTTGGGAGAGGGTATGGATGATGGTATGCGCTTAGGAGTGTAAGGTTCAGAGGTTGGTTGATTTTGATGGGGAAAGGAAGAGGTGTTGGTTCTACTTGAGGTTGTGGTTGTGGTATGGGTTCAGAATTCATCCCTTGTATTCTTCTATACATCTCCTTCCTTCTTCCTGAGTGGATGTCAGCTTTGATGTCACTGACATGTCGCTGCAAGGTCTTTTCAGACATGGGGCCAACTTGCCTGCCAGAGAAGCCATGGGCTCTGAGATAATCCTTCATCCAGGCTTTATCTCCCATCTTCTTAACAGCTACAAGTTGAGCTTTTTCTTCTTTCTTGTTCTTCTTATTCAGATTTTCCCTAAAATCCCTCTTTCTCTCTTTGTTAATTTGGTCTTTTTCCTTTCTAAAAAGCCAGAAGACCGTATCATTATCATGAGGAGAAAGTTCCTTAAGAGAATCCCCTAGAGCTCAAAAAAGCTATCCTTTCATTCCTGGCAGTTGCTTAGCTTCTTTTTTCTTTCTCAGTCTTTCCTCTTCTAAAGCCAACCTTTCTACCTCTTCTTGTTCTTTCCATAACATGGTTGCCTTCTCTAACTCTACTAACTCCTCAAGTGGTAGGAGGAGAAAATCTTCACTGGCTACACCAATATTGATGAGTCTGTCAATGATCTCCACCCTTCTTTGGTTGTTGATAGCCTCCTAATTGATTACAGTTGCTTTGCTACTTACAGCTAATAGCTTCTCTGTGGGAAGCCTACCTTTTCTTCTAAGCTTTCCAACCTTTTCCAATCTTTCCTCCTCTTACAATCTTTTGTAGTCAACTTCCTTTTGCCTTTATGTCTTCGAAAGCTTAACACTTTGGAGATTCTTGTGAAGAGGATTTAGGTTTGTGGATCGTGATTGGGATTGTGATGATGATGTTTAGGTGAGAGGTGTTTTGAGAGAGTATTCATTATTTACCTCATATGCCAGTTCAAGTATTGCATATGTGATAATTAGATCATCAGACAAAGAGTATAGCCCTTCCGCAGCTTGCATCTTAGCTTCGGAAGTTTGAAATGCTTCTTCCACACCTTTGACTTCAGCTTTGGAAGTTAGTGGCATTTCACTATCTGTCCCAACTTTTTCAGTTGCCGGGCCATTAGTCTCCATATCCCCTTCGAATTCACTTTCAGGTTCATTGTGGACCTTAAGTTGACAAACTTCCTTGACAGTGGTAGATGGTGTATTCTACCTGTGAAACTCTTCAGCTCTAAAATATGCCAAAGCAACATTTGGACTTGGTTGTTCAAGTGAGGAGCTTATTTGAAATTTGGTTAGGAAACTGTTCAATCAATGAGCATCCTTGGGTCCACTTGAAGGATGATAGGAGGAGGCTTAGGAAAAACAATTGATTGTTGATCATGATATATTAAAGAAAGTGTAGAGAGAACTAAGCTTTGCTGCTCCATGTGTGTTTCACTCTAAACATTCTCTCCTTTTTTGGTAGCATCATCTTGAGAGCTAGATGAGCCAGAGGATAAAGTTAGAGAGATTTGTATCGGTACATGCCTAACAGATCTCTCAAACTATTTCTTAGTTAGTTGAGCCTTGAGATTTTCAATCTCAAGTTGTTGAGTGGTAGACTTATCCTCTAAAGTCTTAACCCTTAATTCAAGGTTTAAGACTTTAGAAAGTAGGTCTTGAATGGTGAGTTGCAAACTTCCCTCACCTTCTTTAGAAGAATCATGGTAAGATGAGGTAACATACCTAGTATGATCATGCTCACCACCAGATGTGGTTTCTTGGCACCCTGGTTTCCCTTGCTTAATGATATCTCTTTCAAAGTCATCAAAAGGAAAGACTATCACAGATTAAGTCTCAGATATGTTAACACTATCCTGAGGGTCCATTAAGGCACCTTCAGTAGTGATAGTTGAATCTACATGAGTCTCTTCCACACCAGTGGGAATCACCTTAGTTTGGGTTTGCTAATGGGGGCTAGAAATCAAAGATCTCTCTAGGCTCAGTTGATCTTTAGATAGGTGTTTTGGATCAACCTCATGGCCTTGAAAAGACATAATTTCTTCATCAGTACCTATAAGAAGGTCGGTGAAGGATATGGAAGTTATGCATAATGACCTGGGACCTTGATCAATGTCTAATAGCATTGGGCCTATAATGGGGTTGTCCCTTTTTGGCTGCTCAGGAGAGTATAAAGACTCATCCTAAGGGTTTTTAGCTTGGGTTTGGGGCTCATGGGATGAGACTAAGGAGACTCAATAGCCATATTAAGGTCAATTGTGAAGGAAGGTTGGACCTCAGATTGAGTGGGAGCCTATTTTACACTCTAGCCTTTTTGGATTATTCTGGGGGGACTTTTTCAATCAGAGGAGATTGAACAAGGGTTTGCTTGAAGCATCTCTGGTATGTAATATTGATGGGGTGAGAAGGAAGATTTGGCCATATGGTGGTTATTGCTGGCGTGGTTTCATCACCTATGGGGTTAACAGGGTTGTCACTAGTAGCCATTGCTCAATCGTACCGAGAAGGCGCTCTGTGTGTCTTCCAGTGAAGTTGGTGGATACCATCTTCAACACCTTGAGATGGCTGGCCTCAATAAGGGACATGTAGAGCAGCTGCACAGACAAGCTTACTCTGATCCAGCTCATATTTGATTATGTGCTAAATAAACCAAGGATACATGTAAAATGTTTCCCTTTGAAGGTTTCCTATAAGATTGGTTAGCACAAAACTTAAGAACCGGAGGCCTTTTACCAACCCATGAACTAGGCATCCTAGTTCATAGGGAATTTGATCCCAGCCCCCAGACTTATTTGACAGGCAGTGAAGGACTATGTGAAGCAGGAATTTCCAGTTATAAGAGAAATTGAACTTATACACCATTGACTGCTCACATCATCACCATATCCCATCTGGTATATGTGTCATCTAGGTGTGATTTGGGGAATTCCATAGGAGAACCCCTGTCATAGAGCTCGAGGTGCTCCTCGATGGTATGTTCTCAATTCCTGGCCACAAATGCTTGACCTAATAACCCTAACTTCGTTCAGGGTTTCAAACAGTTCGTTCCCCAAAACTCTACGATTTGGTTTGAGTAAACAGTGGGATTGATAGTTAGCGCAGTGAAGTAGGTGGGTTGAGTAAGGAAGTGGATAATATCAGAGAAATCAGCCTCCTTGGAAGAGTCAAGGAGCACGACTTGGTTGTGCTGAGGGTTTATTGCCATTGGTTTTGAGAAAGTTATAATGGAAACAAGGTTAATTTTGGGAGTAAAACCAGAGATGAAGGAAACTTAGGACTGTGAAATTAGTAAAAATATTAAGGAAAGAGGTCGGAAGTATTTAAATGGGTGAAATGGCGAATGGATAAGATGAAATGATAGTTTGGGGTATGATGTTTCAATGGCGGTAAGGTTAAATCCATTTAAAGTATTTATAAACATCATTAATAAAATCTTTGTCCTTTTCTGAGTAGGGCCCAAAAGATTTCCGTTACACGATAAAGCATTCTTCTGAGTGTAAAATTTTTTCCGAAGGTAATCTTCTTTCGAAGACAAACTTACCTCCGAAGGTAAATTTATCCAATTTACTTCTGAGAGTAAGAAGACCTTCCGAGTGAAGAAGTTTGTTAAGCTTTAGAAATAGATTTGATAATTCATCAAATGCTTCTTTCGAGACTGAAAAAAGTCTTCGGAAGATAAGATTAACCGTGAAGGAATTTTCCTTCGAAAGATATATATGACTTCTTCCGAAGGTTAATTTCTCTTCGGAAGAACTTACACTTAGTAAAATTTAAAAGAAATACTTTTTCTAATAGGGATTAGATTGTATTGACAAAGATAAGACATATTTTTGAAAGGTTTTCAAATGAGATAGACTAATCAATGTTTATCATTCCAATAGCCGTAATAAGATATTTAAATCTTTGTTTATCAAATGCCTTGGTTAAAAAATCAACATATTATTCATTTGAGTCAACTTTGACTAGTTTAAACAGGTTTTTCTCATTATAATATGTAATGAAATGGCACCTGATGTCAATGTACATTGTCTTGGAGAGCTTGACAGGATTTTCTGTAATAGAAATGGCACTCTTGTTGTCAATGTGGATAGGAGTCTCCATGAAATAGAATCCATAATCTAACATCCAGTTTGAATCCGCAGTAGCTGAGCACAACAACTATTAGCAATAATGTATTCAGCTTTAGCAGTTGATGACGAGACACATGATTGCTTCTTGCATTGCCATAAGATTATCCTTCCACCAAGAAATTGACATTCTCCTAATGTTGATTTCTTGTTGATGTTGTAGCCACCATAGTCACTTTTAGTGTAGCCTTAGAGATCGAAGTTGTTGTTCCTTGGATGCCAGAGACCTAGTTTAGGTGCTCCTTTGAGGTATCTCAGGATTCTCTTATCAGCAACTAGATGAGACACCTTTGAAGCAACCTGATATCTTGCACAAGTGCAAGTTGCAAACATGATATCAGGTCTACTTGTTGTGAAATACATTAGAGATCCAATAGTTGCCCTATACTGATGTTGATCAGTATCCTCTCCCTCAGATTCAGGACAAAGATTGTGATTTCTGGGTATAGGAGTCTTCGTTGGCTTGCAATATTTGATAACAAATCTTTCTAATGTGCCTTGAACATACTTAAATTGATTGATAAAGAACCCTTCTTTCATCTGTTTGAGCTAAATTCCAAGGAAAAAGTCCATTTTTCCCGTGGAACTCATTTCAAATTTCTTCTTCGTAATGCTCTCGAAGTCCTTACACATTTGGTCATTTGATGAACCAAATATGATGTCATCAACATAGATTTGTATGAGCAAAATGTCTTTTCCAGACTTTCTTATGAATAAAGTCTTATCAATGGTACCTCTGGTGTAACCATTCTTCAGGAGAAACTAAGACAAAGTCTCATACCACGTAGCCTAGGTGCTTGGTACAACCCATAGATAGCATTATCCAATTTGCACACATAGTTGGGGTGCTATGGGTCTTCAAATCCTAGAGGCTGGCACAAATAGACTTCCGTATCTAAATCCCCGTATAAAGAGGAACACTTAACATCAAGTTGGTAGACTGTAAAGTTCTTGGATGCTGCATAAGCAAGAAAGATCCTCACTGCCTCAAGTCTTGCAACAAGTGCAAAGACATCAGTGTAATCAATTCCCTCCTCTTGTGTGTAACCATGAACTACCAGTCTTTCCTTGTTTTTGATAATCAAGCATCTATCATCTCTCTTGTTCCTAAATACCTATTTTATTCCTATTTGTACTTGACTAGATGGTAGTAAACATAGGTTCCAAACCTTTTGTCTCTTGAATTAAAGCAATTCATCTTGCATTGATACAACCCAACTACTATCCTTCAAGGATTCTTCTACCTTCTTTGGCTCCATCTAAGATAAGAAACATGAGTACAAGCAGACATTCCTATTTTGAGTTTGTCTTATAGTTCTCACGCCTTCAGAATCATCTCCATTGATGTTTTTAGCTGGATGAGTGTTATGAATCCTAAGCCTAGGAATTACATCCAGTTGCATGGATAAATCCAAATTGGAAAAAAATTGCTCAGGGACTTGAAGACTTGGTCTAGCTGATGTCTCACATTCATTCAATGAGGACTGATTGAATGAAGGAGAGCCAACATCAATATTAGTTGGTTGTGGAACAGTATTAACAGTTGCTTGTTCCTTCAATATTCTGCTTCCATCAACTTGGTGTTTTACATTGGCACTGGATGAGTCTTGAGGCTCACTTTGTTGACAACTTGTTAAAGCTCCACTAGTTCTTAACCTAGTTATACAATCAAATCTTCCAATTATGGGAGCTTGATTTTTAGCATTTCATGGAGAACATGGAAGAGGTCAGGGTAACTCAAATAGTTGGTCATCATTAGAATCACTCTAAGTACCTATTCTAGTCGAAACATTCTAACAAGAAGGTTTAGAGTAGTTGGAAACAATTCTAAAGCAAAGATATGACCAGGTCTATTCCCCATAACATAAGGCATGTGCCTATAGAGATTAATGAAGAGGCTGATGCAAATCAAACATCCAAAGTCTATCCTGCATGCTGCACAAGTGCATTGAAGAAGAATGCTTAGGAAGTGTCACACATGCAACTGAAATATTCTAAGTGTGAAATCTTCCAAAGCCAAGACCAATGTCTTCCGAAGCCAAAGATGAAGTCTTCCAAAGCCTCAGAGACAAAGTCTTCCGAAGCTTCAACTCATGAAGACAGATTTCTTCCGAAGTCTTTTGACACATGCTTTATCTTATGTACTTTTCCATAAAGCTGGACACCTTTCCCCTGCATCTTTGTAATGTCACCAACTTACATGGTGAAAAGGTCTATGCTTTTGGTAACTGTACATTGAGGTCTTGAGTCTGTAACTTTCTACTTCATGTACTTTATCCTTTTTGTATTAGATAAGGATATGAGCTATGGCATGTCATAGTCACTAGTCAAAAGGCAATCTGTCTTTTGACTCTATAACTGATTTTGTTTGTGTCTAGTCAATTGTATCCAGCTGGCTTTCAAAGTATAGCCGGCTGTAGGATGTAGTATAAGTATCTCATGTTCTTGTATCTTTCACATATGATTTGTAACACTTGTAATAGAACATAGAGAAAGCAATATACTGCATTCTTGAAAACCATACACTAGTGTTCTCTTGTTCTGTCTCTTATATTACTTGTGTTCTTAGTGTCTCATTTGTGGTTAATCCAGTTTGCTGTTTGATTAAGTTTGGTTAATTTCCTCTTTGTGGTGTTGTGTTGTAAGTGACCCCCTTCACCGGTCCTACATTTGGTATTAGAGCTTTCCAGGCTCTTGATATAAGATCTCACCATCTTAAGATCCCTCTCACACACAAATACTCAAATTCTCAAATGGCAGCCATTTCTAAGACTGATATGGAAACTGGAACCATGAACAAATCCCCACTAATCACTCTTGATGAGTTTTATACCTGGTGTTTGAGAATGGAAGGTTTCATCAGGTCTCTTGATTCAAGAATATGGGAGTCTATTGAAAATGGAACTTTCATACCTAGCACCCCCTCTGCTACTGGTGCTGGTATGATCCCCAACGATGTGGCTAACTACTCTGATGGAGATAGGAAGGGAGTAGAGATTAACAGAAAAGCCATGACAGCCCTTCAAACTACCCTTCCAAACTCTGTGTATAGAGGTTTTAAGAAGTGCAAAATAGCTAAGCAGCAGTGGGATGCACTGAAACTAATGTATGAGGGTTCCTCTAAAGCCAAGGAGAACAAGAAAGATCTCCTGAAGCAGCAGTTTGAAAACTTCACATTCAAAACAGGTGAAACCATGACTCATCAATACTTCAGGTATGTTGAGATTGTGGATACGCTTATGGATGGAGGAGTTATTCTTGAGAATAGAGACATTGTAAGGAAGTTCATGTCCTCACTTCCTAGGCAGTGGACACACTACTTTGTGGTGATCAAGAGAACTGAAGAATTTCAAAACTCTTACTCTGACAGAGTTATATGGGATTCTCAGTGGCTACCAGATGGAGATGAACATCGAAGGTTCATCTGGAAACTCCAACAATCAAATGGGTTCAGCCTAACATGTGGTTGAAAGGGATATCATAGAACCCCAACATCATCTCATATGCTATCCTGACAACTCACCAAAAGGTCCTTTCATCACCTTCCCAAAGACACCAAGGGAGTACTACACTCAAGGAAGCCCATTCCAAGAGACAAGCTCTTATCAAGCTTTTGTGTCTTCTGATGAAAGCTGTGGCAACTCTCTTTTCACTCTTGAAGACCTAGACTGTATTCATCCAGATGATCTGGAATACATGGAAATAGTCCAGCAGATGGCTCTTCTCACTCACAGAGCCAAGAAGTTCTACAAGAGGACTGGAAGGGAGTTTCCAAGCAATGCAACCAGTGGAAATTTTGGTCTGGACAAAGGCAAAGTCAAGTGTTACAACTGTAACTTGATGGGCCACTTTTCCAGAGAGTGTAAGGCACCTAAAACAAGTAGTGGCCAAACACAGTCCAGACCTAACTACACTGACAAAGGTCTCCAGAATGAGAAGTCAAAGCAGTAGGCTGCTGTTGCTGTTGAAGGAGGCTTTGACTGGAGCTTTCAAGTGGAAGATGCTTCTCCAAACCAAGCGCTGATGGCAGATCATGATGAAGCCAATGTTGGATTTTATGCCCAAGACACATAGAACATTGATGTAGTTAGTATGTTATGATCTAAGTCGGGTCATACCAATAGCAAGTTTAGCAAACACCAATATGTATTAATTGATGATATGATCATGCAATTAAATAACTTCACCAATTTAGAAAATGGATTTTCTAAATAAATTGTATGTGAGAAAGAACAACTTATAAGGATATTTTGTTCATGGACATTATTTATAATGTTATTTAAGTTGGTTAAATAACATCAAATAATAATAGTGTGTTTAAGTTATATAATTAAAACGTTAATTACATAATTAAAAGGTTAATTATATAACTAATAATATAACTAGTTCATAAACTAAATGGGTGTTTAAAATGGGGGTGAACCTATCTTAAACATACAATTTCGGCCGCCCCTTGAGGGGTATGTTTGGTCTTTTGTTGCCTTGAAACAACACAGCACTTGAACTTGACACACTCTCCAATTTTCCTCTCTCTCTCTCATACATGCAAGACTCATCTTTTTCTCTCATCTTAGAAGAAAAACAAGGCTGGAAAAGGGTTTTTGTAGCCTCTTTCTTGCGATTTTGGTGTCAAAATCCTAGAAAGAAAGTATTTTGCTTGAAGCTTGTAGGTATACAAGCTTGAGAACATCTTCTTTGGTATTTTGGTCCTTCAAGACTTCATCCTCTTCTTCACAGCCAACGTTTTTGAGCAGCCTTTTGGAAGGTAGTTCATCTAATGGTTTTGGGCAGCTTTGGAAGGTAGTTCCATTGTTATATTGGTTATTATTTTTGCTTGTTAGCTAGTTCATACACGTATAAATGATCTTACAATCTTGGGTTTGTTGTTGAGATATAATGTGCCTTAATTTTGAATTTACAAAACATTATATTAAGGTTTGTTTCCGCTGTGTTTTTCTTGTTTAAATGGTTAAACAACTTTGATATTGGTCCAACAAACCCAACATTGGCATCTAGAGCCGGATATGTGGATGACTAGCTTCAATTATCCTTGTAAAATTGGTTTTCTGGGGTTTTAACAACCTAATAGGGGCTGTTTTGTGGTGATATTATAAACCCCCAACCTTTCAAGGTTATATGTTACATGCTTGTGATTAAACCTTGAAAGAAAGATATCAAATGGTTGATTGTGTTTTGTTTGGACAATAACACCCTAAATTCTTGGTTTATGTTGGCTGAAAATTTAGGGTTAAATGGGGATTTATTTTGGTTCTTGTATGTTGTATATGATGTTTCATATTGGTGCATAACCTAGCCTTGACCTTGTGTTGTTTTGGTTTTGGATGAATGTTTGTTTTGGTTGATTTCATTCATAATGGGTTGTAATATTATTCTTTTGTGTTTGTATTTGGATGTAATTTATTTATTCATTCAATGGTTATGTAATAGATAGATTAAGTGTGTTTTTCTTTTATTAGAAAATTTGTATTAGGATATCAATTTTGTAAAAGAATATGCACAAGACGGAAGCACAAAGGGAAGACACAAAGAGAAGGACTTGAAGCATTTGGATGCAACTTCAAGTGGGGGTCTTTAGAGATCTCATCTTTTGTGTTGTATTCAACCCTTAGGAAAGACCAAATGACAACACTTGTGATGGCAAACGAGTGTTGTCAACATAGTGGCTATGGTTATGCACATGTGGTTGTTTTGTATATGCTTGTTTGATTATCCATTTTATGTTGATTGTTTGATATATGGATATGCTTAACAATCTTAATAAATTATCATAACAAGCTAAAGTTTTGTGGTTCTTGATCACTAATATGTTAATAAAAGTTATTAAAAGGATTAATGATTTCAAATAAAAGAGGTTTTATTAAAAAGAACCATAGGGTACCATGTATTTGAAAGCATGCAAATACAAGGTACATAGAGTTTTCATAACTAGAATTAATGAAAACTAAAATCCCTTTGGAAACAAGTTTAACACCATCCTTTTACACGACACTCGAATCACTTGAGAACTATTTGTGGGATAAAGGTCACCTAACCACTTTTAGGGAACTTGTGTGTTTGAGGTGGGCTTAATATATTTGTAGGATAAAGGTCACCTAACCACTTGTATGTGTAAACTCACATGTGTCTGTAAGTAGGACAACTTGAATTGGAAACCATGTGCATAGGGTCACCGAAGCATGGCGTACAATGGTGTTGATGGGATTTTGCATGCCGACTAAACATAAGATGTTTAACCGGTCCCATTAAACTAGAAGTTTCAATAGGTTGCAATTGTCAAATGTTGACTACCTTGTTAATTTAAATAATGGGATAAAGGCCACCTAACCATCGTTTAAATGTAACGTCAGATTCTAGATTTTAGTTATTAATTGTCTAGACATGTAAAGGTTATTAATAATTAAAATGTATAATTTTTCAGAAATACTAATATGAGCTTTGTAATTTTGTAGAAATGGCCGCAAACAATAATGCTACCACCCCGACCGTCCCTACCCTATCACAGAGAACCATCTTAGAGAGGGATCGTCTTAATCATAATAACTTTATGGACTAGTTGAAACTTGAGAATTGTTCTCAAGCAAGAGAAAAAGGCCTATGTCCTTGATGATCCCATTCCTGACCAACCCGACCCCGAGGATGTTGAGGCCTATAACGATTGGCTTCAATACACTGAGGATTCCATGCAGGTCTCTTGCCTCATGTTGGGAACCATGATTCCTGAACTCCAAAAGGACTTGGAGCATCATGGGGCATATGACATGATTACCTAATTGAAGGAAATGTTCCTTCAACAAGCTAGGGTAGAGCGCTTTGAAATGGTTCGAGCGCTTCATGCATGTCGCATGGAAGAAACCCAATCGGTATCATCTTATCATCTTATGTTCTTAAGATGAAAAGCCATGTTGATCACCTCAAGAGGTTTAATTGTCCCGTCTCAAAGGAGCTGGCCACGGATTTGATCCTTAATGGCCTAACCAAAAGGTTTGAGACGTTCATAATGAATTACAATATGAACAAGTAGGACAAGAGCATTGGAGAGGATGGGTAGAAAGGTTCTACCTGTTATCTTGATCAATGAGGGAGGCAATAAGAAAAGGCCATTCCCTAAACCCAAGGCAAATGTTGCCAAAGGAAAGGGGTACATCAAAGGTAAAGGGAGAGGGAAGGCTAAAGCAGAACCTCCAAAGCCCAAGCTTAAGAAGCCTAAGGTAATGGAGAACGATCCATGCTTTGAGTGTGGCGAGGTAGGACACTAGAAAAGGAATTGTCCAACCTATCTCAAAGAGTTGAGAAACAAGAGGGATGCTGGGCAAACCTCAAGTACAAGTTTCATTATACATATTTCTTTGAATGTTATTTCTTCAAACACATGGGTATTGGATACCAGATATGGAACTCATATTTGCAATTTGTTGTAGGGGTTCAAAAGAAATAAGCACTTCAAGAAGGGAAACACAAGTCTCTATATGGGCAATGGAGCAAAAGTTGATGTTGAAGCCCAAGGAGACTATATTTTGAAACTTTCAAATGGTTTGGAAGTTGTTCTTAAGAACATTTTGTATGCTCCTAGTTTGATTAGGAACATAATTTTTGTTTCCGTTTTAAAACAATGTGGTTATGAATTAAAGTTTGTAACAATGGTATTCATGTTTATATGGATGATGTGTTTTATTTAAAGGCTATGCCTTTTAATGGTATCTATGAATTGGTTCATGGTGATTCATCCTATAATAACTCATTATACCAATCAAGCACCAAGAAACTTAAAATGGGTTGAAGTGATTCATATCTTTGGCATTGTCGTCTTGGTCACATAAACAAGAATCGAATTCAAACACTTCAAAAGAACAGTCTTTTGAAAACAAATGAAAATGCTTCATTGGATAAGTGTGAATCTTGTTTACAAGGGAAGATGACCAAGTCGCCCTTTAGTGGTACTAACGAGAGGGCAAAAGACTTATTGGGAATCATACATTTGGATGTATGTGGCCCTTTTAAGACAATGACAAGAAATGGTGAAAGATACTTCAGTACCTTCACCGACGATTATAGTCGATATGGTTATGTGTACTTGATGACGCATAAACATGAAGCTTGTGAAATGTTCAAATTCTTCAAGAATGAAGTAGAAAATCAACTCAATAAAACTATCAAAGTTCTTCATTCAGATAGAGGAGGTGAATACCTCAGTGAGGCTTTTCAGTACCATCTAAGAAGTTGTGGGATCGTCTCACAACTTACTCCACCTGGAACACCACAACATAATGGTGTGTCTGAAAGGATAAATCGAACCCTATTGGATATGGTTCGATCTATGTTGGCTATAAGCTCACTACCTCTATCATTTTGGGGTTTCGCATTGCTCTCCGCGACTCGTATATTGAATATGGCCCCGACCAAGAAAGTGAATTCGACACCTTTTGAAATATGGCATGGAAGAGTTCCATCACTATCATATTTAAAGGTATGGGGTTGTGAAGTTTATGTTAAGCTAAACACCCAAAAAAGTTAGAAAGTTGATCCACTAAGTGTATATTTATTGGATATCCCAAGACTGTATAGGATACTACTTCTTTGATCCAACAGAGCAAAAAGTATTTATTGCTCGAAAGGCAGAGTTCTTGGAAGCTAAGTTCCTTATGGAAGGAATAACGTATAGAACAGTGGAATTTGATAAGGATCAAGATCCACAAGCCGATACATGTTTGGTTAACACTAGCAATCAACAGGAGGAAGTTGATGATGATCAAGAGGTTGATCAATATACACAAAATGTTTGCAGGTCTGGTAGAGTTAGCATTCCACCTGAAAGATATGAATTTTTCATGAATGGATGCTATGTGGTTGACTCTGATGAGCCGACTACATACCATGATGCAATATCCAATTTGGATTGTGACAAATGGCTGGAAGCCATGAACGTAGAGATGCAATCCATGTATGACAACCAAGTTTGGGAATTGGTTGACCTTCCACTTAACTCCAAACCGGTTGGATGCAAGTGGGTTTCAAGAAGAAAATTGATATGCATGGAAACTTGGATACTTACAAAGCAAGACTTGTAGCAAAAGGTTTCACTCAAACTCAAAGGGTTGATTATGATGAAACCTTCTCGCCTTTGGCAATGCTAAAGTCAATTAGGATATTGTTTTCCATAGCCGCATATTATGACTATGAGATTTGGCAAATGGATGTCAAAACCACTTTTCTTAATGGACATCTCGAAGAGACTGTCCATATGGTTTAGCCTGATGGTTTTGTCGATCCATAACATCCTAATAAAGTATGCAAGTTAAAGAGATCAATCTATGGATTGCAACAAGCATCAGGAAGTTGGAATCAATGTTTCAATGAAGAGATTAAGAAATTTGGTTTCATCAAGAATGCTAACAAGGTTTGTGTATATAAGAAGGCTAGTGGGAGCATAATTACATTCTTAGTATTGTATGTTGATGACATACTACTTTTTGGAAATGATATTCCAACCATGGAAGGTGTTAAAACCTGAATTGGAAGTTGTTTTTCCATAAAAGATCTCGGTGAAGCTGCCTATATTTTGGGAATAAAGATCTACAGGGATAGATTGAGGCGGTTGATAGGTTTAAACCAAAGTGCATACATTGATAAAGTCTTGAAAATGTTCAAGATGGAAAACTCTAAGAAAGGTATGGTACCTATTCAAAGAGGGACAATATTGAGTACATCTCAATGTCCAAGCTCAAAGGATGAGCAAGATTGGATGAACGACATCCCATATGCATCTGCTATAGGATCTATCATGTATGCAATGATATGCACTAGACGGATGTGTCATGCGCGTTAAGCATGACGAGCAGATATCAACAGAATCCAGGTAATAGCCATTGGATGGCTGTTAAAAGTATATTGAAATACCTTAGGAGGACTAAGGATATGTTTCTAATATACGGGTCAGGTGAAAAGGAACTTGTTGTAAATGGTTACACGGATGCAAGCTTCCAAACTGATCGAGATGATTCTCGGTCACAATTGGGGTATGTCTTCATTATGAATGGAGGGGCAGTGTCCTGGAAGAGTTCAAAAAAAGACGTGGTAGCATTATCCACTACAGAATCTGAATACATAGCCGCCTCATTCGCAGCTCAGGAAGCTACATGGATAAATAAATTTATCGATGATCTAGGGGTCGTCCCTACCATTCAAGACCCCTAGAAATCTTTTGTGATGACGAGGGTGCGATTGCACAAATCAAGGAACCTCGTGCACATCAAAAGACTAGACATATTAAGTGGAGATTCAACTACATAAGGGATGAAGTTGAAAAAGGAAAGATATGTATTCGTAAAGTTCACACCGATCAAAACATTGCGGATCCACTCACGAAGCTCCTTGAAAGGGCAAAGCATGAAAGTCATACTTGTGCCTTAGGACTTCGATATTCTAGTGATTGGAACTAATCTGTTTAGTATTTAAAAGTTTAGAACAATGTAATATTTAACTCTCTTATATATCTGTGATATTCTGAGTTAAGTTCCTGTCAGCATGTATACATCCATGAATATGTTTATTATTCTAAATGTCCGTAGTCGGTCATGTTTGTGGGAACAAATATGAACGTAAGACTATTATGAACATGGATTGGTAGATATTCATAAGGCATGAATACAGAACAATTGGTTGCTGCCAAAGTTCATAGATATTTGTGGGATACAAATATTGGACTGACCCGCATCTCAAATCTTACTACATGGAATCTTCTAGATTGATCATAAGCAAATTTAAGTGAAGGTGAATATCATTTGGTATCCTTCGACCTGAGATACATATTGGGTTTTGATATTCACTAATGTATTATACCTTGAGGTAGTTCTTCACTGCTCTGAAATAATGGACAGTACGTAAGGCTATGTTCAGGTGTGTCACGAGGTGATTGTGAGAAACGTATGTAGTCAAGATTAAGTTAAATCAACAAGGAATGATCATTCTGTGTCCTTGGATTTAACATGACATCTGTAACAAAAGGATAAATGATTGATTCACCTAAATCATTTCAAGTTGTATACTTGAAGGGGATGATGTTATTGAATGGATTTTAATCATGTGTATTAAGGGTAGTAAACCGTTGTTAGGCGGTATTTACTACTTGCATCAATCTTCTATGAATCTTGTGCAAGTGGGAGATTGTTGGATATTATGCCCAAGACACATAGAACATTGATATGGTTAGTACGTTATGATCCAAGTCGGGTCATACCCAATAGCAAGTTTTGCAAACACCAATATGTATTTAATTTATGATATGATCATGCAATTAAAAAATTACACCAATTTAGAAAATGAGTTTTCTAAATAAATTGTATGTGAGAAAGAACATATTATAAGGATATTTTGTTCATGGACATTATTTATAATGTTATTTAAGTTGGTTAAATAACATCAAATAATAATAGTGTGTTTAAGTTATATAACTAAAACGTTAATTGTATAACTAATAATATAACTAGTTCACAAATTAAGTGGGTGTTTAAAATGGGGGGGAACCCATTTTAAACATACAATTTCGGCCGCCCCTTGAGGGGTATGTTTGGTCTTTTGTTGCCTTGGAACAACACACCACTTGAACTAGACACACTCTCCAATTTTCCACTCTCTCTCATACATGCAAGACTCATCTTTTTCTCTCATCTTAGAAGAAAAACAAGGCTGGAAAAGGTTTTTTGGCAGCCTATTTCTTGCGATCTTGGTGTCAAAATCCTAGCAACAAAGTGTTTTGCTTGAGGCTTGTGGGTATACAAGCTTGAGGACATCTTCTTTGGTGTTTTGGTCCTTCAAGACTTCATCCTCTTCTTCACATCCAATGTTTTTGGGCAGCCTTTTGGAAGGTAGTTCATCTAACGGTTTTGGGCAGCTTTGGAAGGTAGTTCCATGGTTTATTTTGGCTGTTATTTTTGCTTGTTAGCTAGTTCATACGCATATAAATGATCCTTACAATCTGGGGTTTGTTGTTGACATATAATGTGCCTTAATTTTTAGTTTACAAAACATTATATTAAGGTTTGTTTCCGCTGCGTTTTTCTTATTTAAATGGTTAAAAAACTTTGATATTGGTCCAACAAACCCAACAGCCAAGGTATTGGAACATATTTGTACTCCTGAATGCATTGCTAAAGTCAATAGATACAGGTCCTATAACTTGGAGATGAGATCTGATCTTGAGTCCTTAAACATTTTAAAATCTGATTTTAGAAAGTCTGATAACGATTATAAACTGAAGATAGAGGACCAAGAGAAAACCATTTCAGTTCTAAAACATGAACACACAGATTTTAGGACTCAAATCAAAGATCTCATAACCAAGTTGACTGAGTGCCAGGCTGAGCTTGTGATCAGCAAAGCCAAGGCAGAAAAGAGTGTTCTTGAAGAAGAGACCTTCAAGAACATGATATCCTCATCCCTGCATAACAAGGCGTGCTATCAAAACAGTAGGGACTGGGATCCAATGAGATAGCTCCTCCACATACAATCTTGTCTGTAAGACCTCCTAGGTGTGGAACTTGTGAAGATGAGCTTCCTCTCATAGATCCTATGAGTGAAGAGGATGAAGAAGAGATAGTGAAGAATTCCTCTGAGAAGAGTGAAGAGGAGGATTCTAAGAAGGGCCACTATCCTTCTGAGGAGAAGAAGAAGACTGTGATGACTAAGTCCATGAGAAAGAACTTGATCGGAAAGAGCAAAAGAAAAGCAAGGAATGCTCAAGAGATCAAGGCTACATTTAACTCTAAGCAGAAACAAGTTTTCATCTCTACAGGATTTGAAGTAATAAGGACTGAAGACATCAACCAAAACTCTTTTTCTAAGAGTTCTGGTTCTTGTTCAAATCATCTCAGTAACAAGAAGAAGACTGATCTGTTGTGTACCACTGCTGCATAGCCTGGACCATCAAACCCCAAGAACAGTTCCCAGCCCAGAAGGACTATCTCAGCATCTACAAAGACGAAGGTGCAGAAGGTATGTGACCAAAGACACTCTTGTTCCTAGCAAAAGACTCTTGTGAAGAAGAAAATAATGTGTGTCATGTGTGAAAATACCACTCACATTACTAAGGATTGTCCATACAATCCTAAAGGTACTGTCCCTATGACCAAGACTAAGACTTCAAAGAGTTTCATGAAGATTCAAGCTTCGGAAGGAAAATCTATTTCCTTCGAAAGCTCCAAATCTAAGAAGAAGGCAAGTTGAAAATTACCCTCGGAAGAAAGGAGTTCTTCCGAAGCACTGAAGTCTGCTACAGTGTCTGCAGAATCTTCCGAAGGTTCAGTCATCAAAACTTCCAAAGTTCCAAAAGCTTCCGAAGTTTTGAAGGTCAAGTCCAAGACTCCAAAGGTGGTGTGGAAGTCTAAGAAAGACCAATTGATTGAGAATTCTCCATCAACAACAGCTAAAGATCCTCTCAGCACAACCATAGGATCTATTACTATTGCATTACCTTCTGCTTCTGAGCCCAAGACAAGCAAGGCTTGAGTTTCCAAATGTAACTAATCCTTTTCTTTGTGCAGGGACAACTCAAGACAAACAAGAATGTCTGGATCATTGATAGTGGCTGGTCCAGGCACTTGACAGGCAATATGTCACTACTCAGAACTTTGAAAGGATTGATGGAGGACCAGTTTCTTTTGGAGGAGATGAAGGTGGTTACATTTCAGGAAGGGGCATGGTCACAAATGGTAAGCTCAGCATTGAAAAGGTAAATTTGTCAAAGAGCTTGGGTACAATCTTCTTAGTGTATCCCAATTTTGTGATCCAGTCATAACATGCTCTTTACTGAGCATGAGTGCATTTTTCTCAAGCCTGGTGTGGTCATTTCTCATGAGCACATCTTGCTTAGAGCCTCCAGGAAAGGGAACATGTACAAGATGGATTTTCAAGAAACATCTCCCTCTGGAGAAGTTTTATGCTTTCTGTCTAAAGCCAATAGTGATGAGTCTTTCCTATGGCATAAAAGAATGTGCCATGTAAACTTTAAGAACATGAATAAGTTAATTAAGAATGATTTGGTAACTGGAATACCAAAGAAAGAGTTTACAAGTAATGACCATTGTGTTGCATGCCTGAAAGGGAAGCAACATAAGGTATATCACAAGCCTAAGGAAATGAACTCCATCACTACACCCCTACACTTGTTACATATGGATCTCTTTGGCCCACTAGTGTAACGAGTCTAGGAAGGACCTCTTATTGTTTAGTGATCAAAGATGACTTTACAAGATTCACTTGGATCTTCTTCCTTAGAACTAAGGATGAGACTCCTGAGATTCTAAAGAATTTCATCTTAAAGATTGAGAATCAATCTGATCACAAGGTCAAGATCATAAGATGTGATCAAGGAACTGAATTTAAGAACCAAATCCTTGATACATTTGTCATGAAAAAGGTATTACAAGACACTACAGTGCTCCCAGGACTCCTTAGCAGAATGGTGTTGCTGAGAGGAGAAACAAGACACTGATTGAAGCTAAAAGAACCATGTTGTCTGACTCTAAGCTACACATTACCCTATGGGCAGAGGTAGTTAACACTGCTTGCTATGTGCAGAACAGAGTTTTAGTGGTCAAGACTCATGGCAAGACTCCTTATGAACTTTGGCACAAGAGGAAACCTTTCATTGGTTTTCTCAAGTCATTTGGATGTTCTTGCACTATCTTGAATACCAAAGATCAAATTGCCAAATTTGCTGAGAAATAAGATGATGGACACTTTATTGGATACTCTTCTCAAGCTAAGGCTTATAGAGTATACAATCTCAGAACTAAGATTGTTGAGGAGTCAGCCAATGTGACTTTCAATGAACACACACCCTGTGTGGTTGGTTCTGGTCCTGATTGGCTATTTGATCTTGATTTAGTTACCAACTATTTTAACAAATCTTGTGAGAATATTTCAGGATCTGCAAAAAATCTAAATACAGGTTATACTGATCCAAGATTTGAGCTGAGAAGATCTTCAAGTCACACATCTTCAGCTCCAGTTGGAACTACTTCTGCAAATGAGGTTCTATTAGCACTACAATGACAAATTCAACTGATGCATCTAGGGTGCCTTCAAATTCTAGCTTAGAGGCTCCACAAACAGATAAGGAAACCTTAATTATGGAAGACAACAATGGTGGTGGTGACAGTGATCAAGAATTTCTTGATGCTACTAACCACACAATAGATGACAACATCAATGATGTCACACACTGCTTGGATCAAGGTTCTCTTGATAGTGTGCTGATGTGGTGGGAGAAACATCCATGCCAGATCTAAATTTCTATAATTTAGATCTCTCTCAGCAACTTTCTGTGATCCCTCAGCTTAGGATCCACAAGTCTCACCCCACCACAAACATCATTGGAGATGTTGTCATAGGGGTAAGAACAAGAGGACAAACCCATGAAGCAAATGTTTGTCTTCACTCTTGTTTCTTATCCCATGTAGAGCCAAAGAAAGTTGATGAGGCTCTAAAGGATCGAAGTTGGCTTGAAGCTATGCAACAAGAGCTGCTTCAATTCAAAAGGAAGAAAGTTTGGAACCTTTGTCCTCTTCCTCATAGGAAGACTACCATTGGAACCAAATGGGTATTTAGGAAAAAGAAAGATTTTAGAGGCATTATCATCATGAACAAACCTAGACTAGTTGTTCAAGGGTACACACAAGAAGAAGGGATTGACTACACTGATGTCTTTGCTCCCGTAGCAAGACTTGAAGCTGTTAGGATATTCCTGGCATTTGCTGCATCCAAGAACTTGAAGGTCTTTCAACTTGATGTAAAATGTGCCTTTTGGTATGGAGTGATTGATGAAAAGGTATATGTCAAACAGCCACCTGGTTTTGTAGATCCTGATCATCCTGATTATTTCTGCAAGCTTGACAAAGCTCTTTATGGGCTGCATCAGGAACCCAGGAAGTGGTATGAGACACTGTCTTAGTATCTTTGCAAATATGGGTACAGGAGAGGTACTATAGA
This sequence comes from Flaveria trinervia, assembly GCA_025506515.1. Classification (NCBI taxonomy): domain Eukaryota; kingdom Viridiplantae; phylum Streptophyta; class Magnoliopsida; order Asterales; family Asteraceae; genus Flaveria; species Flaveria trinervia. The sequence continues at coordinate 43,007,614 of CM046447.1, forward strand.
TGGAACTCTCTTCATCAAAGGACAGGGAAATAACATTCTGCTAGTTCAAGTGTACATGGATGACATCATCTTTGGTTCAACTAATTCAAAGCTCCACAAAGACTTTGAGAAGCTGATGAAAGACAGATTTGAAATGAGTGCCATGGGGGAACTCAATTTCTTTCTAGGAATTCAAGTGAAGCAAGTTGAAGATGGCATCTTCATAATCCAGTCAAAGTATGTTCAGGACATACTCAAGAGATTCAACATGACTGATTGTAAGATTGCTAAGACACCCATAGCCATAACCACTTCATTGGACTGATCTTAAGGGGGAGTGTGTATATGAACACTTATACAGGGCTATGATTGGGTCTCTTATGTATCTTACTGCTAGCAGGCCTGATATTATGTTTGCTAGATGTATCTGTGCAAGATATCAAGCCAACCCTAAGATGTCTCACCTCATCATTGTCAAGAGGATTCTAAGATATCTAAAAGGTTCCTCAACACTTGGTTTATGGTACCCAAAGAATCCTGACTTCAATCTGTATGCTTATACAGATAGTGATTATGGTGGTTGCAACATGACTGCAAAGTCTACATCTGGGGGATGTTAGTTCCTTGGTGGAAGGGTTCTCTCATGGCAATGCAAGAAACAATCCTATGTCTCTGCATCAACTGCTGAAGCTGAATGCATTGCTGCTGCAAGCTGCTGTGCTTAAGTGCTTTGGATTCAGAATCAAATGCTGGACTATGGGTTAAACTTCAAGGAGACTCCCTTTCACATAGACAATAACAGTGCTATCTCAATCACAAAGAATCCTGTGCAGCACTCAAGGACCAAACACATCAACATCAGGTATCATTTAATAAGAGATAACTACGAAAAGGGATTAATTAAACTAGTCAAAGTTCACACAGATGAACAATATGCTGATCTGTTTACAAAGGCTTTTGATGAACAAAGATTTAAATATCTAATATCAGCTATTGAGATGATCAACTTTGAGTAGGTTTTTCTTAAAACTAATTCTTATTATTCTTAAAATATGTGTGTCCTAAGTTGTCTAGTTCATCACTTTCATAAGCTCCTATTTTCTTTGGATGAAAATATCTTTTTGAAGACTTTCCTTAGATTTTTGACAATTTTTGATCCTTCGGAAGTTATGCTTTTAACTTCGGAAGCAAATCATGCCTTCAAAATAAATAATTGTCTAAGAAATTTACCTTCGGAAGAGGTTTTCAATCTATCTTCCGAAGCTTAAATACTCATCTCAGACACTTATTCATTTTTAAGGACTATTTTCTTTTGAAGCAAAATTAGCTCTCGGAAGCTTTGTTGTTTTATGTACAAAGAATCAAGTTTTAATTTCTCTTCCGAAGCAAAATTTTCAAAACTCTCAGGAAATTCTTCCAAAGTTATTTTAGCGGCGGAAGCTTTTTAATTAAAACTTCCGTAGATAATTTACATTCGGGAGCTTTTTGACTTCCAAGAAACTACTTTTTGAGCAAAAATAAACTACTTTTCCAGGGGTGGGACCGACATCTGGATTTCAAAGTTTATCCTCCTTCATTAAACTTTATCTGAAATCCCTCTCACATATAAACCCAACGGTTTCCCCCTCTTTCTATCATCTGTTCTTCCTCCAAACCTAAAACCCAAATTTCTCTTTGAAATTTCTTTCTTCCTTCTTTCTTCATCTTTAAGCTACCTCACAATGGCCAATCTTGCTCCCAGAAATGATCCCAACTTTACCATGCAGCTACACAAGCAACATAATCAGGTTGCTCTATTAAGCTCTGAGAAAGATCCTCATTTCTCAGAGGTTTTTTGATTGACCATTGATCCTCCACTCTATGAGGATCATCTGCTTGAGTTCTGGAGGACCTGCCAAGAGGTCATAATGGATGGGGAGAAGGCACTATCTACAATAGTGCAGGGGAGAATAGTCTCATCACTCTGGCCATCATCAACATGCATCTTCAGCTGGATGATGAAGAAGGTGAGGTGTTCTTCCCAAAGGAAGCTGTTAATCATTCCTTTGAGAAGATGGGATATGTGGGAGATTTCTCTGTGAAGACCTTTATGAAAGGGAAGGTCTTATCCCAGTGGAGATTCCTGCTCCATGTGGTCATCCACAGCTTGTCAAACAAGCATGATGGATGAGACCAGATTCCTGAGAATCTCTCCTTCATCATCCATGGATTGATTCAAGGGGTCAAGTTCAGGTATTCTCAGTTTTTTTATACCAACTTGCTTGCTAACTTAGAATATTACATGTTTCCTAGATATGTCCAGTACATTCTTAACTGTGAACTGGGCTCACAGTTAAGGGAAACATGTAATATTCTTAAACTGGGACAGATGAAGCCCAACATCTTTAAAATATTGAGAAAGCCCACTGTTGGCTTCTCTGGGGTAGAAACAGCCCTAGTCCCAAAAATGTTAAAGCTCATTGCTCAAGGTGACAACCTAGCAACACAACCTATTGTTCAGCTATGGCATGTCATAGTCACTAGTCAAAAGGCAAATTGCCTTTTGACTCTACAATTGATTTTGTTTGTGTCTAGTCAATTATATCCAGCTGGCTTTCAAAGTATAGCTGACTGTTGGATGTAGTATAAGTATCTCATGTTCTTGTATCTTTCACGTATGCTTTGTAACACTTGTAATAGAACATAGAGAATGCAATATACTGCATTCTTGAAAACTATACACTAGTGTTCTCTTGTTCTGTTTCTTATATTACTTGTGTTCTTAGTGTCTCATTTATGGTTAATCTAGTTTACTGTTTGATTTAGTTTGGTTAATCTCCTCTTTGTGGTGTTGTGTTGAAGTGACCCCCTTCACCGGTCCTGCAGTGCCTATTACAACAATGTTGGATGATTCATTAAATTGTTGATTTTTAATGTTGTAAACTCTATAGCAATAGGGTCAGAGGAATATCCAACAAAGATATCATACTCCGACTTTTCAGTAAAGTTTTCCAAATTGTCCTTTATGTTAAGTATGGTACACTTGATGCCAAAGGACCTAAGAAAGCCAATGAGCAGTGGCCTCTTGTTCCATAGCTCATAAGGGATCTTTCCATGTGCCTTAACTACAAGAACCCTATTATGCACATAGCATGCAGTACTGACTACCTCTGCCTAGAATTTTAGAGGTAGTTTTGAAACAGCTAACACGGTTCGAGCAACCTCAATAAGTGTCCTATTTCTCCACTCAGCAACACCATTTTGTTAAGGAGTTCTAGGTGCACTATATTGTCTGGAAATCTATTTTGAGTTATAGAATGAGTCAAGAATTTGATTGTTAAACTCAACCTCTTGATCACTTCTAGTAATCTTAACCTTGTGATCAATTTGATTTTATATTTTAAGAATAAAAGATTTTAAAGTTTCAGTAGTTTAATCTTTAGTTTTTAAAAAGAATACCCATGTAAATCTAGTAAAATCATCAACAATCACAAGACAGTATGATTTCCTTCCAATGCTCATTATACTTTTAGGACCAAATAGATCCATGTGCAATAAGTGTAATGGAATGGTGATATAGTTAACTATTTTGGATTTATGAGATGCTCTATGTTGCTTTTCTTTCAGACATGCAACATAGTTATCTTTACAGAAAAATTCCTTTTTAGGCAAAGCATGTACAAAGTTATTTTTAACCAGTTTATTCGTGGTTTTAAAATTTACATGACACATATGTTTATTCCACAGGGTTGACTCATCACCATCAGCTTTGGAAAGAAAGCATGATGCTTCACCTAATGAGGAAGCATTGTTCATATCCAGCTTGTACATATCCCCTTCCTGAGAGATCTAAGAAGCACCAATTCCTGAGGAATTTTCATCCCTGGTTTGAGGATAATGCACTCATTCTCAGTGAAAAGCATTTGGTTTTTTTGGTCACAAAATTGAGAAACACTTAAAATATTGTGTTCAAGCTGCTTGACAAAGTTTACTTTGTCAACTCTTAACTTGCCGTTGGATACAGTTCCTCTACCAGAAATGTATCCTCCAACCTTACCTCCAAATTGAACAGGACCTCTATCAAAATGTTGAAATTGTCAAAGAAGAGATCTGTTCCCAGTCATGTGCCTAGAGCATCCACTATCTATAATCCGCACGTTGTCATTATTGTCTTGTGGATGTCCCTGCACATAAGGTGAAAAAGTTAGTTATATTGGGAACCCAAGCCTTATTGGTCTTGGGATTTTCCAATGATGAGGATATAATTGAACCAAAGTGTATGCATGGGGGTTCAATAGATGTTTGTAAAGAAGTGGTTTAGGATGCAACATCTTGTTTGATCTTCTAATCCATCCCTTGGCTGATCAAATTAGATGAGCTTGATGAAGCTTGAGCAGTATGGCATGCTTCAAGGCTTCTTTCTTCTTGAAGATGCTTTCTTCAACTTTTCTTCCGAAGCAGTCTTCTTTTTTGAAGGTTTCAAAAGAACTCTCTTGTTCTTTTGAATTTTCTTAGACTTATCTTCCAAAGCTATTTTTCCTTCAAAAAAATAAGTTTCTTCAGAAAGCAACTTTGCTTTAGAAACAAGCTTTCTTTTTCTCATCACTTGGACCATGTGGAGGGTTCAAATGTGAAACCCTCCTTGATTCCTTCTTTCTTAACATTATTTGCATAATGTCTGCTAGCACGATTGTAGTAACAATCTTTAGGCATAAGGTTTTGTAGAACACTCATATGCATGCAATGCTAACCTTTGTGGGATGTGAAGACTGTTGTTTCTTGCTTTTATTGTCTTCATCAACAATCTTCCCCTTCATCCTTCAGCAGGACAGGAGTGCTGGTACTACACTCCTTTCTAGGATCACAGCTTCCAACAACCTGGAAGTCGGTTGAAATAAACACAACCTTTTGTTTTGAGTCTATCTTTAGCTGGATTCAACCACTTTCTTAGCAGTTTTTTTGGCTGCCTTAGCCCTATTTCTCCTGGCTTTGTGGTTAGGGGTTGATCATTATTGGTGGGGATGGGTTGATTACTTGGTCCTTCCCTGTGATGGTCTCCATAGTTGCATCACTCTTTAACTCATGAGGTAGTAGGTCAACAGTTGGAACCTCTTGTTCTTTAGTCCCACATCTTGGTTGTCTGATAGACTCATAAGAATGTGGTGGAGCAATTTCATTGGTTCCCACCCACCTTTGTTTTGAAAACAAATTTTTAAGTGGGAGGATGATGCAATAATGGCTTGGAAGTTTTGCCCAGAGATAGAATGCTTCTGGCTTGTGCCTCAGTTGTGAATAGCTAGGCTTGAGCCTCACTCAATTTGGAGATTAAATCTTTGATTTGAGTCCCATAGTTGGGTATGTTCATGTTTTAAAAAGGACACGGTTTTCTCTAACTCTTCAATTTTCATTTTATAGTTAGATTCAACCCTTTTAAAATCACTTTCAAGGATATTCAAAGACTCACGTCAGATTTAATTTCCATATTGTAGTCCCGATACAATTTAACTTTAGCAATGCAAGCTGGAGTACAGAGGTGTTCAAATACCTTGCTGTCAAATCAAAAATATTGAATTAATAGTTAAATTTTTCATTGAAAAAATATGCATAGATATCTTTCTATGTATCATTAATATGCGCAGAATCGCTCTACAACTTTTTATGGAATCAACAAAAAAAATTATTGAAAAATACATTGCCAATAACGAAACAAATCAAGAAAAGATTAATAAAACAAAACAAAATAAAATTGACTTGAGTTCGACTATGACTGTAACAAAGGCTTTTGATAATCTTCGAAATAATAAGCAGAAGTCACATATTTTTTTTTGATTTAGTAGGAGTAGCATCCTACACCATGAAGCTCTAGTCAACCTCTTGAGTAACAATAGTTGTGTGTTGTTTAGTTGACATTCCAGTGGATTTGGAGCCTTGCATTCCGTAGCAAAGTGTCCTTGCTAGTTACAGTTGTAACACTTGGCCTTGGACTAGTCAAACCCGAATTTGCTATTAGTTGGGTTTTGGGGAAATTGCTTTCCAGTTCTTTTAAAGAACTTCGTTGCTTAGTAAGTTAATAGAGCCATTTGTTGGACAATGCCCATGTATTCAACATCATCCGGGCTGAAACTTTCTAGATCATCAAAACAGAATTGAAAGTCACTAGAATGCCCATTTCCTAAGAAAAAGGCACACTATCCTGGAAGGGACTTGATTGATCCTATTGAGACCTTGGAGTCTCAGGAAAGGTAATGTATGGGCCAGAACAACATGATGGCTACTGGGAGTAAGTCAGGTATTGCTGAGGTTGGGAGATCTGGAGCCTTGAGCAACCATTAAAGCATTACTAGCAGGTTGACTTGAGGGTCTCTTCACCTGGTGGCCTATCTTGTTTTCCATCTCTACACATATCCATCAAGGATGCCATATAGTTCAGTCATAGTGAGAGAGTTTAAGTTATATGTCCTCTTGATAGAGACACAATAAAAGGTCCACTTATTTGGAAGTACACTCATAAACCTTCTTGAGAGATCTCTCATCTCAAGATTCACTCCCACTGTTTGAGTGATGAAATAAGATCCACATACCTGAAGTATTGCTAACTAAGGGTCTCTCCAGCAATATAAGTGAAGTTTCAAAGTGTGGCTTCAGGGAATCTTTCTTGGATTCATTGGAGGTGGCATACATTTGAGACAAAGCATTGAAGAGTTCTTTTGTCGTCTTGCAAATCTTAACCCTAGAATCTGGGTGTTGGAGAATCAAACCAAAAGAAAGGAGCAACAAATCCAGGTAAGAATCAACCTTTAAACCCTTCTGTAGATCAAACCCGAATTCTAGGCTTTTGGGTTTTGTAAAGTTCCAAAGAATCGCATAAAGGTCACATTTTTACGTATGAAAACATGTAGGAAGCTTAGATATAGCCTCATGGATGATAAACTAAGAGATTGGAAGTAAAAAAGTTAAGATTTTGGGCTAAAAACGGGTTGTTTCATAATTTTTATGCGATCTATGAAACAGTTTGTGCATCCAGTGAATTTGCATATTCATGCTGTGAAACTATGGGTTTTCTGTGAAACTATAGTTTTGCAGCCATGGAATCCAACGAAAGTTGGGCGAAACTGCCATACGAAACTGGTAGTGAAACTCTCAGCGAAACTGGCAGCGAAACTACTAGTGAAACGGCTTTTCTGTAGCGAAATTAGCAGCGAATTTAGGCAGAAATTAACCCTTTTAAGTGTTAACTTATCTGCAGGCTGTGTAGTGTGATCCTACGGGAAAGCTTTGTTTAGAGGTTACTCACGGTATCCAGGTGAGTTCTAGATCCCCTTATTTATAAGTTTTACCATGTTTTGGGGTATTATGCATACTAAATATAGGTTTTAAATGACAGATATTTTACGAGGTTCTAACAGGAAGATCAGGTTTTAACAGGCCGACCCCAGCCAGGGGCATTGCCCTTTGGACCCCACTAGGGGCTACAGCCCTTAGGACCCCGCTATCAGGGGCTACTGCCCTTAGGACCCCGCTATCAGGGGCTACCACCCCGAACCCCCGTTGTCTTGCGGAGGGTCGATCATGTTTTATGATGACTAGTACTTGGCATGTTGTGTACTTTTTAAGTTAAGTAGTATATATTATAGTGGAAGATGATATTACCGAAAAGTGAACTTAATACATGTTACCCCTAGGCCCTTTTGATGATGAAAAGTCTTGCAAGCACTATGATCGACTTTACTTACATGAGTCTGATGAATGATGATTGATCTTTATTCATGAGTGGGCTATGTGTCTTGCAGTGTGGGTCAACTGTTAGGGGTTAGCTACCATGATGATGTGTACCGACAGGAATCGACATTCGTTGTCGATCAACATGGAGCTCTTGCTTTGTGCAATCTTGTTTATGATGAAGTGAAAGATATGAAAGAAGAAAGATAATGAACATGTTTATTAAGAACCAAATGTTATGTATTATGATGTATGCATGGTCATTATATGAAGAATAAAGTTTATATCTTCATACTTACCTAAAGTAGAACTCACTTAGCAAAGCTGACTTTTATGCATAATAGTTGGCTGGTAAATGCTGATGCTGAGGATGGCACCAGGGAGCTACTTGAAGAACAATGGATGGCATTCCTGTTTACAAAATCTTTTATTGTAATTTAAGAAAAATTACTATGTTTTATTTACAAATATAGGACAGATGTATGAGTACAATATGATTTCCAAGTTTTAAATGAATGTCTAATTATTTCCACCGTGTTGTTTGTTATTAAAATGATTTTATGCTATGATTAACCAACAATGAAGTTTACTAGGAACGGGGCCTTAGAATTCTAGTGACTTTCAATTTTGCTTGATTTTATAGAAGTTTCATGTCACACACCAACCTTAATGGCGGAATCGTTGTGATGTGAGGGTTAAGATTGTTCACAACCACATAACACTACCATTAAATGTAAATTTATTATCATAAGTTTTAAATAAGCATTACAACCAAAGTCTTAATGAAAATAAAGTAAAAATGTTCAACATCAAAGATTCAAGATAACTTATTCATTTTTCCTAGGTCCAAATTCTAGGTGTGAGCATGTTTCAAAGAGATCATCAAACTTAAGCATTTCTTGAAACATGTTAAAAATAAAGGTCAACTATGAAAGTTGGTGAGTTTTCATGGGTAAGCATACATACTTATCTATATATAAAGATTACAAATAGCAATTCATGTAAATGGTTACAAATTATGCAAGTTTATAGAATACATATAGCTACAATCAAACAATGACCAAGAATAAGTTTACAAGTATATAACGATTAGCCAAGTGTACTTGGTTCCCATGATGAACAAGCATACGTTATCAGAAGCCGTCAATAACCTTGGCTTTAGCACCAAAGAGGCTTGTCAAGCCCATAGATCTATGACGTCGCCATACTAGAATAGTTAATGATTGTCAAAATATAATATATTTCATATAAAGCTCATAATAATACAAATAACTATGACAAAATTTAATGATATATTGCATGTGCGTTTACAAGTATCAAAAGGTTTACAAATGTAAGTTGATAAGTTAATATGTTTCACCCTAAAAAGGTGTGAATTAATATAAAAGAGGGGAATGAAAACTCTTATGACGTATATGTGTAAGATGATAATAAGAATTAAACACCGCTCCAACGAATTCTTGTAACAAGGTATCTAAACGTATATATTACAAGTTTAAGTTTTAATACTAAGATTAACGTTTAGATATGATTTAGGGTTTCAAGGGGAATTTGGGGTTTTGATATATAAAGTTACTGATGAAAATACTTTTGTTTTCATTTTAATGAAAAGAACTACACCAATATAGTTATTTATCATAAAGAAATAAATTTTAAATCGTTTGATATAATTAACAAAAATATAAAGTGTAAATACCTTTTTATATTATTATTTGTAAAAATTATAAGTCCTTGAGTGTAGCCATTAAGAAAGCTACTAGCTCGACCCAAACCATAAGGATAAGAACCAAGCATGTTTCAGCTAGGACTTGGAGAAAGATCTTTTGGGACAGTGCATTTCACTTCAACCATTTTACCGTTTAGTTCATGAAAGGTTTTTAAAAGTACTGTGTTCTTCCTCCCCGCTGTGAACGCTGGCATCAATCCATCAACGACGTGACTCTCATCGGTGACATAAATTCTTCATTGGTATGTTTGATTCCTTGACCATTTTGTTATACAGAATAGGTATTATTCTCTCATCTACGTGACTCTCGCCGGAACCCTAACGCTACCGTCAAATCACCGGTCACCGGAGAAACATTGTACATTCAAACATAACCATTGACGTTTATCAACCTCACGATCTCCTTAGCGTTTGTTGCCCTAAATCTATTGTTTTAACGAATTTTGCAGATTTTGAGGTGTTTTGAGCTACAATCTACAGAAGTCTAAACCCTGTTGTTCTTCTCCTCCAATTCTTCACTGCTCTCAAGCAAACACTGAAATTTCTTCATTGCATGTAAACGAGAAGGCCCCAGACCACAATGCCATTCTCAAACAAACCCTAGCTTCAAATTCGAATCTCCGTGCTCCCATTCTTCACTGCTCTCAAGCAACACCTAAATCCTCTTACTCAACTGTTCACCGCTGACCTAGATTCTCCCATCGCTTCCCAAAAACTCAAAGCAGTGGAACTAGAGCAATCCAAATCATCAAGGAAAACTCAAACCAACAAAGACAAGGCCCTGAAGTTGCTCTCTAAGTCTCTTACAGTTTGGCTCAATTTCTTGTTTGTAAACCCTAGTCTACTGCATTTTGCTACATTCAGTCTTAATTTCTTAGTTCAAGTTGAGACACCTGCTCCGACCCCGTCACCAAACCCAGAACATCACACCGGAGACACTTGCTCCAATCCGCACCATCATCGGAGCCTCCCCCACCCTACCAACCCACCCTTGCCACCCAACGCCAACCTGCAGGGTTATCATTTGGTAGATCATTCCATCCCGGGCTTTCATTTCTCAATTATGATTTTAGGTTGCTGCTTTCTCGTTATTTGTTATATTACCACGTCCTGAGTTGTTTATGCACCTATTGTTGCATTTGTCTGTTCATTTCTAGTACTGCTTTGCTTTTTTTAAGGTGTGTTTCGTGTTTAGTGTTTTTTTCGTGTTTTTGTGTTGGTTTTTGGTCACGAAGGGTTAGTGAGGTACAATAGATAACAGGAGTCATTACAATGCTCTGAGATCATGTTCGGGGAGGAGAGGTGCTTCTTCAGATAGAAATGGTTATAGACTACGAGTGGCATCTTGGAATGTAGGCACCCTTACTAGTAAGTTATTAAAGTTAATTGATGTGCTGAGTAGATGTAGGGTGTAGATAGCGTGCCTTCAAGAGACTAGATGGCGGGGTGGGAGAGCAAAAGAGTGCAACGGTTATAAACTGTGGTATTCAGGGTCAGATGGTACAAAAAATGGAGTAGGTTTTCTAGTTGCTAAAGAACTTTAGGATAATATAGTGGAGGTGAAAAGATAAGATGATAGACTTATGCTGTTAATAATAGTAATAGGGGATGAGGTAGTGGTAGTAGTTAGTGCGTATGCACCACAAGTTGGATTAGGGGAAACTAAAAGAAATAAGTTTCAGGAGACTTTAGATCATGTTATGGGGGACATACCTAGAGAAGAAAAAATATGCATAGGAGGTGATTTTAATAGGCATATCGGTAAGGGTAATGATCAATTCCCGTCAGTTCATGGAGGCTTTGGGTTTGGTCTGAGGAATGACGGTGGAAGGGAGGTCCTTGACTTTGCTTTAGCGCATGACCTAGGCATCATAAACTCGTTTTTTGAGAAGAGAGACTCACATCTAATCACGTTTAGTAGCGGCGGGAGACACACACAGATAGACTATCTGCTGATGAGGGGAGAAGACCGCAACTTGTGGAAGGACTGTAAGGCAATCCTGGGAGAGACTGTAGTGACTCAACATCATATGTTGGTGGCTGATCTACATGTGAAGAGAGCAATTGGTCAGCCAATTAAGAGATTTAGACCTACATTCAGATGGGGCCAACTCAAAGACGAAAAGATTACCACCTTTAGAGATAAGGTCATACCAATGATTCAAACTGGGCCACAGAAAGACGCAAATCAAATGTGGGAAGATATGGCAACTACAGTTATGCAAGCAGCTAAAGAAACTCTTGGACTTACAACAAATAGGACAGTAGGTCATAGGGAATCCTGGTGGTGGAACGAAATTGTACAGGAGAAGGTAAAAATTAAACAACAAAGTTTTAGAAACCTTTTACAATGTAATAATGAAGAAGAATGAACAGAGCTAAAATATAAATATAAGGAGGCTAAGCAAGAGGCGAAAAAGTCTATGTTAGAGGCAAAGAACACAACGTACGAGAAAATGTATACGTGATTAGAGACGAAAGAGGAGAATATGACATGTTTAAGATTTCCAGGACAAGAGAAAGTGGAAGATAGGACCTGAGAATGGTAAAGTTTATAAAGGCTGCAGATGGAAATGTCTTGGTGAAGGAGAACAACATCAAGGCGAGATGGAAAACGTACTTCGATAACCTTTTCAACATAACGAACCCTAATCAACAATCTGCCATCAATAAAACAACCCAACCAAACCAACAAAACAAGTGTTATTGTAGAAGCATCACTGTCGATGAAGTTACGAGGGCGCTGAAGAAAATGGGAAGGGCTAAGGCAGTGGGGCCGGACAACATACCGATTGAAGTGTGGAAGTGCCAAGGAGACGAGGGCCTGGAATGGCTAACAGACTTATTCAACACTATCGTCAAAATCGGGAGGATGCCAGAGCAATGGAGAAGCAGTGTCATAGTCCCCATATATAAGAAGAAAGGAGATGTACAATGTTGCGCAAATTACATGGGAATTAAGCTATTGAGTCACATGATGAAACTATGGGAAAGAGTAATTGACACGAGTATTAGACGAGAAACCCATATAATGGTCAACCAATTTGGATTTATGCTAGGACACTCTACAACAGAAGCCATACATGTCATAAGAAGGATAATGGAGAAATATAGAGAAAATAAAAGGGACCTACATATGGTTTTCATTGACCTAGAAAAAGCATATGACAGTGTGCCGCATCAACTCATTTGGGAAAGTCTACGACTTAGAAGGGTACCAGAGAGGTATATCAAAATAATAATGGATATGTATGAAGGGCAAAACGTTTGTGCGAGCACCAGTCGGAGACACATACTTTTTCCGGTGGAAGTGGGACTACACCAAGGATCGGCATTGAGCCCATTTCTCTTTAGAATAGTGTTGGATGAGATGACTAGTCCATACAAGAGCCAGTCCCGTGGTGCATGCTGTTTGCGGATGATATTGTCTTAATACTAGAATCTAAAACGGTGCTTAACGAGAGGCTAGAACATTGGAGAGCCGCACTAGAGAGCAGAGGCTTAAGGATAAGTCACTCTAAGATGGAATACATGCATTGTAACTTTAGTGGGGGGATGAAGAGGACACCTAAATAAGCATCCAGGGTATGACAGTACCATAGACATCTAGGTTCAAATACCTGGGCTCGTACGTACAGGAGGACGGAGAGATACACAACGATGTAGCTCACCGTGTGCAGTCAGGATGGTGCAAATGGAGAGCAGCACCAGGGATCCTGTGTGATAAGAAGTTCCTAGCAAAACTAAAGGGAAAACTATACAGAGTGGCAGTACGTCCAGCTATGTTATACGGAACAGATTGTTGGGCCATAAAGAAATCGCACTAGAGACAAATCGAGGTCGCAGAAATGCGAATGCTGAGGTGGATGTGTGGCCACACAAGATTGGATCGAATAAGAAATGACGTGTTTCGACAGAGGCTAGAGGTGGCTGGTATCACAGATAAAATACGAGAGGGAAGATTAAGATGGTTTGGGCACGTAAAGTGGAGGGCGATGGTAGCACCCGTTAGAGCAGTAGAGAACATCAACATAGAGGGTAGGAGGAGTAGAGGTAGACCTAGGTTGACATGGGACGAGGTAATTAGGCGAGATATGGTAGACTTTCACCTATGTGTTGTATGTCGTATACTATTATTGCTACGATCATTGTTTTCCTTACTGAGTCGGGGGTCTCTTCGCAAGTGGTCTCTCTATCTCCCAAGATAGAGGAAAGACTCGCCATTATAATTTTAACAATCACATTTGAACAATAATAGTTTTAGTGATTTAAACCATTATTTATAGTGTTTTCTTTGTAAAAATAAACTAAATATAATCCTTGTTTTATAATATTAAAATTATTTAAGGAATAAATTTACAGAAAATAATTGAATAACTTTAGAAGTAAATAAAATTTATAAAATTGATTTTTATATTTTTTAGAAAATTTTCCATAATTTTTTAAAGGCTGAAAAAGCCTATAAATATGTTGAGGGTGCCCGGGTTCGAACCCGTGACCTCAAGGTTGTGAAGTGTGCATGTGACCAGTAAACCAAGGGCCGAAACCGTGGGAACTCCGGTTCTTATAAAAACACTATTACAAAGGTACCTCCAATTCACATAAACCCTAGAAAGATTTTGATCAAAATTGAACACCAGTTCGATTGGGTTAACGCTTATATTCATTGGGCTTTTGTTCCCCATGTGAAAACGAGTTTAGGTATGTGCTTAATTACCCGAATGAAGATGGATTAGGGATGAACACGACGAAGAACAGACCGCGAACAAGCTTGATTTACTTGATGTGTAAGTGATGATGATAATCCAATTCCTTGCACAGATAGCTTCTATAGATCTCAATGAATGAAAACCCTCTGTTAATTGAGGTAAAATTGCAGAGAAAGTGGGGTTCGACTAGCTACGGATCGCGATGTGCTCGAGAGTTGATTTTTGGTGTTCATTTGTGTTTCAGGTGAAATTAAGTGTTCAGTTAGTTTTAGGGTGCCAATCCGATGATTTTCCCTTAATTACTTCGACATTATTAGATCAGTTTCAAGTCGAACGGTTGGGACTTGAATGTGCATTTTGGTTTCTTGATTAAATGTTCTTAACATCTCTTTAAATCAAAATTAACATGGTCAAGGGTACGAAAATGGATCATGAAGCGATTCGAAGGAATTATTTCGGTTGATAACGCCTAATCGTGGGGCGACATAGTCGCCGGAGGGCCGCCGGAGTCGACCACTGGAAACATGGGGAAAAAGAGGGAAAAGGGTTTGGGTATTTAATAGTTTACACAATAGGTCCCTCAACTTTGGATTCTTATTATTTTTTTCTAAAACATTCATTTTAAGTTTTATAAATTGACATTAAGGCCACTCAACTTGATTAAAGTTTAAGTTTTAAACATTAATCTATCTTGTTAATTATTTAGGTTTTATAATGTATTAATTCTATTATTATTATTATTATATTATTATTATTATTTTATTGTTAGTATTATTAACAAGAGTTGTTCTTTAACAAGTTATATTTTATAACCATTATTATGATTATTATTATTATTATTGTTATATTTTTTTATTATGATAATTCAATGTTAAGCTTTATACTATTAAGTAAATGTGGTGACTACTATTACTATTATTATAATTTAATAAATAAATATATTAACTTCTAAATTAATTGAGAAACAAGCATAAATAAGCCCTCAAATTTTCATAATTGACAACAAAATAGTTACAAGAATATAACGAGTTTAACTTTTATTTAACAAAAATACGAAAGGTTACATTTCAGCCCAGATGGTGTCGAGTACATGGACATTGTCAAATAGATGGTTCTGTTAACTTACAGAGCAAAGAAGTTCTTCAAAAGAATCATAAGGCAGTTTCCCCAAAACCCAACTAACAACATGTTTGGGTTTGACAAGACAAAGGCCAAATGTTATAATTGTAACCACTTGGTCACTTGGCCAGGGAATGTAAGGCTCCTAAATCAAATCTAGTAACCTCTCAAGCCTCCACACATCCCATTATACCTAAAGCTTCTAGGAAGTCAATTGAAACAGCTGTTGTAGCTGAAGAAGTTGACTAGAGCTTCATGGTATATGATGTGGACTCCTGCTCAAGCATTGGTGGCTGGAACTGATGACATCAAGGTATATGAATACCTCTGTAGTCCAGCTTCTATTGCTAAGGTTAAGTTATATCAGGACTACAATATGGAAATTAAATCTGATATTGAGTCTTTAAATATCTTAAAATATGATTTTAAAACGGCTGAATCTAACTATCAAATAAAATTGAAGAGTTAAAGAAAACTGTGTCATTGTTAAAACATGAACATACCAAACAATACTCAAATCAAAGATTTAATATCCAAATTAACTAAGTCTCAAGCCCAGCTTTTCACAACTAAGGCTCAAGCCAAGAAGCATGCTATTTCTGAGCAAAACTTCCAAGCCATTTTTGCATTATCGTTTGACTCAAAACTGTGTTATCAAAACAAAGGTAGGTTAAGAACCAATGAAATTGCTCCACCATATTTTTATGACTGTATTAGACAACCAAGGTATGGGATTGAAAAGCAAGAGGTTTCATCTGCTGACCCACCTTCTCATGAGTCAAAGAGTGATACAACTTTGGCACAGGGAAGAACCAGGTAAAACAATTCTCTCTCACCGATAATGATCAAGGCTAAGGCAGCAAGAAAAACTAATAAGAAAGTGGTTGAGTCAAATTGAAAATTGACCCAAAACAAAAGGATGTGTTCATTTCAGCTGGTGGTTGGAAACTCTGATCCAGGAAATATGTGTAATACCAACATACTTGTCTACAAAGGATCTGAAGTTAAAGGGAAAATTGCTGATGAAAACAAGAAAAACAAGAAACAACAATCCTCAAATTCTTAAAAAGTAAACTTGCATGCATAATGTGTGGTCTGCAAAAACCACATGGCTAAAGATTGTTACTACAATCCTGCAAGCACACATTACGCAAATATTGTTAGAAGAAGAAGTCAAGGAGGGTTTCACATTTGGACCTTACCACATGGTTCAAGTGATGAAGAAGGAAAGCTTGTTCCAAAGCAAAGTTGCTTTCGAAGAAGCTCATTCTTCCGAAGGGAAAATAACTTTGAAAGTTAAGGCTAAGAAAGTTCAAAAGAACAGGATAACTCCCTTGAAACCTTCCGAGAAGAAGACTGCTTTGGGAGAAAAGGTGGTGAAGGCTTCTTCTGAAAAGAAAGAAGCTTCGGAAGAATGCCATGCTGCTCAAGCTTCAACAAGCTCATCTTCACTGATCAACCAAGGGATGGAATGGAAGATCAAAGAAGATGTTGCAGCCTAAACCTCTTCTTCACAAACATTTATTGAACCCCCATGCATACATTTTGGTTCAATAAAATCCTCATCATTGGAAAAGCCCAAGAGCAATAAGGCTTGGGTTCTAATAACAACTAACTTTCTTCACCTATATGTAGGGACATCCATATGACAAGAATAACAATGTGTAGATTGTAGACAACATATGCTTTTGGCATATGACTGGGAACTGATCTCTTCTTCAACAATTTCAACATTTTGATGGAAGTCCTGTTCTATTTGGAGGTGAGATTGGAGGATACATTTCTCGTAGAGGAAGTGTATCCAACGACAAGTTAAGAGTCGACAAAGTACACTTTGTCAAACATCTTGAACACAATCTACTAAGTGTTTCTCAGTTTTATGATTAGAAGCACCAAATGCATTTCATAGAACATGAGTGCATTATCCTCAAACCCAAGATGACAATTCCTCAGGAATTGGCACTTCTCAAATCTTCAGGAAAGGAGATATGTACAAGCTGGATATGAACAATGCTTCCTTATTAGGTCAAGTTTCATGCTTTCTTTCCAAAGCTGATGGTGATTATTGGAGCTGTACAAGATAGTTTATATTATCAATATAGTCAAAGTCAACAAAAGTCAACATCACAGTCAAAGTCAACGCAAAAGTCAAACCCGACACGTTCTAGATGAAGAACCGAGACGAGATGTTGAAGATTTATATAACTAAGAGTTTTATTATAATAAATACATTTTTGTGTCAATAAATATATTTAAATATGTTTAATCATTTTTTTGTTTGATAGGTAATTCTCACTAATTAGCCTAAGTCTAGGGGGTTAAGTTCAATTAGTGAATATTATATTTACTAAAAATAGGTTAATTCTAATTGGAGTTGACGAATGGTTGCATGATCAAATTGGAGTTTTTATTGTTTTCATTATTGTTTTATTTATAATTCTTAAATTATTTGATTCAAGTG
This sequence comes from Flaveria trinervia, assembly GCA_025506515.1. Classification (NCBI taxonomy): domain Eukaryota; kingdom Viridiplantae; phylum Streptophyta; class Magnoliopsida; order Asterales; family Asteraceae; genus Flaveria; species Flaveria trinervia. The sequence continues at coordinate 43,025,306 of CM046447.1, forward strand.
TTCAACTTGAGCTAATAATTTGGTATCTGAGTCATATTAGAACAAATTCATTGAAGATTTAAAGAATTATTGAAGTTATTCATCAGAATTCTAGAAAGAGAAAATAGATCTGGTAGGTTTTCTAGAGAGAAAAACCAAATCTAAGTTCAAATTTCATCAGATCTACAAAAATTTGCTGTAAATTTAAAAATATATAACATAAATTTTTGATCTACAATATATTTTATAGAAGAAATTGAAAAAAAAATTCAGATTTAAAAAAGTTTCTCTCACACACACTAGTGTGTGTTCTTGATGTTTTTGAGAATCTTCACATCATAAGATGCGAATTTAGTGTCATTTTGAATGAAAGTTCACATTTTCAAGCGAAAATACCAACGAAAATACTACCAAAATCTTCAGCGAATCTAAGAACCAACTGGGAATTTAAAATTTTAATCTGCGAAAAAAGCTACGAAATTACAAATTCATGCTGCGAAATTATATATATATATAGATATATATATATATATATATATATATATAATATATATATGTGTGTGTGTATAATATATATACGTATAGTATATATGTATGGGTGTATGTATGTATGTTGTATGTATGTATGTATGTATGTATTGTATGTATGTATGTATGTACTGTATGTATGTATGTATGTATGTATGTATGTATGTATGTATGTATGTTAGGTATTATGTAGTATGTATGTATGTATGTAGTATGTTGTATGTATGTATGTGGATGTATGTATGTAGTGTAGTATGTATGTATGTATGTATGTATGTATGTAGGTATGTATGTATGTATGTATGTATGTATGTATGTATGTATGTATGTATGTATGTATGTATGTATGTATGTATGTATGTATGATGTATGTATGTATGTATGTAGTATGTATGTATGTATGTATGTATGTATGTATGTATGTTTTATGTATGTATGTTGATGTATGTAGTATGTATGTAGTATGTATGTATGTGATGTATGTATGTATGTATGTATGTATGTATGTATGATGTATGTATGTATGTTGTATGTATGTATGTATGTATGTCGTATGTATGTATGTATGTATGTATGTATGTATGTATGTGTGTATGTATGTGTGTATGTATGGTGTATGTATGTCTGTACGTATGTCTGTACGTATGTCTGTACGTATGTATGTACGTATGTATGTACGTAGTTATGTACGTATGTATGTACGTATGTATGTACGTATGTATGTACGCATGTATGTACGTATGTATGTATGTATGTATGTATGGATGTATGGTTGTATGTATGTATGTATGTGGTATGTATGTATGTATGTATGTATGTATGTATGTATGTATGTATGTAGTATGTATGTATGTATGGATGTATTTGTATGTATGTATGATGTATGTATGTATGTATGTATGTATGTAGTATGTATGTATGTTATGTATGTATGATGTGTGTATGTATGTATGTATGTATGTATGTATGTATGTATGTATGTATGTATGTATTATGTAGGAGCATACAATACATATAAAATGACTTCCAAACCACTTGGAAGCTTCAAAATGTAGTCTCCTCGGGCTTCAACGTGAACCTTTGCACCATTGCCCATGAATAGACTTATTTCCCTTTTGCATAATGCTCATTTCTTTTGAACCCCTGCAATAAATTGCAAATGTGAGTTCCACATCCGGTATCTAATACCCATGTGTTAGAAGAAATAACATTAGCTCAACATGTATCATGTAAATTATACCTGAGTTTGCCCTGCATCCCTCTTCTCTCTTAACTCTTTGAGATAGACTGGACAATTTCTCATCCAATGCCCTATCTCACCACATTTGAAGCATGGGTCGTTTGCAGCAACCTTTGTCTTCTCCTTAGGCTTCGGGGTTCCGCCTAACTACAACCATCTTCCCCTTTCTTCCAACGTGCCCTTTCATTTGGCAACATTTGCCTTAGGAGGGGGTAGAGACCTCTTCTTTCTCCCACCTCATTAATGGTGAGAACGGGTAAAACCCTTTTCCCATTCCCGCCTCAGCTGATTTGAGCATCGAATGAAGTTCATTTATGCTCTTGTCCCATCCGTTCATGTTGTAATTCATGACGAATGCCTCAACCTTTTGGATAGGCCATTAAGGATCAAATCCGTGGCCAACTCCTTTGAGACAGGACAATTTAGCCTTTGAAGGCGGTCGATGTGGCTTTTCATCTTAAGAATAAGATGAAATGATTGGGATTCTTCCATCTGACATGCATGAAGTGCTCGAACGTTTCGAAGCGCTCCACTCTAGCTTGTTGTTGGAACGTTTCCCGCAACTGAGTGATATCATAGGCTCCATGGAGCTCATACTCCTTTTGGAGTTCGGGTGTCATACTTGCTAACATTAAGCAAGAGACTTGGACGGAGTCTTCAAATATTTAACCCAATCATTATAGGCCTCCACATCCTCCTCGTTAGGTTCATCGGGGATGGGATCATCAAGAATGTAGGCCCGCTTTTCTTGCTTGAGAACAATTCTCAAGTTGCGGTACCAATCCATGAAGTTGTTAGGTGTTAGACGATCCCTTTGAAGGATCGCCCTAAGAGATTGGTTGTTTTGGTTTGGTACATCGTTATTAGCGTGGTGTGGTCGGCCATCTACAAGATTTACAAAGTTCCATTTTAGTAATCGTTGATATAATATATATTTCAATTATTAATACCCTTTCGTCTCATAGACTAAAAAAATTTTAGAATCCAACGTTATATTTAAATATGGTTAGGTGACCTTTATCCCATTATTTAAATAACACAAGGTAGTCTTATATGACAATTGCAACCCATTGCAACTTCTAATGGTATGGGATCGTTTGAACATCTTATGTTTATAACGGCATGTTAATCCCATCAACACCTTTTTAAAACACATTTTAGGTGATCCATTCATATATTTTATAAACCAAGTCGCCCTACTTACACACACGTGTGAGTTCACACATAAGTGGTTAGTGACCTTTATCCACAAACATGGCATTATCACCTCAAGTTACAAGTTCCCTCAAAGTGGGTAGGTGACCTTTATCCCACTAAGAGTTTGCAAGTAACCTAAGGGTTGTGTAAAAGGATGGTGTTTAACTGTGTTCTCAAAAGGGATTTGTAATTTCACAATTCTTGTTTAGAAAAGTCCATGTAGTATATGATTGTATGCATTCAACCATATGGTATCCATTTGGTTATTTTAAATAAAACCCATTTATTTTGCAAACCAATAATCCTTTATAGACCAATTCTATTTAGCTTAATGATTTGAGAACCATTTCTTGTAATAGTTTGTTCTAGTCAGTGGTTTGTTAATGACATCAAATATCCAAAACCAAACAACATCATAAGCATTCAAGCAAGCATAACCAAAATAAATCATATATGCATAACAAAGTATACTAGTTGAGCACACTTGTTTAGCCAAAAACAAGTGTGTCAAAAGGTCTGTCCTAAGGGTTAAGAACATGACACATGGTTGACAAAAGGAACTCCCACTTGAATCCACATCTTCAAGCATCCTCTTTGTCCATCGTTCTTCAAGTCTTGATCTTGAACATCCTTACAAAATATGTATCCTAATACATTTTTCTAGTAAAGATAGACTCCTAATCTATTTTTATTACAAACCATATGAATGAATAGATTACAAACAAGACTTGAATAAAAAATATTACATGTTCAAATGAATATAAC